>CM050210.1:20913719-20983719 GCA_027475355.1 Coilia nasus | reverse complement strand
CGCCGCACGGGGAATCCCACTTACGTTCTTTAATTACAGATTTCATACCTCGGTAGGTTTGAAGACTTTCGAGAGAATTCCAACCCCCCTACCCATCTTTGCCACATTGCCGTGGGTCTTTTCAGAGATCACAAATATCGATACTACAGACGTATAATGAATATTTTAGCCCTCTGTGAGAGCCGAAGACCTTAACCCTGTGGTGGCTTTGTCTACGCCGTCGCTTTCAGTCACCGTCCTCATCCGTCCTGTTAGAACAGCGTGTGTGTGTGTGTGTGTGTGTGTATGCAGGCTAGGTGATTTGGAACCGAGCCAAAATTGATAACATCCTTGTTCTTCTGTGGGCTGTTGTTTGCATTTGGCTCAGAGAGGGGTGGGGGTGGGGGTTGGGGTAGGGAGGGTGGATGGTGTGTGCCTGTGATGTGTGTGTGTGTGTGTGTGTTAAAGAACGCACTCCATGTTGATTCATCTGCTCGCTTGATTTCCATAAAAGAAACATCACACTAAATCATGGGTGCACTCGCTGCTCTCTCCCATCTGCATAAACCATTAAACTCCATTGCAAACAGTGTGTTCAATCTAATGAGCAAAATGGCTCTCCCAGGAGAGCGGGAAAGAAAAGAATACACAGAACAGAGAAATCAACTAAACCTACTTTACACTGCAGAAAATCCTACTTAGCCAATGCTGCTATCTCCCTGCTCCTTTCCATCTCCTCTCCACTCTTCCTTTCTCTTTCTCTCTGTCTCTCTCTCTCTCTCTCTCTCTCTCTCTCTCTCTCTCTCTCATACACACACTCATTCTCACATTCTCTCTCACTCTTTCTTACTCTCACTTTTTTCCAGAACAGTCTGTCTCAGAATTTTTTCTCCCAACACTAATGAGACGTGAGAGCATGAGGCAACACGTTAGGATTAAATGAGCCCTAAATTAGCCACGTAAGATACAGTTCATCAGCATTATGGAGATTAACACTTCCTGCTTGTATGATCCTCCCTCCTCAGTGTGCACAAAATTATCTGTGAGCACAAAAGCAAATTAAAGAGGAGCTGCAGGACAAAACACAATAACGGCAGTACACAACTTTATTTCTTCCTTTTCCAGCTCTGCAAAGTGTTTCTGAGAATACAATGTCTAAATAAAAATGTTATATTCATATACTGTATGGTGTTTGAGAATATTTTCCGGTCTCATTTTTGGCGTGGGCAAGGTCAAACAGCAAGGTCAAACAGCAACTTTCAAGTAAACCCATCCAGGGAAATTGTTTAAATAGATCAATCAACTTAAAATAATGGACTCTTGCTACCGCACTGTCAGTTGTTATATATGTCTCATTATAGTCTAGATGCATAGTATATGGAACCGACAATTACCCTTGTATATTATGTATATTTATAAATATATGGGATTGCACCATTAAGAAACATAGAATTAAAACATTAAATGAATAAATTCATAATTGGAAGGCAATATTCCGCTACACTAGTTCTTAAATAGAAATGTATCGCTGCTCCCTTTTTCTTGAGCAGGCTAATGTAATGTCACGACTAATATTATTTCCATTGACATGACAGACACAATTTATTTCCTAATACTCTCTGAGGGGAGAGAGCTCAGCATTGCCATTCAGTCTCGGTGATAGCCATCAAACTTCAGGTCTCATTTCAACCAGGGCTGAACCATCACAGCAGTGAGAAGGGGGGGGGGGGGCTGGCTGTCTCTCCTGTCCTACTTCCACTGCCCTTATTTTTAACACCTCAGAAACACAGTGAGCTATTGGCCAATTAATATACCTCACTTTGGTCGACTATTTGATATCATCCTAATCTGTTCTCTTTTTGAAGTTTGATAAGTGCGGGGTAACAGCTTTTTAGCAGTGGACCTTGGGCCACTTTTTTTTTTTTTTTTTGACCATCATACTGGAGGGCGAGATCATTAGGATCATCGAAATAAATCACCCAGTCGAAACGTTTCATTAACGCGAGACTGGCGCTATAATTCTCCATCACCTTGAAGATAAGCAGTATGCCAGCTCTCATTTCTTCTCATTGGCAGATGAAAAGAGTTGCCGTGACACCACGTCCCCCCGGTGACGAGCCGACAGGAAGCGACTGCCAAAAAGAGGAGAGGCGCTGGTGAGCGGGTGCGGAGGGCATGAAAGCAGCGAGCGAGGCGGGCGAGCGGGCGACATAGCGAGCGAGCGAGCGAGGGAGTCTGTTTGATCAGTCAAGGAGTGACGCTTCTTCAGACCTTGAGAAACTTTGCTGGGTCCAACAGCATTTTGCAGTGCAAGCAGAGAAGGTAAAACACACACACACACACACACCACACACACACACACACACACACACACACCACACACACACACACACACAGGAGGAGAGATGCTCCGAGGGAAAGACTTGTTTGTATTCAGTTACCAGCATACCTGTCACACTCACTGCACTGCGTGCAGTCTCCAATTATTTTTTTAAGTTAATTGCTTAAAACGCAGTGATAGAGGAGCCTCCTGCATATTCCGACTGCAGGCTCAGGAATTGGAGCACACACAAGTAAGAGTTGAGCCAAAACATATCCCAGCACCATTCATTCACTTACTGGGAAGAACATGCAAGGTCATGATTTCAGCGGTTGTATGGTCGCATGAGAAACACCCAGACTGCCCCTCTTTAATCTATTTTCTGTTTGCCTGCCAAGCTGTTTGAGGACCTCTAAATAGTGCACACACATCCCCTTTCATGGAGTCAAAAACATACAATTTCCAGTTCAGTGACTTGTCAAAATGGAGGGCAAAAGCCTTTCTTGGTCCACTCCATGTGTGTCGACTTCCCATTGTGAGGACTGAAACACTATTGGGCTTTAGGACATGTGTTACGTACTGCATCGGCCCTCAGTAAAGGGGAACAATATGAGCATGAGATTGGACAAGGCAGCAGGCCTGTTGCCAAAACCAAATGACTAGTTTGGATGTTGGGTTGGGTGCCATGTGTTGTATTACAGTACATTGATTCACTAACAGTGAACTCCATGACGCAGCAACTTAATGAAAATTTCTCATGGCTCGATGTCTAGTTAGCTTCACAAAGTACATGTTAAGAAAAATATTGGCAAAAATAATCAAAGCTGGAAGTCACTGACAGATGTTCAAGTGGCTATGACGTGCAGTGTTTGTAGATTCTTTTTGAGTTGCAGTGACAGTGTAGTGTCTTTCACTGCGTGCACATGGATGAGTTGAATCCGATTGGAAATGGTTTGGGATCGTATCGAATTCATGTGCACAGGCTAAAGATTGTATAGGGATTGGTTTCGCGAATCCGATTCCAACCCCTGGCTTAAGCCGATGTTAATCGCTTGGTGCCGCCTTGTGCACGGTATTGGTTTGGATTCGTCTACTGCGCATGTAAGACCACTCGATCCCAGAAGCTTCTGTCCCTGATTTTCATCCATACTGAACGTCGAGGCTTTCTAGCGCCTGCTCTCAACACGTCTCGCTGTCCTAAATTGCTTGTAATATCAAACGCCAACGGCACAGTTCATGTCGTATCAAGGAAACCAAAAACGCTGTTTGTTCTTTCATACGGGCTTCCAAACAAAGGAGAATGCACAACATGCATGCAAATGCTGCTCTGTCAACCTCCTCGAGCGTTATCTTTGTTTTGTATGCAGCCAGATTGTTTGTTTATTTTCTTTTTAGCAGCCTTCAACCTGAAGTAGTTCTAACACCACTTGTTGAAAGGAATACAGCGCCATCTAGCGTAGCGGAAACGGCCAGATCTCTGACCATTATCCGCTTACACAAACTCTCATGTGCACAGGGATTTGGGACAGACCACCCTTTGGGTAGCAACACCCAATCCAATACCAATCCAATCCGATCCTACCATGTGCCCGTAGTGTGTGTGTGCTCAGTAGTGGTGGGGTGATGGCATGGGCTATTATGAAATATAATAAGCAAGAAAAAAGCTCTACCATGAGAATGTTTTATATGATACTTATCAGGTGGATCTTCCAAAAAAATTGTTAAGACAGTGTCCAAGCTAAAGACATTAGTAAATAGCCCCAACCACAAAGCTTTTCTATACATATATGTGTGTCCATGTGTCCTTTCGTCTAAATGTTGTCTATGTTTATGTGTCTCTCTGTACCCTAGGACAGTGTATTGTAGTGTGTATAGGGTTTTGTGTACAGTATATGAAAAAAAATGTAGTGCAGTTAGTGTATCCAAAAAAAATGAAGTGCATTTATATTACAGTTTTGTTAGAGGACCAAGAATAGGCACCAGAGAAACGATGTTTCAGTACACTGCACTGACAAATAAACCCTCTTGAGTTTGACTCTTGATATAAAATAGTCCCCCCTGGCCCATAAAATATCCTCCTGACCCACCCTGTTACTATGAGCTGGATCAAGTCCTGTTGGGAAACCTGGAGTATCTGTGTCTGTGCGATATACACTGCTATTCACTTTGGTTCAGGTTTGTCTTATCTAGGCTGTCTGGATGGCAGAAATCCACCAGTTCCTCCTTCCCACATGAATCCAAAGTCTCCAGATGAAGGAATGCATGAGGAAGCAGAGCGTCTAACTGTATACCTTTCAGACCGGCCTGCACAGCACCCGGGCCTTCTTCCGCTCCCTGCTGATTCCTCTTAAGTCTGCTAGAACTGGCATGGACTGATGAGCAATGCAGATCTCACTTCCGTGTGTTTCGTTTCATTTCATTTTCAGTGTATGTATGAGTTCTGTCACTTTTCTGCACATCAGAGGGAAAAGACAAAGTTCCGTCTAGGTAAGTAATTTGCACATCTCCTTGGGCAGCCATGCCGGGTAGGTAACATATGTATCATCTAAATATTCACCACTGACATTCACAAGAATATTACTCTGTCTGCTATGTCTGTCTTTGGTCTTCTGTTGCTTCTTGCATCCGTTGCCCTTGTAATTTCTTTACCTTTTTATTCAAGCACTTTGAGGCTTAAGGACCCCTGCTCAGTGTAATTCCTCACTTTGTCTTTTTTTTTTTTATTCTATGTTATTCTACATACATGTCTGGACTAGAGAAGTGTGTATAGTGACAATAAAAGGCATTCGTTTCTATTCTATTCTATTCTATTCTATTCTATTCTATTCTATTCTATTCTATTCTATTCTATTCTATTCTATTCTTTGACAGCTGTTAGCACATTTTTATATTTGTCCCATATCCTTTATTTAATAGTAGCATATAAGACTTTTTCAGCTGTCAAGGAAACACATAGTCCTATGAGTCACTACCAGCACAAGTTCAGTGGTAAGGAATGTCTTTACAGTGCTTTAAATGAAGATCACCACCATTATAAACATACTCCAAACTTGCGGTTATAGCCCATGGAGGGCAGCAAAGTGAATTCAGAATTGCCTTTCACCCAGTTACAAGTTGATTAAAGGTTGAAAAAACTACTTGCGTATTATGTTTCCCTATCTTGGTAAGAATTTAGGATCTTTGTTAGTACCCGTTGGTCTCTTCCAGTCTACAGCAGGCACAGGAAGTCTTACAGAGCCATTGCACTGTGGTGAGTCTCATTTGTTTGTGTATCATGAGACCGTGTGTACCCTAGGCAGGAAACTGTGAGAAAAGCTCAAGTAGAGGTGGAATTGCAATTTAATAGCTTTGGCAATTAATAATAGTACTTCAAGTTGGATGAGGGTTCCCCCAGTGGCTTCATTTTCCCATTTACATGGGAACCTTTCATTTTTAATTAAAAATGATCATTGAGATTTTATTTTTAAACTACTGGGATTTATTAAGCGAGAAAATGAAAAAAAGTGTTCAATTGGGTACCAATTGGGTACCAAAGAGCAATGAATGTCCTTCATAATAATGCTCTGATCAATGATGTGGTTTATTTGTGATTTGTGTAAAGGTCACTGGACCTTTAAAATCTTTATCTTTACATTTCATGGAAATAATCTGTAGATGTCCTGAAAATTACATCTTGTTAATTGAAAATGAATATTTTTGATATCCCACACATGTGATTCTGTCATTATGGCCCACAGTTATAAATTGCCACTGTTATGCGCTTCAAAATCATACAGCTCCTATGCCACTGGACAGAGAATGACAAGGAAACAGAAAAAGTTCTGGAACTTAAAGGGTCAGTGACAGCACCCCCCACCCCAAACACACACACACACACACACACACACACACACACACACACACACACACACACACACACCACTGCCATCCCGGACTCCCCCACCCTTGAGACACTCCGTTTGTGGTTTGTGACCCATTAAAAGATGCAGATTGCCAGCGCTGCCTTTTCGAATCCATTTTGCTGTCGTGTCGGGGTGCGCGCGTGCAGAAATATGCGTAGCTGAATGATTAATACACCCAACGCCCTTACAGTATCCTTCAGCAGTCGCCACTGTTGGCTTGACAATCCTGATGCCCATGGAGACAACATCCTCCATAATTTACCCCGCTGATTGGAAGGCACGCTGGCGAGGCTGCCTGGGCCACGCCGATATGGCTTTTAATTTCGCACCCGCTCCCTGCCGCGCCGGTGAAGCCAAACTAATGACTAATGGTAGATTTAATTGTACATTTACATTTAAGTAAATCTGATTAGCATATAAAACTGCAACTGGGGTTGAGTGGAAGGTGGGGGAAGAGCCGGCTGTTTGTAGCATTTCACAAACATTAATATTCCAAGTCAATACTGCAGTCAGAAAACAGCATTTTCCTCAAACATTCATCTTGTAGAGAAAGTTTTGTTCGTTAATGAAAGTGATGCAACAGAACCCAAGAGTTGCATTAAAATTATGACAGTGAGAAATAATACTTTGCTGTGGTACTTACAAGAGTAATAACATTATAATGTCTTAGATGAATCCAACAAGTAGCCGTCATGTTGGATTAATATATTTTTCATTTGGTTGTTGTTTCTGCCTGTGTGGTAAAGCCAAGAGCCCAGAACAGACAGACACAGTAAGCTGTTCAAAACTGACCCTGAGATTAAATATATAGAGAGATATATAAATATCTCTTTATTTATATGAAATTTATATAGATTTAAGTATAAAGTAAGGGCACCATAATACTGCATTTCACCAGTATTTGTTTCATGTGTTCTTACTACCTACCCCTTCTTCTAGGGAATCTGCCCCATTCTGTGTCAACCACTGGTAAGTAGTTTTATCTGTGTTTTGAGTATTTATACCATATGTGTATATGAGTAATTTTGAAATACATTTTCTTGAGTTTTCTAGAAATATCTTGTTAAGAAAGCAGAAAGACATGGCTTTTAATAGGAAGGCAAGGCAACTGTGAGACATGAGAGGCTAGTACTACCCTACAAAGCCAAAAGGCAGTAACTACGTATTTACGAGCTTAGACTGAAAATTGAGTTTATAACACCTCCTTTGTCTTATGACTAACTCTTTTGCTACTTGCTATTAAGAAAGTAGATAAAAGCATCACCACTATTATACATACAACATCTTTTACTGGGCAATATAACAACATTAAAGGCATTGTTCATAGTTTTTACAGTATGGTCACATAGTTACTGCCTTTGTACTGCAGACTACTCTCCATGTTTAACCGGGACCTCGGGGTGTTTTATTTAACAAGCTTACTATCTAAATATATATGTGCTAATACTGGCACTTCCTCTTTTAGACTATAGGATGGCCTGTTAAAAATAATACCTGCAGCTTTTGTCCTTACCTTGGAGAAGGCTGGACAGGGCCTTTGCAGACTGACCTGGTCCTGTTCTGCTGCATGGGCACTTTTCAAACTGACTGTGCTTAAACGAACTCTGTAATGTTGCAGAGGTTTTCACCCTATGAATTCATAATGGCCCCAGCGTTGTGTTAGGGATCAAATTATTAATCGCTCAGTGACTCGCCCATCATAAGCCATCTGCCTATTATAACCTGATTACGCCTACAGTTTTAACCCTTTAGGGGACACCCCCCTATTATAACTTTGTTGTTACCAGAAAGGCAATGACCAAGTTGTAATGTGCTGCTAGATACTTGCTGTAATGTCATAGTAATGTTTTAATGTTGTAGTAATATTGTACATTTTTTTCATTCAAAGCGAATCGCTCCACCAGTGGTGGAAAGGGCTAAAGGTCTACTGCACTGTTTCGAAGTCACCAAATGAGGTTAGAGAGAGTGGGGAGGAATCAAGTCTGGTCTGTCATTGCAGGCATAATAATGTTTGCCATCCTAAAAATAGAGCCTTTCCTACCTTATGTGTGACGCATACGGTGTGGGGTCAGGCCTGCCCCCCCCTCATCTGCAATAACACTCTTATCTGCCTGAAGTTGCAGCCACAGCTGACATTGGGGACAATTGTCAAATTAATCAGGCTTCCAGGTTATGGCAGAACGGATAGCCCCATTCTCTCGGCCGCGTGATTGGTAGATCACACCTGGAGACCGTGCCGTGGTTATAATTAAAAGCAGTAATACGGTTGTCAGTGTCAATAAATCAATTCCCTCCCTCCCCGGGTTAGGAAACAAGAGCCATGGCCTTGCCTGTGACTTTTAAAAATAAACACACGTTTCTCTGCAGCCTCTGTGTCCTAATGGAAATTATTCAACTGAAACTCGCACCTCTGTAACAGAGTGTTGACTTCAGAAAACCGTAAGCGTTGCTGAATAGACAAATTACATTATCCTGTTCGGTAATATCTGGAAAACTCGAGGGGAAAAAAGGTATTTACTATTCACACCCCCAACCATTTCACAGCATAAATGTGGACAATGGCAGGATCGAATGGAACATACACAACATTTGGATTCCTGTTGGCTCCTCAGCAGATGAAGGCAGACGCACACTAAGAAGCGAGCACTTCCTTGCACTTAGGCCCTCCGAAACCTCATTATGCACATTATCAGTCCATTATCTATCCCATTATCAAAATCAGCTTCCATAAAGTCATTATTAACCATGTTATGTGCTGTCTTTATTGTGACTCTTAAATGCACATTTCCCTTTCAAGACATAATTACTTAGGCAAAGTAATCACAACAAATGAAGCATATTCCTCCTGTGTCAGTATGTGTGTGTGTTTTTAAGGTAAAGTGTTTACAGTTTTTTTTTTTTTTTTTTTTTTAAAGCCCTCGATAATTGACAAGGGCAGACTTAGTTTGCTATGGGGCTGAGACGAGAAATCGGCAAACACTCCAACGAAAGAGATAAAGAAAGGAGCCTACACAAGCAGTTCTATCAGAAAATAGAATCCAGCCGTAGAAGACATGAGGATCAGACCAAAGGTTTTATGCTTTTTTATATCCACCCAGACAGATGAAATGAACTGAATGCAAAGAGACAACCAGTGCCACTGGAGAGGAGGAGGTGAGAATAAGTTCATGGCCAACACTGGTGGATTACTGGACTAAGAACAGATGTAAATGGACATCCTCCAAAAACAAAAAAGGTCATGCTGGCAGTAATGTACAATGAAACAGCGGTTCACAAGATGGTGAAGTCGAGAT
This sequence comes from Coilia nasus, assembly GCA_027475355.1. Lineage (NCBI taxonomy): Eukaryota > Metazoa > Chordata > Actinopteri > Clupeiformes > Engraulidae > Coilia > Coilia nasus. The sequence continues at coordinate 20,974,225 of CM050210.1, read as the reverse complement.
AGGCTTGTAGATGAGAATGATGCCGTGCTGATGAGCAAGCTTGTGACATCTACACAGCAGCGTTGCACAAATCTAGGCCTGACTGCCTGCTTTACACGCTCCTATACACACACAAACCATCTCGCGTGAATGCGTCTTAATTATTTTTACATTACTGGGCTTCGCCTCTGCCTCTGTGTCAATCACTTGTGCTGGCTGCAATTTGCGTGACAGCACGGGAGAGAGGCCCATGAGTTCACCGTGGCGAGGCTATATAGCTTATTGACAGCCAGCGGTAATTACTGATGGAGGTGCTGATAGCTTGACTGTACGTTGGAGAGCTACAGATTAGTCCCCAGATTGTTTTCCATCCATCACAACCTCCTTTTGCAAATGTATCTTGTCCCATCTGATCTGGAGACGCGCCAAATAATTGGAGCGAGCTCTTTTCATGGCAACGTCTCTTTGCTGAAAGGAGAAATCAATCACAAGTGTTGCTCGCAATTCCATCCCGCTTTTTTCCCTATTCTGTGCCAGCTCATGTTTTATTAATTTCAAATGTGAGATCTATCGATATTACGAGTAGCATCGCTTCAGTTTTAAAATGCGCTTTTAAAATGTAAGATTTGCATGTCTACAATGCTCTTTGAAGCCAAGAATTTTAGGCTCAGTTTGACATAGATTGAGATGCAGTCAGTTATGACGCTTATAAACCTTTGTGGTTCCTCATTGGGGTCACTAAGGGGGATGTCACCCTCCCTTGGCCAACCCACACCATGGCTAGTGGCCAAGATTGCTAGCCAGGTTTTGTAGCTGTAACTGTAGCTCAAGTACCATTCTCTCAGCTTCTTCATGCGAAACTACCACATCTGTGCTTGTGTGGGGATCATGCAAGCAAGGCCCAAGCTTGTGGCAATGGGGTCTGTGTGTGTACGCATGTTTCTGTGTGTGTGTGTGTGTGGGCCGGGGGGGGGGGGGTTAAGGGGTTTTGTGTGTGTGTGTGGGGAAGGGGTTCTGTGTGTGGGGGGGGGTAAGGGGTTTTTGTGTGTGTGTGAGTAAGCATGTGTGTAAGCATGTGTGTGTGAGGATGTCTGTAAGTGTGCACGTTCTGCCAAGTGTCTGTCATGCACTCCCCAGTCTGTGTTAGTGTGAGCAGGAAACAGGACCCCTGTGCACCCAGGAGAAAGAGCGGTAGAGGGGTAGAGAGGTGGAGGGTTGTCGGAAGAAGCGAGAGTGGCTATCCTGGACACTGCCGCCCGCCACCGCTGCTGCTGCCCGCCACCCTGCCGCTGTCCCGGTGCCGCTGCCTGGGTCCACTCGCCGCATGCCAACGCATCCATCTCCGAGGCCAGGGCCCTCCGCGACGGGAGGTCAGCGGGTCTCAGGAACATGCCTTGAATCCGTACACAGGCAGACACACTGAGAAGAAAAGCGCTGAAGGTTTTACTGGCCGTGTAGTTACTGAGCCACCGAGTGTGTCATTTACACCGCCATTAACTGTGATGGCTTCCGCCTCCGAGCTATTTATATTTGCGTAAAAAAAAAATGGGAATAAATAAGCTCATTTGAAGGGAGCTAGACTGAACTTTGTAAAGCAGCTGAGAGTTATTCAAAACTCACATCCAAACACGGAGTTATGAATATAAATCAGTTGACAGCCATCCTTTGTCAATTTTTTAACTACATATTTCCTACATGAAACTTAAAATGAATAAAACAAAAATGATACAGTATAGGGTGCATAAATCTAATGTTGGAAAGGACACAGATGCATGTTTGTTTTTTTATTTACTCAACTTAAGTAGAGATAAATATGTGCAGCTGGTAGAACTCATAGTGATAGCACTGAAATGATGTAAACGTTAAGAAAACCACTTACTTCACTGGCAGTGCAGATATTACACAAGTCTGTGTTAACACTTTTTATGTTTTTTAATGCTGACAGTCTGTTAATATAATGTCTTATCAATGCTCTCTAGCAAAAATAGTTAGTTCTGCCTTTTAGCTTTCAGAAACCCCTAAAAAAATAAACATTATTGCGAGTTTAACCAGCTGATTTTGCTACTTTCACAACATTGATCTCATTTATCCAATTAGAATGTCTCTGACATGTTGGAAAAAGACAGTTTAGCACCAAATAAGGCCAACCTGATAGAAGACCTTTTAGAAACCTGAAATGTAGAGTAAAATCTGTTCTGACATAAGTTAAGCATCGGCCCCTCGAACTACCTAAAATGTCATTACGCTTGGCGGAAGAGCAGCCTTTTTGCCATGACCTTTCGCAATCCACTCTGGAACGCATTCCACATATCTCCTGTCACTATAGAGCCAAAGCAGATAATTGAATGTGATTACTTAATGAAAATTCAAACCAACTCGTTCAGACAAGTTCTCCTCTTTGGGAAAAAAAAAGAATTGACACAGAAACTCTGTGAATATCAGAGCCTCTCTACTGCCACTTCACAGTTTAATGACCTATCAAAAGTCCTCTGAGATTGATAAATGATTTATGTGGGATCTGAGCTTGAAAAGCCAGGTTGAAATCCCCCCTCATTTCTTTGTCCCCAGCGCCAGACTAAGCCCTCTGAGAGATCAAACAGCCTAAGTTGAAACTGCAGTTCAGAGGGTTTGGAAAGTGCTTTATTTCGGCTTCAAGCACAGAATCAAATGGCATAAATCAAGGTTGTTTTCATAAACTTCAAAAGTGTGTGTTTGTTTTTGTGACCCAATCCGATTATCCCCTTCGCCCTTATTTGTCATGGCCCCGACCTCTGCGTCTTCGACATGAAAATGGCAAAGGCTGAGGCTGATGGCGTGTTGGAGATATTTTCTAATAAATTAGAGCTGCCTCAGTTAGCCCCTGAAAAATATGGCCTAATGAAATAATAAGCTCAGTGTGAGAACGGCGCTTCAGCACAGCAGAGAGCCTCGGGCGTTAATTAAAACATCGGGCCATAAGCAATCGCTCAGGAGGGGAAAGAGGAGGGAAGAAAGCCATGTTTTACAGGAGGGGATAAAAGAATGGCTCGATGTGTTCAGCAAAGCCCACCACATGGAAAGCTTACTGTTACATTACAGCGGGTGAATTGTGCAGCCGTTCAGATTCTATTCAAGGACAGAGGAAGGGAGGGAGGGCTGGGTTGGGCAGGTGGGCGTATTAAACGCTGAACTAAAAACGTTTTTATTTTCACAGCACTGCTCGCTGACCCTTGCCTGGTCTCTGTTGGCGCCACATTGAAAGAACGTTGTGCAGTCACGGTGGGTACCACGTTATGATTAGTGACGTGTGTGGCACAATTGCTGTTTATTCGGAAGGTCACAAGGACAAACACACTAACACTTTAGGTACATAATTTACTAACTACTCATTATTCACATATCTTTCCGGGTATGGGCTATATCTGCTTTAAGAGTTTATTAGTACACACACACACACACACACACACACACACACACACACACACACACACACACACACACACACACACACACACACACACATATATATATATATATTTGTTGCTTGAGATGTGAATAAGTGAATAAATGCATTTCAAAATGTAGTTACAGTACTTTGTGCTGAAATGCATTAAGCAACACAGGTTCATCTTAATTACATAATAGGCCTTTCTCTCCCTCTGTAATGAAAGAGATTGTGCTCGGGATGGTAAGAATTGTTTGTAATGCGGTGGTTGATAAGCAGGTGTATCTTTTTCCTTGGAAAACAAACAGTGTTTTACTTCATGCCGCAGAGAAGTATGAGACAAAACGAAGAAATAATAACCTGCGCTCTGTCAGTCCAAACACTAATTCGGTGTGAGGAGACTGCATAATTGTATAATATGACTGGCTCTATGATTACGGCTAAGGCTTACTGCTGGGCTGTAGTGCATGTTTCAAAGCCTAATGCATCAAGACCATTACTTTCAGAGGGACTTCATTATGCCCAGACTGACGCTAATGTAGGCTCTATGGCGTCACTGAGTGATTGCTTCTCTCTGTGAAGACACCACTGATGTGTGTGTGGGTGTGTGTGTGTGTTAGTGACCATTGATGTGTGTGTGTGTGTGTGTTAGTATTTGTGTGTGTTAGTGTGTGTGTCTCGCCTGTCTACACACTTTTTTTCCCCTCCATATCTGAAAATAACACCATGGCCACTTAGGCCCTGCACAATTTTTGAACAGTGTGCCAGCCCAGTGCACACACCCCACACACATGCAGTTTTGAGCAGATACCCAGTGCATTTAGCACATTTACAGAAGGACCTGCTCTGCATTAGTCTGAACCAAGACTCAGCTGTGGCCCCATCAGCCCTCCTAGCTGTAGTTAAAAGCTCTCGACCCTCGGTCAACACTGGCATGAAATACTGCAGTGAATCTCCCTTTTTTTGGTTTCTAACAGCCATCAATGAATGATCACTCCCACACATTTTCTCCCTCTCTCTTTCACACACACACACACACACACACACAGTATGTAATAGATTTAGTGCAACACAACACTGCCTGCATCTCTGTGCTTAAACTGATTGAGGACTGGAATAGATGCAGTTTAGCGCACTGCATCCTACAATAATATGCATATTTGAAAAAAGTATTATAACTATGTTATAACATAAGACTAAATTAGCTTAAAACATGCTAGTTAACTTTTAAATAATTGAAGCAGTTACAGTTACATCGGTTCACTCTTGCTGTTCATATTGTCGGCTAAGCAAAGATTTTCTTGCCATCATCTGCCCCACTGTACACTGTTCAGCTAATCAGTACAGAACATCTTAATTCGGCCACTAATGGTGGCTGACGGAGAATAAATATCAATTACACGGGATCAGAAAGTTCTCGCTCACTGGGCGGCATTAATTGCAGAGTGACGGTGCCATTTTTTATGTGACACAGTGTCGACACTCAGGGGTCGATACTACCACACAGCTGGACCGGGCACCTTCACTTTGGTTTTTTTTCAGTTTGTTTTATTTATATATTTTTTAACAGCCAGAGTGCTATGTTAATGTGTCCGGGTGCCCCCCACCCTCACTTGAAGCGGTGTCACATACGAGCTCTGAAATATCAGCTTGCATGGCGCTCCTGAATTTTGTATGTGGAAATGAAGTTATGATAGTCGCTCAGACGGTGTCTGTTTCACACAAAAAGGATTGTCGCACCATTTTTCCCTTGATGGCGAGCTCCCTGCGGTTTCCCTCTTCACGTGTCCCTGCTCCGTTCTTCCTTTGTTTTATTGATTAGGCTCTCATGAATTGTGGAAGAATACAGAGATGATGGAGCCCCTTAAAAGCATTTTTAAATAGATTATTGTTTGCCGGCGAGGAGCTGCGAAACCCACAAGAACCTCTTTTGGAGTGGGGAGGGGGTGGGGATTTGGAGGCCATGGCCAAACCTCCTGCCTGTGCCCTAGCAGTGAGGAATTACACACAGTCGTGCAACCCCTGCTGCCATCAAAATGCATTCGGCGCTCCCGGGTCGGTAATGTTGTGTCTTAGAATTGAATATTCTTATGGTAATGGTTTTGATCATGGCTGCTGGTGCTGCAGATAATTGAGTTGTTGAGATTACAGAACGTGTCTCTCGCTACCATTAAACGACCCGACCGTTACTGGTGTTGCCCATAGATACTGCGATGAGATACCATTTCCCTCTCTTTCTCTCTCTCTCTCTCTCTCTCTCCCTCTCTCCCTCTATCTCCCTCCCTCCCTCCTTCGACTTCTCTCCTTGTATTGCAAATAATGTAAATTATAATGCTTTTGTGGTGGAGTCAGGGTCATTTGTCTTTGTTCTGTGCGCTGATGTCTCATTGTATATCACAGCAAAGATGAATGTGGCTAATAGACTGTGACACAACCATTAACTACAGCTGTAATGAAAGTGTAATGGAATCAAACAGCCATTTTTCTGCAGAACACTAGCAGACACAGGTAAATGTTTAAGAAACAGTTGCAATATGTGTGTGTGTGCGTGTGTGTGTGTGTGTGTGTGTTGGGAGGTGGGGATAAAAGCAGGAAGCATTGTTTTTCTCCCTCTTTTCTACAGTTTTTTTTTGCTGTTGAACCCTTGTCAAGAGAAACATCAGACATTTGTTGGGTTGGTGGGTGGGGGGTGGACAAACAGCAGAAATCAAAAACAAGTCATTTAATCATTACTCTTCAGGGTTTTTTACATATGAAACAACAGCCCTGACAAACACATTACCCCCTCGCCAATGCCCCCCACCACCACCAAAAGAAAAGGCCTTTGCCTCCTTTTTCATGTGTGCAGGCACTGTCAGTATGGGCTTGCGTCTTAGTCCGATGGAAAATTAGCTTACTGAAGACTGGTTGTATTGATACTCCCCATGTGTGTGAGAGAAAGGCGAGAGATAGAGAGAGAGAGAGCGAAAGAGACACGGACACACGCTCTCACACTCATCCACTTTCCAGATCACAGCGGTTGCGGGCAGATGGAGGAACCGGGCCGGGAGGAGGAGGGGGGCCAGCGACGCAGGGAGGACAGTGTGGATAACGGTAATCGCACAGATCAAAGATGGACATAATTACTAGGATTACATCTGCTGTGGCCCTGCCTGCCTCCCCTTGGGATGAGAAATTTCCAGAATTTAATGGTGTAACATGAGCTCATCAGGTCTCCCCTGGCACTCGGTCTGTGATCTGCACCGGGCAAATCAACATGTATGAGGAGGAAGCACCCTGCAGCAATGGCTAATTAGCACATTAAATCCTGTCTGTTAAAATTTGCAGCATCAAGATCTCTTGCTCAGCTTTCTTACACCCTCAGTCATACACATACACACAAAACACTCCTAAAATACACACACAGAAGACAGACACACATAAAAAACATACATAAATAACACATAACAGACAGAAAGAGAGTGACAGGAAGGTGTGTGCCTTTGTATTTGTGCAGGAAGTAATGAGAAGTCATTTTATTGACCTATGCCAAGCTGAGCTGGACGTTGACAGGTTAGGCCTGAGTGGCAGCTGTTCACTCTGGAAGCCTGTCGCCGCGGCAACGCGGCTCTAATGGAAACCGCTGTCGAACAGGATCAGCGGGATCCCCGGGTAAATCAGAGTGCTGACGGCACTGAATCTCTCCTGGTCATTATAGATCAACGCCACAGAGAGGAAAGAAAAACTAGCCATCGTGCGGCGGTGAAGGCCGTACATCTTTCCTATTACCGCCCCCCTGTGAGCCTCCACACTGCTGCCTCTGTGGGGATGCTGCAGTGTCGGGTTCCGTACGGCGCAGATGCGAATAAGGCCTTCATTTTTACTGCTCCAATAAAGAAATTAGCTTATTCCTTCTGCTTTTACTGCCAGAATAGATAAATAGTAATGTCAATAAACACCCATACATGCACACAAAACGCAATGCCGTAAAAGCACAATCACAATTATTCTTTTATGGCATTGGGTTTTGTGTGTATGTATGGTTGTGTATGTTTGTGTGTGAGTATGTGTATGTGTGTATGTTTGTGAGAGTGTTGAGTGGGTATCAAGGTAAGCTTTGTTGTGATGGTCCTTGAGTGAATGGCAACTGAATGCGGTGTACAGTAAATCTATATGCTCACTTGTGCTATCTTAAAGTGTGTGTTTATGTGTGTATGTAGTCTTTGTTTGCGTGTGTTTATGAAAGTAATTGTTATTGGATGGATATATGCTTCAGTGCGCACTGAACACAAGTACTGATCTATATGCTCGCTTGGACCATTTTAAAGTGTGTATGTGTGTGCGAGTGTGTGTTTGAGAATCCCCCTGTTTGCCTCATTATTCAACATTGTTTACCCATTATTGAACACTGTATATGTTTGTGATAATGCCTTCCTATTACGACTCCTACTTCCTCTTTTTACCTGCTTCAGCTTCGGCTGTTAGATGCAGATGTATCTGAAGGGTTATTACATCATAATACAGCAGTGTCATGAGTGATCTCCACCAGTGATCTGCTAAACTCCCAGTTGAAAGCGTTGCGTCAGGCGTGCTTGAATAAAATGTAAATGCCTCTCCATCCCTGTGGCGGCTGAGCCTCTGATCACCCCGTGATCAAACGCCAGGTTTGGACGGCGGTGCCCCGGCTCACCTTGACGAGCGCTTTATAGGCTGTCACTGCCGATTGGGCCGGCGCCATCTTAATTAGCGTGCGAACAGGGGGGTGAATCGTCAGTCTGGGATCTGTCGCTTCACTGAATTCTGAAAAGTTACGATGAATTGTTGGAGCCTAATGAGGCTTTAGTGCGATTAATTAGCGCTATTCTGCCGGATGCCTGATTCTGGCGTTGGGTGTCCTCGTTGCGCGTCGTGAATCAAAACAATTTGCAGATCGTTGTCATTGCTGGCAAAGCCACTGCTGTGGTTGCGACCAGGCAGCCGTGCCACAGTGCTATCGCAGAAGTGAGAATGAGGTCGGGGGTTCATGAATAAGCACACACCAGCCGCCATCCTTACAGCAAGCTCCAGAGACCTCATACGTACAAGCTTATAAGGATATTTATTTGTCACATAAATAGACATACTGGGTAGAGTAGGGCATGCTGTGAAACTGCTGATTGTTAGTCTAAACTGTGCATGGGGAGGGGGGGGGGAGTAAAGTGCATAGAATGCAGTTGGGGGGGGGGGGGTAGGTTGTGGCAATCAGATGGAGGGCAGTGGTAGAATAGGAGAGCATAGCAATAGGTGAGAACAGTAAGCATACTCTTCTCAGGGCGTTTTCTGCTTGTGGTAAAATGTGAACTCCCACACACTGTCCATTCCGCAAGCAATATTTATTCAATCACAATGTTTTGGTCATAGACCTCCGTCATGTTGCTTCACAGGTACCTGAACGAACATCTATGACCAAAGCTTTGTGATTGATAAACATTGCTTGTGAAATGGACATTGTGTGGGAGTTGACCATGTGTCACCTCCAACACACCTGTCTTTTTAGAGGTGTGCAAAAGCTCATCGTTTTCTGATATGGGGTGGGTGTGGAAATTTCGACACAAGGGTGCGTCTCTCTGCTACAACTTTTATCCCCTAAAAAACCCTCCTTTTTGAGAACATCAGAAAGAAAACATCAGCAGAACAGCCTTTCAGATTAGCGTGCTGATTCTGTTAGCATCACAAAGGTTGCTAACAGCTGCGTCTCAGGGGAGCGCTCACGTTCAGCTCAAGCACAAGGGCTGCCTCAGTGGTTCAGACACCCTACTGTGAAAAGAGGCCGCTTACAACTTCAAGGTCAGAGAGACGCTGAGCAGGGAATGCTCAACGCTAGTGCTAAAGCATTTATATCCGAGCCGTGCTGATGGTTTTCCCCTAAAGATAGCATCATCTGCTGAATGGCTTCATTTAAATGCCCTAAAATACGACTATGGACCCGGCAAGGTCTGAGTGTGTGTCGCAGGTGGGGCAAAAGGCATTCGCTCAGCGAAATATTAACACAGTATTGCACTGCGTTAAGAGAAGCCAATGCCAAAACTTCCCAAGTATGGATATCTTGGGAAATGAGAAGTCTTAGTGTAATCTAATGAAAACATTCACAGCAGTCCAGGATTTAATGATTTAATAAGAAAAGAATGATAGATGTGTAGCAGTGTGGCTGGAAGAGAAAATCAAAATAAATCTAATTTCTCCGTTTGCAGTGACACGTATAGGGCCAGGACTTGAATCAATCTCCCGTAACAAAACGCCTAAAAACAAGTGCTAACCATGCACAATTCATAAAGTGCTGTACATCCACAGCAGCAGATTAAATGACAGGGTTTCTCATGAATACAGAATGTGGGGTGGTGTTTTGTGGGGCAGAGTAAATCTATTTAGGTGCTGGCCAATTACCGATCAGCCAGTCAATCACCTCTGCATACACACAGTTTGGCTCGTCTGTAAATCTGTTATAATGATGTATGTATCAGCAAGGAGGCGACGTGTTGATTCTAAAAATGACGACTTGCTGTCAATGGTTTGTACACCAACAGCAACAGTTTTGCCATTACTGTCAGCACTCGTGAGGAAATTGGGAAGATGTCAATAATTTGAGAAGGCCTAACTTGCAGCATACTGTGAGGAAAAAATGTGTTTGAAATAAGTTCTATCACCATCTACACTTTCTTACAGTATACTTTGTTGTATTTAAAGTTGTGATATATTTTGGTCATGGTGCAGCACATATAGGTTCAACGATTTCACAAACTCAAGTATGTGAGCCAATGTATTGATGGTAACCTATTACTTTGAAAGGTAAAAAAAAAATGGATGGATTATGTGCTTTTTTATCGCACTTGAAAGGTATTCAAACAATTTTCAAGACCAGCAACTTTCAAGACTATAAAAATTGATTTGTTTGTCTTGGGACCAGACCTATTTGAAGTCTCCCAGGCGTGAAATCTTTGTGTGAAATAGGTGTATCAATCAGAAACACTGAGGGGCCAGCCTGAAAGAGAGAAAAGACCACTTTAATTTAGTCATTGTCTGATGTTCAGAGTGCCTGCACCAGATAAGACAAAGAAAAGAAATTGAAGCCCTGCCTGTACAGAAGCAATAAATGGCAGTCTCACACTGCCAGCATTGGGCTGCACCTCCTGAGCTTTTTGTAACTACTTTCCAAACTTCTAACCACCATTATACTTTCCCGAACGTGATAACGCTGAAGACAGAATCACAATCATCATCAAAATCCCGCTTAACCCTCTTGTGACGATCGATCGTTAATCATCACCATTGTCACTATTTACACTGGCTTTGTCGTCATCCCTTTTCCCAACTCTAGCAGGTATTTTGAGGACACAAAGGCCAAATCAGGCAGGAATGAGAAATGTTCACTTCAGAATTCGACATCCTTATGAAGGACCTCCCCAGGATACACCCCCCTCCCTCCATTTTCTTCTGTTAATGAGACCAAACGAAGCATGTCTGCTTCAACTATGGTCCTTTTACCTGCAGCTCCCAGCTCTGTTCGATCTATCATACTGCTCTGGGAAACAATAGAGAGTGAGGGAGAGAGCAGGGGGGGGGGGGGGGGGGGGGGTGAGGAGGGCAGGGAGGGAATGAGGGAGGGAGAGGACGTGAGATGGAAAGCTACACCAGCGAGACTTGCTGCAGAGGTATATTACTTTCTTTCGCCAGCAAATGAAAACTGATTGAAGACTGTAATGAAAACCTCTCGGTGCTGGGTACTGCTTAATGACAGTGGACTTTCAGATGGGGGCTGACAACACAAATGCACGCCGGCTATCAGTCCAATTATGGATCCCTTCCAATCGCCCCCATTACGTGCCCTGGCACCATCGAGAGAATAAAGCTCAACTTATTTCGGGCCGTTGCCACGGTAAATGTGTTTGACTCACCACCACCCCAACCCTCTCACCCACGCACCCCCGAACCCCCTCTTTGTAGCCTTTTTGCAATCAGCAGTGCACTCCCACACCACCCACAAATGGCCTGTTTAAATTTCCGTGAGGAAAAGCCCAGAATTGTCCCGGGTCGTTAGACATTAAGCATATTGTACGGGTCACTTAGTGTGTTAGGCAGCCCCAGAGATCCTGACAAACAATGTTTGCAAGTGCCAGGGCAGGCAGAAAGGGGACTCAGAGCAAGCAATCCACATCTGACCACTATGTGTATGAGAGAGAGAGAGAGAGAGCGAGAGCGAGAGATGAGGAAAAAATATCGACTGTGGATTGAACTAGAGATAAGATTCTGGTTCCGATTCGCTTAAGTGCTGAATTAATGCCTCCGCAAGCCACAAAAGAAAAAAAGCATTTGTGGCTTTAACTGTCTAGTGAGCCTCAAAAGCAAGCGGAGAGTCAATGACAAGTGACAAAGGCTGGCCGAAGCGCCTCTGATGAATCTCTTGTCATCTGTCTCAGTCGAGGTTTGCCTGCCATAAATCTTGAGATCTCTGTCACCCGTAATTGTTGGTTGGATTCGGTGTCGTCGCATCGAGCTCCTGAACTAAAAACCCAATTACTCTTGCATGGAAGCCGGTTTAATTAGCCTTGTCTGATAGGTTGCCATTCCATTATGCTCCTAATTAGGTCCCTATCAGGCTCAATAATATATGATATTGTACTTGAGAGTCTGCATAATAAAGCACAATGGCGTGGAGCTGAGCACATTGATCTGGCCAAGCAAAGACACAAAAGGCACGAGACTCCAGCACAAGGATGGTGGGGGGGGGGGGGGGGGGGGGGGTGGGGGGGGGGGGGGGGGGGGGGGGGGGGGTGGAGCCGGAGGTGGGGGGGTGACTGGGTGACTGGGTGCTGTACATTCACTGTTTGCATTGGGCCGGCGTGATAAAGTAGCCATGGCAACAGTGGAGAGAAGGACTTCATTTATTTCAATCAGAGTGGAGGGAAGACGGTGCGGGACTCAGGGGTGCAGTGCTGACCCCCCACCCCCACCCCCACCCCCCATTCCCACTCCCACTCCCACTTCCCCAGCCCCTCCACATCCTCCCCCCCTTGCTGATCCTTCGCCAAACGAGGAGGAATGATCTGTGCAGGTCTTTTCTTTTTCCACCTGACCTTCTCCTATCAAAGACAGAGGATGCAGGGATGTGGTCTGTTTTCATTTTGGTTTTGTTGTTGATGATAAAGAGCTCCTGATAAAATAGGACCACCAACCCTTTTTTTGTTTGTTTGTTTTTTTTTTGTCTTTAAGCACAGGTGATGAGTTTGATCAGGACTATACTAATGCTATCATGAAGGCACACACACACACACACACACAAACACACGCACACACACACACACACACACACACACACACACACACATACATACATACACACACACACTCAGACATACTACAAAAGAGGCGTAACTGCATTGACTTTTTTCCTTTGCACACACTCTTTTTTGGTGCTCATATGTGTAAATGGACAGAGGCAGTTTATTAAACTGTTCACTGAACCAGAGAAAGAGAGGCTGTACTGTGGTCTGTGTGTGTGTGTATGTTTGTGTGTGCGCGCACACTGGTGTTCGAGAGGTGTTTGTGTGAATCCCCAGGCTTCTCTGGGGAACAGAAGCTCTGAGGCAGGCTTTGGGAAAGATAACGAGCCTCTCTTTCCCAGCTACACACATGCGCACACACAGACAGACACACACACACACACACACTTTATCCTCGGCTCTGGGCTCCTTCCTGTTGGCAAGGGCAAGCACACACGAGATGTAATGCATTCTGTGTGATATAGTATACATGAAACCCTGTGTAAAAGCTGCGAGAAGTACTTTTGAGGTTGAACACGTTTTTTTAGCATCAATCCAATTCATCCTGGCTTGACTGCACACAGCTCGCTTTGCTTGCTTCCCCATAGCAGGTCTGGACACAAGCGCAGACTGCAGCAAAAAATATTCATCACTATTCCACTAGCCGTTACTCCCGCTGTAAATGGAGTTTAAATGAACACAGCATACGATAGCTGTAATAAGTACATTCGTGGCAGTGCATAAGCGCTGCACATATGATAGCTGTAAAATGTACATTCATGTCAATGAGTACGCACTGTATGTATGATAGCCGTAATATGTATACTCATGTCAATGCATACATTCAGTGTGTACAGTATTACATTACATGACATTAAATTACACTTAGCAGATGCTTTTATCCAAAACGACTTACAAAAGGAGGACACAACAAGCTGACAGAAGTGTAGAGGAACACAGAGTAAACAAAGGCATGGCAAAGTTAGTGCAGCCTAGGGATAAATATATGTATACACATATATAAGTATATGTGGACCTGTGCATGTGCCCAACCATAACCCTAAGGTACAGTGTAAGTACATAATGTTACATATTGTTACACACTTTGTTACACTGTACCTCACTGATGTAACATGGACCGTAACACAAAGTGTAACCCACTTCATTTTACAGTCCCTGTTACAGTGTATCTACACCATGAAGTCCAGTGTAACAAACACATAACACATGTGTGTAACAACACATAACGTATGTATGTACATTGAACCTTTAGGTTAGGGTAAGGGTTAGTTAGTGTTATGTTTGTACAGTGTAAGTACATAATGTTACATGTAGTTACACTATAAAATATAAAATGTTATATAAAATGATATAAAATGTTACCAGGTAAATTTAACAATCCTTTTTTGTAAACCTGAAGTAATGACAATCTATCAGACATGTTATTACTCACAGTTACTGTATGGGGCTTTATTAAATCCCTCTGAGAAACATGTGAATTTTATTTGGGTAGGAGCAAACAAAGTCAACACGTTCTGCCACAGTCCCTGCTGCTATGATGACAATCTAACAGTTGTACTGTATTTCTGGATTGGTGCTTGGTGTATATTTTTTACCCCGGTTTCTTTCTGTGTCTCGTCGCCTGGTTGACAGCAGAAGCAGCATGTTCCAGGAAGTGACACAAGCCCGCGTTTCGGGTCCCGGCAGTGTGACACGGCTTCAACCCTTCGCGTTCCGTCTGTGTGTGTGCGTCACCCTGACATGGCTCTGCTGCGCCCCAGCATAATGATGGAGCAGTAGTGAGCAAAAGAGGGGGGCGGGAGGAGAGAGAGAAACAGAGATGGACTAAGAGAAACAGAGATAGATGGAGAAAGAGAGAGAGAGAGAGGGAGGGTAAGAGACATGTGGAGAATATCAGGAAGTCAAAGTGGATTGGAGGCGAATCAATGGCCGCAGTAGATTATGGCATTGATGGCCATTTCTCATTTCCACCATGCCTGCCTCTCTGGCGGGCACTCCTGGGGCACTTAACTAAATGAGGATCAGCTAATGGAGGCCCAGGCTCGGCTCACCCCAGTGCACTGGTGAGGCGGGCAGCCGGGACAGCAGCCACGGAGCAGAGAGGCTTATTAGGCCTCCATAGCCAAAAAAGGGAGAGATGAGTTGGGTAGGGTAGGGTGGGGTTGGTGGTGACAGTGGTGGTGGGAAGGGCCAGGGGGACGATGTGTGGGGGGTTTGGCTGAATTGAATTAAATGACAGCGAATAGAACTCAATGAAATTAAAGGCAGTCCATTAGGCATCTTTAATCCAGCACCGTACCCCAACAGCCCCACCCCTCTGGTCCCAGCTAATAACCCCCCTCCTTCAAATCCACTTTACTGGTCTGACCCTTCAGCTTACAGCGTCAGGGAAGAGCATTAATAGTGACAGGCGCTAATTAGCGTGTCAGCCTCACAAAATGCTTCATCCGACACCCCCCCCCCCCTCTCAGAGAGACCACACACACACACACACACACACACACACTTCACCTCCAGACTTTGTCCAGCATCTGTGTGTCTGTAAGATAAAGCCTTGTCCACGCAGTGGCACAGCAGACTGTGTGAGAATGCTGTGATAGAGGGGGGAGGGTAAAATGGGCGGGGGGGATCAAACAAGCTGGCTTACTATCGCGTGTCCCAGAGTGTATACGCGGGGCGCTGATTTCATGCTAATTAATGCAATTACAGTGGCGGGCGATCACGACCAGGACACCAGGCCCACGCGTGATAATGAGGGGCACATTATAAAGAAATTGAGGCATCATCTCCAGGATTACTGAAGGCCCTTGTGTGTGTGTGTGTGTGTGTGTGTGTGTGTGTGTGTGTGTGTGTGTGCGTGTGCGTGTGTGTGTGTGTGCTGCAGCACTCAGACGGGCCAAACTTCGATAAGCGAATCCAAGTCAGAGGTGGAGATTGGAGTATTGTTGTATGAGAGCTCCTTCTGGAACTTTCTAAAAGGATTTTTCAGCTAGCTCTGCAAATAAGCCAAGTTTCCATTTGATCCTAGACTTGCTTGTCAAGATTTGAAAATAAGCAACTATCTGATAAATGTGGGGCTTGCAGTGCTTTAAAAAAAAAAAAGAACATTTCCCCTGCTGTCACTATTGTATGTCATATCTACATGAGTGATGTCGTGCCAAGTACACGTGTGGGGCTTCATCACGAAATGGGGTAAACATATTGAGAGGACCCAGGATGCATTGCTCACTGATGTGGAGAGGAAATTAGCGGCGCTGAGAAACGGCACAAAACAATGGAGTTGTCCCTCTTTGACAGCCTTGCGACTATGTGACGGATCCCAGTGCTGCTCCATAGCATCTGTTACAACCATACGAATGCACCATATGAGAGACGCCGTGAAGCCTTTGAAGTGTAAATAAACATATTGTCTCTGTTTTCTTTCATTCCGTGGATGGCGTAGGATCTAAGGAGCTTCTCATCGCACTGAATATGCATGGAGTCTGTGTGCATGTGTGTGTGAGTGTGTGAGTGTGTGTGTGTGTGTGTGTGTGTGTGTGTGTGTGAGAGAGAGAGAGAGAGAGATCTCGTTTTCCACTCAGCCATGCGAGGAAAGATGGCACGCCCCTCGAGCACACTTCCAAGAAGCCTAAACAAGACCACGGATGGGAAAACACTTCTGGATGGAAGAATACATATCCTGTACTCCCAGCTGCGGAATGGGAATACCTCTGTATGGCAGAATACTTGCCATACACTCTCAGAAATAGATGGACAGTAGGACAAATCTGTACAAATCTGTATCTTAAGGTACAGTACAGTAAGTATTAATGTACCACCAAAGGCTAGTATTTGGACCTTAAGGTACTGATGTGTACCTATTCAGCTCTGGAGAAGGTACAAATTAGTTGTAAAACAGTGGTTAAAGGAGAACTTCGGTGTAAAAATGAAAATTGGCATGTTAAAACATTATACCGAGTTGGTATGTGTACTGAGGAGTAAAATTGATTTAGCCTGTTGCATTCAGAGTTTAGCTATTTTTTATCGTTTGTCCCAGAAGGCTAACAATGGAAGTGGTAGGTGCCCTTAGACGAAGCATGACGACTACGCTATTTTTAATAAAACAGCTCGAAGAAACTCCACACTCCATCGGTAGTACAACAAAGGCCCTGACATTAAAAATGAGGCACTGAGAACTTTGTAAGTGTGCACAACATTTATTAATAAAATTAGTACAGTTTTGACAGGCAGTACCTTGCTGTAGTTTCTCGTCGCCGCCATGATGAAAGTCCGCACAAGTTGATTGACGAACATGAACCAGCAGGAAGAATAGGAGGAGAGGTAGTACAATCGACTTGTTTGGACTTTCATTCTGTACCTTCTTTTCTGAGAGTGTACTTCTTACCCAGTCTCACCTCCCAATGCATTTTCTCACATTACTTTGGGAGCGGGGGATTCATTTTTGTTTTTGTGAATAACGTTTTGTCGAGACTTTTAGGGGTAAGCAGTGAAGAAAAAAAAACAACAAAACATTCAAACACTGACCATCATCACATTAACAAACAGAAGTCAAAATCAGAGGAAAACTGTAAGCTGTACAACGCATGAGACAGAAGTAGAGAAAAAGGGAACGAGGAAGAGGATGGGCACCATTAGGTACATTGCCTTCTGAACACATCATTGTGCTGCTTTCTAGTTCATTCTTGAGTTATGTTGTTATATAAATATAATTTATGATTTGTTTATCGATTTAATTTTATATATGATTGTGCTGTGTTTGGATTGTGTTGTGTGTGTGTTCAGTGTGTGCATATATACCTATGAACTGATGCATGCAAAGCATGGGGACTTTTAATTTGACCTCCATGGAACTTCGAGGAAATATATTTTTTTGGAGGTGTGTGTGTGTGTGTGCTATGTTAATTTGTATGAAGAATGTTGAATGGTTTACCACAACAGTGATGACCTGCTCGTATTGTGTGAAACGTCAATAAAACCAAAATATAAAGCACAGAGTGAAACCTGATGATTGTTAAATGAACAAGGAAAATATTTTGCAGATTATTATGGACAGAGACGAAAAATCCTACATTAACCTTTGTGTCATCTCACACAGTACACAGTTTTACTGTTCAAGTAGCATCGCACTGCAGCCTCCTCTTACAATACCTTTGTGTGTCCAGACAGGTCTTTCACTGAAAAATGAAATATGTTTTGCAGGATTGTAAAAAGCTGCTGTGTGGCAGCATGACAATGTTACTGTAAAGGGAAACAAAAAGGTGTCTTAGAGGAAATATTCCCAACTGACAGGCACTCTGTAGATGTCACTTGTACTCTATCTAACCATTCCCGTGGTCTTTACCTCTCAGTCAAGGAGAATAGGACTTTGCTAGGCTGTCAGATATGGGGAAGGGGGTCAGTGATTACCATTCTTTTGCACCACAAGGTGTTTTTTTTTACCAGTGTGCATTGGAAAAATCACTCTCTCTTTTCAGCACATCTCCAGTGGGGAGAAAGGGGGGTAGAGCACTTTGGCCTATTCGCATAAAGAGAAACCGCAGTCAGCAAGATTCCACGTGTGCCAAAGAAAAGAGTCTTTATCGCTGAAAATACTTGTCCAATCCCTCCTTCGTGGGGTTAGAGGGGGTTGAGGGGTGGTGAAAGACAACCTACCGGCGTCAAACCACACACACACACACACACACACACACTTTTTTTTAACTTTCACTGTTGATATACATACCTCTACTCTGTAGTTTGCAGGGGTGAATGCAGATTTTTTTTTTGTCATTGTGTTTTTGGGTATATGTGTGGGTGCATGTGTGCGTGCGTGAGTGTGTATACGGGTGTGTGTGTGTCTGTATTTCCCTGACTGCACACTGATAAATGTGTTCATTCAGCTTAGTATGCACTTCATGTCCAAGGTGTCCATCATCTGTGACAAAACCAGAAATCACAAGATCCAGCTCACTCTCCCCTTCATCTCATTCAAATGAGGGCCATCTCAGTTATTTCCCCACCGGGCTGTCCATCTCTCTCTCTCTCTCTCTCTCTCTCTCTCTCTCTATCTATCTCTCTCTCTCTCCCTCTCTCTATCTCCATCTCTCTATCTCCATCTCTGTCTCTCTCTCTCTGTCTGTCTCTGTCTATCTCTTTCTCTCCCTCTCTGTCTTTTTCTCTCTCTATCTCTCTCATTTTCTCTCCTTTTCTCTCTCTCTCTCTTCTCTTTCTCTTCTATCTCTCTTCCACAGATTGATATTCGCTTGCTGATGCAGCTCCTTTTCCCTTTTCATCCCCAGCTTCAGCTGCTATTTGAATTTCATGTCCACAAAAAAAACAGATTCCATACTCTTAATGAAGGACGTGCGTTATACAAAAAAATCAATAATCGGAAGGAGAGCGAGAGCGGGAAACGTTGGAAACCCGCTCTTGTTGAAGTCCTCCTTAATCCACGTAGAGGTCAGTCAAGTGCAGATACTCCACTGCAGAGATTTCTTTTCTTTTCTTTTTCTTTTTTTTTTTGTGTAATTTCAGGAGGGCTCTGCAGTCTTAGATTTGATCGTTCCCCATGTTCTCCTTCACAGTAAATGCCAGTCAGTGTGTACAGTGACTTCTGTCAAACAGTGTCCTTCAGGTCCAGTTTGTCAGTGGAGAAGAAGGTCAGTTAGTGTCATTAATATTCAGGTCACGCACTCTGTCACTCACTCACTGAACTTCCATAGTTTGTGTCGCCCACTTCATTATTGCATATGGATGACTTCAAAACCCGTTTGAAGAATGTGCTCGGGATTTACATATCAAATCATAAAAGAGAGGTGTGGACCTCTCTGTATTATTATTCTCAATTTTAAATATACTCCCTATGCTTCCACATTATGTATTCATTAAGGCCTGTATGGAATAATGTAATATAAAGCACAATGCCGTAAGGATAAGTAAAAGCAGTAGTAGTGAACTGCTTTAAATACCTTAAGTGCTACACATGCACTATACAGAACAAATGTATGATGATGATGATGATGATGATGATGATGATTATTACCTCCGCCAGCGGAGGTTATGTAATCATCTGCATTTGTTTGTTTGTTTGTTAGTTAGCAACATAACTCAAAAAGTTACGGATGCATTTTAATGAAATTTTCAGGGTAGGTCAAAAATGGGCTAACTTAAAAGTGATTAGATTTTGGTGGTGATCTGAGCTGCCCTGGCGGAGGTCTGCGCTCTCTGAGTGCTTTTCTAGTTATTATTATTATTATTATTATTATTATTATTATTATTATTATTATTATTATTATTATTATTAGCTGAGCTGACTAATCCACAGGCTGGGAGCAACCCCAAAGACAGCACCAACAGGCTGGAGTGGTTGGATTTTTATTGGCAGCTGAACAAAGGTGCTTTACACTTGAACGTAACGATTAAGGCTGCATATGCACGGCCGGCTGCCCACACTCGTAATCAGCCTGGCCACAGCCTCCACTGGGATGTGCCGCAGCCACCGCACTCTTTGACCTTGCAGTCAAGGTGTATTTAAGCCCAGTCACCCTCCATGAATTATTTGACAGTTTGAGCCGAGAGCCACAAACAGGTCACCACCCCATAATGACGGTAACAATGCGAACGTGTCCCATGCCTGACAGAGATGCACAGACACACACACACACACACACACACACACCTTTACAATATGAGTTACTAAGAAACCAAATCCCTCTCCGGCCAGGCATTGACAGTCAGTGTAAATGAGTTATAGACCCATTTCCTCTCTGCCTGGCAGATCACTGAGAGGTAATTGGGAGGATGGATCATAAAATAGGGAGAGAGGGAGGGGGTCAGAGAAGAAGAGCGCGAGAGAAGAAAGAGAAGAGTGAATGTAAAAAAAAGACAGAGAGAGAGAGGGTGAGTGAGTGGTAGGTGGAAGGGGGTGGTGGGGGCTAGACAAAGAAAGGGAGAGGAGGAAGAGAGAGAGAAATTGAGCGAGAGAGGGCAAGAGAGAGAGAGAGAGAAATTTGTCTCTGAGGCAGAGTGGACACAGGCTCCCCCGCCTGCTGCTGGGGCCGGTGAGTAATATAGATATTATTTCAGCCCAGGCCCCATTTTCTACTCAATGAAATGATGATGTCCTCGGAGCAGACATCTTGTGGGAGGCTGAGGGAGAGGGGCCGGGATGTGATGTGAAAGCTTTATTGATGTGTACAATTACCGCGCTGGCTCAGCTGCTGACCGGAGGTAGAGGGAGCCAAAGGGAGCGGCCCGCCCGCATGGGATCTGCCCCCCTGGGGTGACCCCCTACTGCCCCAGCCCCGGCCCAGACGAGCTAGCTACTACCTGAATCAGAACTTCCATAATATCGTTCTTTCTCTCTGTCTCTCTATCGCTCGCTACCACTCTGCAGCTCTCACTACCTCTCTCTCTCTTTCTACCTACCTCTCTCTCTGTCCTTTACTTGTGGTCTTTTTCATTCTGTGACTAGCTAGCTACCCAATCAGAAGTTCTCTACCATCTCTCTCTCTTTCTCTGACTCTCTTTCTGTCTATGGCTACCTCTCTCTCTCTACCTCTCTCCAGCTCTCACTACCTCTCTCTCTCTCTTTCTTTCTACCACTCTTTCTGTCCTTTACTTGTGGTCTTTTTCATTCTGTGACTAGCTAGCTACCCAATCAGCAGTTCTCTACCATCTCTCTCTCTCTGTGCCTGTCTCTCTGTTTCTGACTACCTCTCTCTCTCTTTCTCTCTCTCTCCCTACCTCTCTTTCCCCATGTCCTTCACTTGTGGTCTTTTTCGTTCTGTCTGTGACTTCCTCTCTTTCACACCCTCTCTGTCTCTCCCTCTCTCTTTCACTCCTCCTCACTGTCTTTCTCTGACTCTCTTTTCCATCACTGCCCACATTGTGTTCTGTCTGTCTCTCTCTCTGTCTGTCTCTGTCTCTCTCTCTCTCTCTCTCTTTCTCACCATTTAATTTGTGTGCCAAATCTTCCTTTGACCACCCTCACTTCCTTCCCACCCCGACTACCTCCTCTTTCTTTCCTCACCGCCCTCTTTCTTTCACTCATTATCTCACCTCTCCTCTCCCCCCTTAGATCCCTTTCTTCCTCCTGTCTGATGGATGAACCAGAGGGGGTGTCTCTTGGGGCACGGAATGGCTTCTCGCTCACCTCGTCCTCCTGCACCTGCAATATCCTGTGTCTGCATCGCCCGGCTCGCAAGCCTGCTGAGTGGAGCCCGAGGTGTAGCGATCTGCCGTGGAACGTAGCAGTCAGGGTTTTTGTGTTTTAATATGCTGTTTTTTATTCGATCTGGCTTGTGCCGCATTGTGCGGGCGTTTTAGGCCAGGAGGGAGTTGGGGGATTATGTGTGTGTGTGTGTGTGTGTGAGAGAGAGAGAGAGAGAGAGAGTTAGTGTGCTTTTTTGGGGGGTGAGAAATGTTGAAGTCCCTGCGCCGACAGCTTCAGTGTTCACTGAGCACATAGCAATTTTATTCAAGCTCGCACAAATAGCTGTTAGCACGCATGCAGAAAAAAACCTGGCCCTTCCCTTAGGTCTCAGCCATCGGCTTTAGGGAAAGAAAGAAAGAAAGAAAGAAAGAAAGAAAGAAAGAAAGAAAGAAAGAAAGAAAGAAAGAATCGATGAGTGCAAAACGGAAAGAGACGCCAGCTCTCCGCACAAGTCATGATCGGTTACATTCAGTATTCCTCCCACTCGGCCCCGAACACACACACACACACACACACACACACACACACACACACACACACACACACACACACACGCGCAATCACCCCACCGTTGCGCCGAGCGATGACACATCCAAATTACCACAGAGCAAAACTAAACAAAGGCGAGGAGTCATAAACACACAGTGGTGTAATGCCAGCCACAGAGAAGCAAGTGTCAACCATAACATCCATTTTTTAAACACGCCCCCCCCCCCCCTCCCCCCAACACACACACACACACACACATTCCCACTTATAACCATCCTCCAGCACTAGCTCTTTGGCAACTCAGACTAAAAACAATCAATGTAAAGCAAATGGCTTGTAAAAGTGTACAAACTGTACAATGTGAGCCTTTTTCTTAGAGGCACCTAGCTCTTCATTCCAACACACACACACACACACACACACACACACACACACACACACACACACACACACACACACACACACACACACACACACATACACACACACACACATACACACACACACACACACACACACACAAACACAAACACACACACACACACACACACACACACACACACACACACACACACACACACACACACATCCGGCGAGTCACTGCAGAAGCTTGTCTTGAGACGAAAAGACATGAGACAAGAGTGATGGTTCATTGGTGTGTTTGTACTTGTAAGCAAATTAAGGCTAGGGATGTGTGTGTATTCATGCATGTGTATGTGTGTGCGCGCGCGTGTTCTTGTGTGTGTGTACGTGTGAGTATGTGTGTGTGAGTATGTTTGTGTGTTCCTTTTGATTGCTTATCTAATGATGTGTGAGTGAAGGTGTGTCAGCCCTGCAGTAATCCTGACAGAAGAGACAGCCCTTAAGGCAGGGGGTGTATGAACTGTGCTACTGAAAACACACACACACACATACACACACACATACAACACACACACGCACACCCAAACACACAACCCTTCTCTCGAACACTTATTTATGAAATATACATGCACAAACTTCAGATAAATATAATCAGATCAGCACACAAAACACATTTATATTCACAGAGACTCTCGCTATTTCTTTCTTACACCCACCCACACACACATATACACACTAAAAAAAACACACAAACACACACTATACACACACACACATAACGAAAAACAAACCTAACAACTGTGAATAAGAAATGGCAGATTGTGTGAGTCTCAGTAATAGTGTAGATCCTAATTGGATGCAGTGCTCTGAGCTCTCTCTACACACTCTCCACAGAGGCTGGCTTTTGCCCTAAAGGTCCACACACACACACACACACACACACACACACACACACACACACGCACGCACGCACGCACACACACACACAGTGTTCCTTTGGCTACACATGTGAGGTTGTCGCTGAGCTTATTGCAGACAATGATGATTATAGTTTCTCGTTTTTTAGTTGCTAAGTGTTGCCTTGAAGGACTGCCTGTAGGGCTGTTTTTGGAACCCTGCGAGCTGAGAGGCGAAGATGTTTGTCATCAGCTCGACTCATGACTTATAAGGTCATTTCTTTAATTGCGTTTTCCCCATGGAAAATTCCACTTTTATAAAAATGTGCGACTTTGCAGGGTGAGAATCTCTACATACTAATGTGTCTCTTAACAGCTTAGCCGCGGGTAGCACAATGTTGAATTCCACTATAAAAGGAAATACAAACAACATGATAAAATGGAGAATGTTTACAATAAAGTGAGTGTGGTTTGCTCTGAAAACGGCGTGGAGGCACATCTGAAGAAAACTGTGGTGTAACTTTCAAACTCCTTGAACAAAAAGGGCTGTTTGGATTCTCCAAAACAGAT
The DNA here is from genome assembly GCA_027475355.1 of Coilia nasus. Taxonomy (NCBI): domain Eukaryota; kingdom Metazoa; phylum Chordata; class Actinopteri; order Clupeiformes; family Engraulidae; genus Coilia; species Coilia nasus. The sequence goes on along the minus strand of CM050210.1, from coordinate 20,950,015 downwards.
ACATAGTGCTGTGTGAAAAAAGGGAATCAGTGTGTTTGCTATGGTTCTGAGGTAGATGTTTTACAGTTACAGAGGCCTGGTCCTCAATCAGACCTCTGCCACCTTCTGTGCATGTGTGTGTGTGTGTGTGTGTGTGTGTGTGTGTGTGTGTGTGTGTGTGTGTGTGTGTGTGTGTGTGTGTGTGTGTGTGTGTGTGTGTGTGTGTGTGTGTGTGATACTACTTGGAAGCTGCTTTTCACACACAGAGTGCAATACAACCTGTCAGGAATTTTGTCATGAAAAAGTGCCATCTGTATGCATAAACACAGGCATACTTAGACACATACACACATACATAAATGCACACACAATCTGGTGATATATATGCACACTAAGTACAGGTGTAAACAGAAGCCTACACATACACATTTGCATACAAACACATTAATCATGGCACTTACATGCTTTTGCCTACAGACCTCTGAAAGCAAAACATACAAATTCAGCATCAGACACATACATTCATCAACACATGCCACACCAGCACCAACTGCCATATGAATATTCTTTTCCTCTCTCTCTCTCTCTCTATCACTGTCTCTCTCTCTATCACTGTCTCTCTCTCGCTCACACATACTCACACATACTCAATAAACACACACATACATCCAAACATACATGCACACACACATAACACAACAACACCCAACAGCATAACACACACAAATTTGAGCTTTCAGGTGACGAGAAGCCAGCTCTGTCGGACCTGTGTGGAACTAAGGGACAATGGATTGAGCGGCTCACTGCGGCAAAGAGAAAAGAAGACACGTGTGTGTGTGCGTGTGTGTGTGTGTGTGGGGTGGGGGGGGGCTGTGTGGCATGGCTCAGGCTCATTTCGTTGTGATTGAGACAAGATGTACGGCACCAGGGCCAACACCACACAGATAATCACAAACATGACTAGGGGTGGAGCAGTACAGGTATTAGCGCAGGCAGGCAGGGAGTGGCCTGGCTAGAAGCCTGCTTATGCACTTCCGCTTGAATATTTTCTCCCTACAGTGGTCGTCTGGTTTTGCTTCCATTACCATGGTTGACTCCAGTAGAATCTTTACTGGGCCAATCAACGAACAGAGGGAGTGTTTGTGAGCGATGACATCAACTTTGTGTGCTACATTTGAGTTGTAGAGCGTAGGCAGGCTTACAGCCAGGCCAACCGCATACACAACCAGACACCAGCGATTGGGTAAAGGCAGATCCAATCGTTTTAAACTTCAGCAGTCTACACCCCTAGGAAGCAATTGTTTCTCAATGCAGTGCAGCCAGACCCTCTGTATGAAATCAAATGTAGCAGAAAGGGCTGGTTTACCAGGCTAGGCAGGCAGTGCCACATGACACATAGAAGCGCTCTGCACAGAAACACATGTGTGCACGCAGCCGTGTAAACCAGTCATTTCACAGCGGTTATTGCCATGCCCAGGCTCATCATACACACAATACACATGAGCGATACGGACATTTGTTTAGACGCTGAGGTACTAGGGTCTCATTCCACATTTATGGAAACACTGCAAATGCAGTATGAGTATGGAACCGTTTTTGCACTGACACATCAATGAGTTAGGTACCATATGTATACAGTATATATACTGAATAGTGTCGTTTTCTGGGAAGTACTCAAAAAAGTTCTCCTTCTGTTCAACAGGTCTTTATTGCGTTCACCGAGAGAACAGGCATAACAACCAGAGCCTCCTGACCATTCTGACCATTGAATCTACTCTGTCCACCCTATATACAGAATACAGCAGTATCGTGTTAACTTGCGTCCATATTCAGAGACAAGGAACTCTAACTCTAAACTTTTTAAGGATGGCCCATACATGGAACTGAGCACATTCTGGTGTGGATTCCACTGTTACCCATTTTAGCTTACTGCTGAAGTCACCAAAAGTATATCTTCTGTCACATGCACTCACATGCACCAGTGTAGTCCTATACAGAAACATTCTGCTCATTTGCAGAAATTACAACAATAGATCAGCAGTTTCACTGCATGTCCTACTCTACCCAGTATGTCTATGCACGTGACAAATAAATATCCTTGTATCCCTTGTACAGTAAATAGATAAACGGGTGGACAGAGGGATGGGCGGCAAGCGGACAGACAGCTAGATAGATAGATAGATAGATAGATAGATAGATAGATAGATAGATAGATAGATACATAGATACATAGATACATAGATACATACATACATACATACATACATACATACATACATACATGGATAGATTCATAGACAGACAGACAGACGTGTAAATGCTTCGACAATGGGCCTATTAGCATTATTACTATTAGTAGTTGGTGATCTGAATAGTGCGAAATGAATGTGAGATTTATTTTCCAGCCCAGAAAAAGATATGCAGGCCAGCTGACATCTGAAAAAGTTGTTTGCATATGGATCTGTGGAATGCAAAATCACTGGTCACTGTAACCTATTGATACAGTCATTAAAAGTGTCATAATGCTTGATTTTGGTATAGGTGCAGGATTATGTTTTAAAGGAACAATTTGATCCTGAGCACCGCACAGCTGTGTCACGGTTAGCTGCTGAAAATAGCGTTTGTGATGAGCATGGCTGCGCCACCTATTCTTGTCCAATAACACCCTCAAATGGAACATTGCGCTGCTACGAGCATCAGGGCATGACAACTTTCGACAAAGACAGCCTGTTCCGCTGCTGTCATATTGATCTCTACTCAGGCAGCTGATGCTCTCTCTCTCTCTTTCTTTCTCTCTTTCTTTCTTTCTCTCTGATGAAACCATCTCCCCACTCATACACATAAGTGGACACACACACACATGCATGCACATACGAGCACTCACAATACAGACACACAGATACATATATACACAATCCTGATACATATATACACTCAGACATTCGCACAAAAACACACACATTAACACTCATTTCAACAGCAACTTCCCACCACAGCTGTACCAATGAACACGTCTTTATAAACAGTCATTGATGCACATAGATGCACACATACAACACCCCCCCCTCCCACACACACACAAACGCATGGAGCCGAGGAAATGGAGAAATGACCCAGGTGGTAGTGGGGAGGATTTTCTGCTCAGCATCCGTGACACCTGAGCAGCTGGAGAGGGACAGGCAGAGCCCATGGCCCCCGGACGCTCAATGCGGCTTTTGTGTGCCGTCGAGGAGGGGACGCTGCCAAAAAAAAGAAACCTCTATTTAGCCTCGGGGAAAGTACCTGGTGTGGAAGCCCCAAAAGGTCACTGGCTTCCCTGAACAGGAGAGAGCCATACCGTGCGGAAAGCCATTATGGCTATGGCTTTAATGCTACATGTGTGAGATCCGCATTATGGCTTCTCTCACCCCCCTCCCTCCCTCTCTCTCCCTCCCTCCCTCACTCCCTCCACATCTCTCAGTAACTCATGTTCTCACACACACACACTCTACACAGTACAATCACACACAAACACAAATTCTCACTCACACATATGCACTCAGTACAATCACACACACACATATCCACGCATACACATATATATTCTCTCACACACATATGCACACAGTACAATCATGCGAATGCCTCGACTGCTCGATGCCTCAAACTTTGACTGTCCCCAGACAGTGTGCCCCTGGCCCGTTTGGCATTTGATACGGAAAAGCGTATTTTGGTGGCCGCTCTTTGGAGTACACTGTCCCTTTGTGAGGCTGACAACGGATCCCACGATCCCCCACCTCCAACACACACACACACACACACACACACACACACACACACACACACACACACACAACAGATCAGCTCACCAGCCCGCATCCTCACCTCACTGCCTTCCACCCACCCCAGTGCACACATGTGAATTAACCAGCCACAGTGGGCCCCACTCTCTCTCTCTCTTTTCTCTCCCTTGCTGTCTCCCTCTCTGTCTTTTCTTTCTCTCTCTGTCTGTCTCTTTTTCTGAAGAAAGGGACACTCTTTTAGTCAGGTAACTGGCATGAAGTCTGCGTTTTGGACACCTATCAGCCTAATTATATGGTCAACAATATTATTATCCTGCCACAGTCACACGTTTAGGAGAACAGAGCAGTGACACACCAAGATGCAAGGCTGTGCACTTTTATATCATACATCTTGTTTTTTTTCTCGATGTGTGTGTGTTTGTGTTTTGCTATAGAGCCAAAAAAACATGATTATAGCTAAACATTAACTTGTGAGAACTTCACTGTTTCAGTGCAACAAGCAGCTCACAGATGCTTTCCCTCTGCTAAGCATATTAAATGGGAGGTACCGCCCTGGTCATGCTCATTTTTTTGGGGAGGACATATTTTTAACATCACGATAATGACATTTCATGCTCAAGCTTGCTATATTTACAAAACAGAAAAAAAGCAAATTTGGCAGTTTTGCAAGGTTTTCTCAAAAATACACCTGGTGGTGGTTAGGCAGGTTGTCTAACATGCTACACAGACCATTTTAAGCAGTGACTCAACATCACCTTTTTTTTAACAAAGTCAAGCAAAAGTTACAACTGTGTAACAATAGTCTGGTGTATCTTATCACATGTGTCAGGTGTCAGAACCAGCCTATCACACCAAAAAGAATTTGTAATCGGGCTTTTGGAAAGTAATGCATTAGATAAACAGTGTACATTAGCAGCCATTAAAGTCCCACATTGATGTGACTAGCGGTGCTAGCTAATGCAACATATTAAAAGCCGTAACATTTTCACAACCAAATGCAGAAAATCATCACGTGACTGACTTTGTAAAACAGACGACCTCTCCATTTTCAAAATAAGGCTGTATTCAAAATCACTTTCTCCAACCCAAGATTAGCTGTGTGTGTGTCTTAAAAAACACAATGCTCCCGGGCCCCTATGTTTAAAAAAAAGAACATTCAGTCTCGGCTTTCTAACAGTGTAATTTTACCCAGGCCCTTGACTGCACACAGCCGTCTCTGCATGTGCGTCACCCCTGTCCCTGTCACAGAGTGTCACCACCCACGGTGAGCAGGGAGAGATGGGGCCCACATCACCACCACCACCACCTCCACCTACCATCACCGCAACCTCTACCAGAGCTTTTAGTGTTGCTCCAAACCTGACAGTGTCCCCACTCCCCCACCCACCCCGGCAACCACAGGCCACCAATCTGTGGCTAATTCAGGGTGTCACTGCTCCATAACCTTATGTTTATGCAAGCGCCACTGTTTGGGTGTCAGTAACGAGTGCTATGGTGACATTTTAAAGGCAGACAGAGCTGGTAATAAAGGCTTCGGCGAGCACGGCACCGCTTACCTGCCACTGCCAGCCAGCCAGCTGCTGTGTGTTGTTGACTTATAACGCGCTGGAAAGTGTGCAAGAGGTACTCGTAACGTTGCAGGCTCAGCAATATGCATAATTGCAGTGCAGGAGGCCTGGGACTGAAAGCCGGGGAAAGCCTTCGGGGGAGACCGTGGTGTGTTTTTCCTGAACAACTTAGCAAAGCTGCCTGCCGTTAATGGTTGAGAGAAAGGACCAGTTGGGGCTGGAATGGTTCTGGCTCACACAGGTGTAAACAAAAGAATGAGTTATTATTCTCTTTCCTGTATCAGTGTCCTCAGTGTCATGTCTGTGCCATATTTAATGCATAATCTGTTTTTCTAGGCTACAGTTTATATTCGGTGCAGCAATGTGTCTATTAGTCAAGATATCTAAAGTAAGATCAGCAGAAGGCCTTATTAATAGAGAGATAAACATGTTTACGAGGACTCTTTTTTAAATAAAACCACACACAACATAAATCTTACAAAGTAAAAACAAACACACACACGTTTAAGTAGGAGAGACTGCATATTCCCCCCACCCCTTGCCTGATGAGGTCTGGCAAGCTCCAAAGTGTCTATACAACCCCAGCCTGGCTAAAAATGAACACAGAAAAACAACCCCTTTTAACATTCAGGATGGATGGTGTTCATGTGACATGCCAACCCACATGGGTTGGCTCCTCTGCCATTAAGTTTGATTTCCCTCTTCCTGCAGGTGAGAGGAAGATGTGGCCAAGGTTATTGCCAAGGAGAGAAGAGGAGAAAAAAATAAAGGTGAATTCATGGAAGGAGTGCCTCCTCTCACCACGCCAGCCAGCCCATAACTGCCGGGTGAGTCAGGCATGTGCTGAAATACTAGGCAGCGTCAGATAAGGCCATTAACCATGACCATAATTACAGCCGGAGCATGGAGAGAGCTAAAATGGCTGCTTTTGCCTATTTCAGAAACGGATGGTTTTCATTTGGCAAACGGCACACTTTTCCTCTACTGCAGCAGCTTTTGCTTTTGCTGTTGTTGTTGTTGTTGTTTAAATGCACACTGAGCATTCTGTCGCATTTGTTCTTGAAGTCAAGTCAGTTGTGGGTGCTGTATCTATCGAGGGAAAATGTGGAGCCTATCGCTTTCTGGTGTACACAGAGGGTGCACCCAGAATAACAAACAGAAGGCCACTGATGACTGTTATTTTGACAGGGTAAGGGGGTCGTTACTATAATCATCCCTGGCCAGCCGGAGCTGGGAACGCATATTAAAAGCCACACGCCGAAATGAACGGCTGTGTTGTGACAAAAACGCAGCGGAGCTACGAACCTGTCGTCCATCAAAAACCTCAGTCTCATTTAAGCCCATCCGCCCTCTCTGTAATTATGAGATCCGGGAGGAGCCCACCAGCCAATCAAAACAGGGCCTGGGGCGGAGACACGGCACAAACAACTGTCTTCCGCGGCTGAGGGCGTTCGACGAGCGTTTCCGCTTATACTTCACCACACGCACCATATAGGCCTTAGGTAACCAGACTGGGGTATAAATAGACAAGACAGTCAGAAAGAGAGGGTGGGAGAGGAGAGATGAAGCATGAAAGAGAGAGAAAGAGAGAGACAGACAGAAGCAAACAGGTCTTTCGCAAGGCCGGCTTATTTTAGCTCTGGTTGCGCTCCCTGGCTCGTTGCTGCCAGCCACGGCACATCCATCTCCACACAGGGCCTCTGTTTCGCACCTCCGCCGGCTCCACAGACACATCTGCCATTAGATAGGCAGACTCATAACTAGACACACAGGATGGGAACATAGATCGAATTACAGCAGGTACAGGGGGGTGTTGGGGGTACGGTACCCCCTTATTAAGACCCAGTACCACCCAGAGACAAAAATAGCATGCTGAGGGGTACTGACATGTTCATGTAATTAATGTAAAGGCTAGCAGGCCTACCCCCGTAAAAAGGTAGTACCCCCAAATTATGGAGTGGTATGTATGGGCAAGAAATACCAAAATTCCTGATTATATCAGTTCTATTTGATATATTTGGTACTATTTGTCATTTTTATAATTCAAGATACTAGCATTTAAAATGTGTCTGGTAATTATGGACTAGCCTATAAGGATGTCACATGCAGACAATCAGTCTCCACAGTTTTGTTACAACCTCTATACTGTCTCTGTACATATGTACAAACGTTTACATAAATCTATCTGTATTAACTGGTGGTTGTTTATGCAAAATACATTTCATAAGTACGTTCATTAATTGACTGACTAGCCTAACAGTCATTACACACTTTGGGTGATTACAATAATCTAGTGAGTAAAGTAAGACTGTTGAGGACAAAACTTTCCTTTTTATATCATCAGTAATTTAACAACAAAAAAATCCTCATTGCAACAGAAATGGTTTATACTTCAAAACCCCTGTTTAACAAGCCATTTACGGTTGAAAAGCAGCACATTCATGCCTTCTGGCCATGATGCTGCTTGGCTGCCGAGATTAAAAAAGTACAGCCTTTACTTGATTAAATCTGCTAATTGTACTTTTAATAGACACTGCGTTTCTAGAGATAGCACACGCTCAGCACAGGCATGTGAAGCGAATGCAAGCCGAAACAATCAGAGAGCGCTACTCTATGCCGAGTGAAATAGTAATAATAGCCCATCCATACAGCACACAGAGGGCAGCGGAGGGCAGTGTTATCTGCTATATCCATTTGCTCCAACCACATCAGATGCTCCGTGCTATGCTGCATGTAAATGACTTTTGTTCTTCTGCGAAACGTTTCGCCCGGGCTCCGGTGGCGCACAAGGGCGAATCCGTGCCGTGCCAAATTAGCTCAGGACCAGAGCCGTGATGCCGACATTGCTAAACGTTTGGTGCTTAAGGGGTAAAATGCCATCGCGGAAGAAATAGAGCAGGGAGGGTAACAAGTCCGGCTTAATCAGCAGTCCTTCCTCTCCGGCTCTGCCACACTATCAAGATGATTACCCCCAGTGTGATCCACCAGCTAAAGTGGGTACCCCATTTTCAGCATGGGGGAGCTCAGAAAGCCTGCTAATAGATCATTACGGACCGGTGACTTCTTCAGCTAACATTAACTGAGCCCGAGCAGTGGCACATCTGATGTCGGCAGTGGCAGCTTTGGCTCCCTTTGCTCATTTACGTTTCAATTTGACCGACCAAGTTTCTAAATCTGAACACCGCACGCCAACGGTGGTCGCCCCACCACCCCGTTCGTTCCCTCTATCTCCGCCAGAACAGGACAGGAGAGGACTGCGGCATACATCTCTGACTTTATAATAAATAGGGTTGTCAGGCCATGCTTTCGCCGCGTGACCCTATCTATATCTGCTATCGCTATATCTATCTCAAGAATAATCCCCTATCTCTGCCCACAGGACTGTATCTAATGGTACACCCTGATACCTAGGCTGGGACGTGCCTGAGAGGGCCATAAATCTATTCAGCCTTATTTACAGCCGCTGCTGCAGTCAGCGCTTTGAAAGGAACAAATCCTCCGTTGCCTTTGCCATCTGTGGGGGTTCCAGGCCCACTCTCTCCCTCCCTCCCCATCTGCCCCACCCATCTACCCCCCACCCACCCACTCCATCCCATCCCGTCCCATCCCCTTCACATACACACTGCCGTCCCGCTGGCAAACTTGGTGGCGAAAGAGATGAAATGGAGTGGCCTTCGTGTTGACTCAGTGCCTTGGCTGGGTAATGCAAGGCTAGGCAGATTTAGCCGAGGCCGGAGCCTGGGAGAGGGCTGGCTGCCGGATTGGCCTGTGTACTGTATGTCATCCCCGTGGTGCCAGGGAGCGAAGCGAGTGGGATGCATATGGCACATGACCGTGGTGCTCAGGACACTACTGTGTGTTTCAGTACCTGCCAGAGGGTCTGGAGTCGAGTACATTGAAATTCATGTATGAGGACCGAGCAACACCTAGCCAATCAGCGAGCAGAGGGAGTGTTCATGAGCCATGACCTTGACTTTGTGTGCTACATTTGAACTGTAGTGCGTCGGTAGGCTAATTGCATACGTGATAACCAAACGTTAGCAATTGGCAGAACCACTTGTTTTAAACTTCAGCAGAGTCCACACTTCCAGAAAGAAATCGTTTTTCACAACCTTGACTACAGACCCTCTGTATAAAATGAAATGAAGTACGAGGGGCTGCTTTACCAGGCTAATTGACCCCAGGACTATAGAAATGTATGGACGTGGCTGTGATTGGCGGCCAGAGGAAGGAGTGCTGGGGTCTATAGCGGCTATAGGCTGTGGGGAGAGCACTATAACCCACTAACCCACAGTGGAATTTAACCCTTGCTGAAATCAATGCTCATTTATCAAGGCACCACCCACAGGCGAGGAGCTGTCCAGAGTGGTCTATTGTGTGGCGTGTTACACAAGAGCTCAGACAAGGCTAGTGTTGGCTCATGTGTCTGTATCACTGCCAGACAATATTAGTGTTTAATAATGAGAAGCACCACCTCTCCCCAGGACATCAGTGCATGATGTGGCATTTAAGGATAGCATGTGTTTACAGTGGGTGGACTCTCAATATCAACGCTAAAGATTACAACCTGAATGCATGAGAACCTACACAACAATAATGGACACCCCCTCCCCTTTCTCTCTTTCCCTCTTTCTCTGTCTCTTCCTCCCTGTTTCTTTGTTTCTGATCTAGACAATCACTAGTCACTTGATAATTGTCACCTAACCCCCAAGCAAGCAGCAAGTGTTTCAGTAGATAAGGCATTCTGTGATAGATGGACATCAAATTATAATTACCCAGTGTGGAAGGTCCTGAGCACCAGGGGCGCCACTAAGGGGGGGGGGGGTGTTGATCAGGACAATTCAGGGGGCCCAGAGCTTCACACGGGCCCACGGAGGACTATGATATGGTTCGGATGAGGGCCCAAAATTGGGGGCCCCACAATTTCTAGCGGCGTCCCTGCTGAGCACCACATCTTGGTCCATGTGAACTCACATTCAAATAATAAGAAGTGGTATACACATACCCACACTGCACAAGAAAATGCAATTGATACACCACTCACCACCCAATGCAGCTGCTTATGGATGTTCAAAGGGCTTGTTGTTATTATCATCGCTTGGCCAGTCACAGAAACATAGATTGTAATCTGTGATCGTATTGACAAAGTCTTGGGGTTGTACAGCACACAGTAATGAGTAATGCTTATCATTACGTAGTTTGCTACTGTCCCCTTTGCTCATTACTGCTCCAGCTAGCTGTAACGATTTGCATGGCAACTAGGTGCTACAAACTGGATTAGCGCTTAATACATGTTAATAAATGTCACATTGGTTGTGATTTGGAGGCTTATGGTAATTCTCCAACTTGGCTTACTTATACTATGATATCATTTTAATACCTGTGATATAACCATTTTAATAAAAAAATGTAGGTGCTGTGCCTTGTCATGACAGGCTAAATGCATTACATACAATCATGTTTTGTATATTTATTTGTCTATTCCTACAAATAACATTTTGTTTTGTATATTTATTGGTGTATTCCTACAAATACTATTTATTTCACAATAAAATAACGAGAATGTAATACATTTGCCATGATAGCTCTAGGCCATATTTGTGGTAGTCTGATAAAGAGGTGGGGATTCGTAGGACCTTTGTGTTACATATTAGAGACACTGTGGCAAATGTTGTAATATTACCAGAGTACAGTGATGTAATCCAAGATCATTGACAAGGTCTGTGCGGGGGAAAGTCCCCAAATAAACCCTGGAAAAGATCAGCAAATCCCCCTTCTTGGCTGCTGCTATCCTCAGTAGGATACACAGGGCCCCCACGTTTAGTTTAAAAAATTTTACACCTGAAATGTAGGCTACAGAAGCCTAATATATCGGTATTTGTTGACAACACACAGGTTGCCCGGTATCAGTGTGGACAAAGGAATGTGACGCCCTCTTGCTGTGCAAACAAATTTTGCAGAGCAAGTCCTATCTTTCTCTGCCGTGATTGCTGCTTTTTCCAAAGCCATTGTCAGTGACTGCGAAGACTCAGCCAATCTCGTTCCCGTGACGCTAAGCAAGGTTGGATTTAGAAGCTCTGCGCCGCTGCCTTCATCATGACATATAACACACCCACCCTTGCTCTCGCACTCCACAGAAGTATTTCCTCAACTCTACGCCGAGGTGTAGCTTCTGGAAAGACCGAAAAATCTTGCACTTGTCAGAAATAGCATTCTTTCGTCGTAGTTGTTGTGGTCGTCGTGCGGAATCGTGACGTGAGTATCTAGAAATGTACACTTTGCCCGACGGAATCGGAGTGGTGCATCACTTTATCTTCGACTTCTGCGCACGTTTATTGGTTTAATATTGTGCTTGAAATGACTGGTCTGTCTTGATCAAGCCTGGACTGTTAGAGGTTCTGTACAAAAACCATACGTGTTTGTTGAACAACTGATAGGGATTGAAGAACACCTCTTTTTCTGTCATGGAGCACAAGTTGCAGGCTGCAAATGTCTTCCTAGTGCTCAGATGATGTGGACCGAAGGTTTGTGCGCTGCAGATCGGAGGATGGACCGCTCCGTTAAGGATCTGGCGAAGACGCATCACTGTGGATAGATCCACGTTGTCCTTCTACAGCGCCTGAAGAAATAACATCGGCACTCCTGGGATTAGCTTTGAAAGTATCAAATCGTTATAACTGTAGTTTATTTCGGTGGGAGGATATATTTTTGAATGCTGCATGAACAGGTTCTGGCCCATGGTTGGTCAACCTAATAGGGTACACCTGGCGACATGATCAAAATTGTGTTCTTTTAAGCCACCAAGAGAGGTCGACCCGCGTCAGAGATTGACAGTTGTATTTTGACAAGCAAGGTGTGCTCTCATATCTTACAAAGCTGGCAAATGAACATGATAACGTTAATATATACCTATTAAAATTAGCGGTAAGCGTGGTGTACACCTTTTGCGATGTAGTGTGTCTCTTCGTTTTTGCTCTTATAATTCTCATCGAACAGGACACTATGAAGATGATACTCTTTCGTAAATTTCGAGTTTTGATCCTCATGGTGTTCCTTATAGCATGCTCAATGCATATTATGATAGACTTGCTACCAAAACTGGAGCGGCGGAGCAACAGCGCCTGTTCCTGCCCTCACCGACCGAGCGAGGAGCCTCAGAACTGGGGCAAACATCGACCCAGGTCGGGACCAGATTCAGTCTGGCCTAACAAGCATACTTTGCGAATACTTCAAGACTTCAGCAACGAGCCTAGCTCCAATCTGTCCTCACATTCACTGGAAAAAATAACAGCCGCCGGGGAAAAAACAGAAACTCTCAAAAGACTCGAACATTTCGCACAAAATAGCGAGGGCAAGAAACAGTTTATCGGGGACGCGAACACAAGCAAGAATGTACCTGTCAAAGGCTTTCGCCTTGCCGCGTTGTATGAACACCCCCTCTACAGAAGACCTTTGCCGCCTCTGACAGACGAGGACACGTTATTCAACGTCAATACGGACATACGATTTGATCCGAAGGCTGCAGAGAACCCAGAATGGTATCTAACAAGATTTCTGAATTGTTATATAGCTGGTTTTAATCGTACATACAAACATACAACCGTTTTAGACGCATACATCTAGATCTGAAATATGCAGAATTATGTTGCCACTTCTGTACTGCACCTACAAACTCAACTGCAATGTTGTTGATATTGTAAATCAGGCCTACTGATAAGCTTGTGAACTTTTCTTGAAATAATAACACTGTAACCAAACCGGACTGAACAGTCCCTTGTGAGTTCTCTGCACAATTTCCAGTTTCAGTAGCCAAGGTTTGTTTTGTTTTATCCCTTGCATGTTTAACCATATTACTACCACATACCTGGCTCACAGCATGACTGCAGTATGCAACCACTGGTTAGCGTGCTGCTTTCAGTCCCCAACCGTGATTGTGATGTGCTCGCTCTTCCCAAGGCATGCCCAGGGTAAGGATGGAGAATACACCCAAAATGGAGAGCTGACAGCGGACGCCTATCCCAACTGGCTGCGCTTCCACATTGGAATAAACCGCTACGAGCTATACTCCCGCCACAACCCAGTCATCGATGCCATGCTCAAGGACCTGGTGACACAAAAGATCACCAGCGTTGGTAAGCCAAACAGAATGATAACTTTGCTTGTTTTAATAATACTGAAACTGGAGAAGTGGAGTTAGGGAGGACAAAGTTAAAGAAATGAAATAATAACTCTGTGATCCACATAAGGCTTGGAATCCACATAGAATGAATCTGGTAAGATCTTCACAAACGTCTTCACAAATTAGTTTTTTGTTTCAGCTTATCAAGGCGCACCCCCCTCCCTAGACAGAAGTAAGAGTATTGGAAAACGCATCACTCCTAGCAAATAAAAATAGACATCTGACACATGCTGTGAGGAATTCTAGCTTATCCTTTCCTCTATGTTCTGCCAAATAGCCTTTTAACTACCACCTTATCAGGCTTCTCTGCCTAAGCACGGCAGCCAAATCCCCCTCACAGTATCCTTCCCTTACTTATCGGTTGGTGTTTGTAATCAGGTTAATGGGTACCCATTCAGACCTCGTCATGCAAAAGTGGCATTTTATTGGCTCCTGGTGAGGTTCCAGAATAGGGGGTCAGGAGGTTAATCATCTGCAGCACTTGCTCCATGTTCTCCTGATTGCTACAGCGGCTCACGTTCTCTTTCACTCGTCCTGTACCGACAGCCATGAAGTCCGGAGGCACACAGCTGAAGCTCATCATGACATTCCAGAACTACGGCCAGGCCCTGTTCAAACCCATGAAGTAAGTGGGGCTGATCCCAATCTAAACCTCCTGTCACACGCTGAGCACTATGTCCCCCTTGAAGTGGATGTATTTTAGACCTGTTGCCTCAGTTCAGACTCTGACGTTTAAGCTCTCTTTTCGCAATCACTGGTATCATTTTTAAGCTGTTGTGTTTTTTGTCATGATGTGGAGTTGCCTTTTTGGTCCCACACACACACATACGCACAAACCGATATTTAATGGTAAGAGTCGCAAACATACATCATCCCCTGATAATTATGCAGCCTTCCAATTACAGCCCCTCAGTCATAATCACTATAATTTGGTGTGGAGTTAATAATTCTTGCCCTCGTTTTTGTCTCTCTCTCTCTCTCTCTCTCTCTCTCTGTGTGATGGAATTGTGTCATTCTGCTGCATAGTGATTTTAATCTGTGTGTGCAGAAGGAGAAAGGGAGGTCGGGGTGGGTGGAACGGGGCGGTGCGGGGTGGGGTGGGGTGTGTGAGTCCGGCTTTGCCAGCTCTTCTTTGTTAATTGAAGTGATGCGCGAGCCTCAAATCACACTGACAGCCTGACAGACCCGATACACACCCACCCCTACTGATGTGGTCACTGCGGAGCGTGAGGCTATTTACATCCTGTGCCAGCGACTGCCCTGTATTTGGTCATTCTTGGCTCGTTTCGGGTCGTTGGGACTTTGCTTTGTTTACTGACGTGTGGCCTTGTCAGCGGATGTCTTTGTCATGGCGGTGGTTTGGCCCTAATTGATAAATACAGACCAGCGAGAGATGAGGAGCCGGATAAGTGGATGGGTGGGTGATGGTTGGTGGAGTGGGGCAGCCCTACCCCCTTTTATATGCTGTAAATAGCCCGGCTATATTACCATCTGTTGTGTTTTATTACACGTGGTGTTACGTGTGCCATTCAAGTGGATGGCAAGGAAAAGAATTTCATTGTGCAGAATTTTTTTTTCCAACTGCACAGAATGGCAGTAAATGTGAACTCTGAACTGTTGTTTAACTCTGTGCTTACATAAATACTGGGGTTTCGCCATGTTTCTGAGAAGGCATTTCTAAAGTGGCTGTCAAACCCATGACTACCGTGCTTCAGATTTTTTTTTCTTTTCAGTTTTTTTTCCTTTCCTTACTCGCATGTTTTTTTTCCCTCTCCCTTGGCTCTGCAATAGACCTGTGCTGTTCAAGTGGAGAAGTCATACATTTGTAATTTGCTTCTCGCCGTTCCTGCTGCCTGTGTGGCCACGGTGGTGTTGCAAAACTCTCTCCCTCTCTCTCTCTCTCTCTCTCTCTCTCTCTCTCCCTCTCTCTCTCTCTCTCTCTCTCTTTCTCTTGCTCTGTCTTGCTGGATATCAGGCCTCTGCTCTGCTCCAGTGAGCACACTGCTGAAGTGTGTGAAGGACCTGCCTCTTCATGGCTGCACCCCGTGCTGACCTGCTGTGGACCCAAACCCTCCTTCCCCTTTTTCTTCTGCCTTTGCTGGCGCTCCGTGTGTGTATGTGCCTGTGTGTGTGCATGCCAGTGTGTGTCTTTGTGTGTATGTGCCTGTGTGTATGTGTGTGTAAGTGGGGTGTGTGTATGTATGTATCTGTGTATGTGTGTGTCTTTGTGTGTGTGTGTGTGTGTGTGTGTGTGTGTGTGTGTGTGTGTGTGTGTGTCTTTGTGTGTATGTGCCTGTGTGTCTTTGTGTGTATGTGCCTGTGTGTATTTGTGTGTAAGTGGGGTGTGTGTGTATCTGTGTCTGTGTGTGTGTTAGTGTGTATGTTCCTGTGTGTATGTGTGTGTAAGTGTGTGTGTGTGTGTCTTTGTGTATATGTGCCCGTGTATGTGTGTGTAAGTGGTGTGTGTGTGTGTGTCTGTGTGTTTATGTGCCTGTGTGTATGTGTGAGTGAGTGGTAGGCATGCATGCAGAGAGCGTGCCTGTGGTGCAGCGACTTAGGTGTGTCATTGTAAAGCATTGTGTGCCAAAGACGGTGCCCTCTGAGTTTTGGAACAGCTCTTTGCGGTGGGGTGGGGAAGGGACGAGCCTGGTTTCACTAAAGCTCTAAGGTGCATGCCAAAAAATGTGTTTGCCATTGAGCAGGTAGGTAAGGCTCAGTTGGGGCAAGGGGGAGATTGGGAGAGGAGGACTGCTACGATTGATTAAGGTTTTAGAGCATTTGGTTTTTTGATTTGTTTGTTTGTTAGTGGTACAAATTTTAGTGAAAGGGTTTGAACAGTTAAATGTGTTGGATTATGAGAGAAGGAGAGGGAGAGAGAGAGAAGGATGGAGAGAGATTTTTATTGGCTTTCGATTAAGCACTTCAAAGTTTCCCATCAGATGCTTTGCTCAGGCCAGGGCGATATGAGCCACTCTTTAGAACTGATACTCTATACCGTCATACGCTGGGATGGCTCCATTCCACCGAGCTCCCTATTGATCCAGCGGGTGTCGGCTTTCCTCCGGAGTCCTTATCTGCTGCTGCAAACGTTCTGTCCTCCCTTCTCAGTCAGTATTGTCCGTCTAATTAGAAAATTACAAAACCCTCCCATCGGTACAGACAAGGTACAAGACGGGACGCGGCGAGACGAGACACGCCACCCTGTACCGACAAGGGAGACGGATCTGATGAATCACGGCTCCACAGTGCGATGGCTTCATCTCCTTTGTTTTTTTTTTTTGCATGCTCATCCTGTCTGGCCAACAGCTTGCAGAGCAGACACACACACACACACACACACACACACACACACATACACAGTGGAATCACACGGTGTGAGGCCTTGAGTCACGTTTGTATGTTTTTTCGTGTTAACTTTTTTCCCACCTCTTAGTCATTATGGGGGAAACGCATCTTCATTGTGGGCCTGCACGTAATTTAAAAAGTGTCTGGTGTTGGGCCCCAGAGCTTGGGCACGAGGACAAATAATCATTGAAGAATAATGGCGTGAGGGTCACTGCTTCTGCATTTACTCAGCGGAAAGACCCAGCCCAGCTCTCAGCTTTGGCAGGGCCGCGGGAGTGCTTAAAAAATGGAAGAGATATTGTTCTGGCTGGTTCAGCCTGCTCTGGGACAAATGAAAACAGCTGCATTGGATAGGCACTCAATATTGTAAAGATGGGTTGCATCCAATGCTCCAGCACTTAAGGTGCTATTTTAAGGCATTAAACGTTTCATTTGCAAAGCAAGCCTGTCTTTGGTGCTGGCCCGTGAGGCGTAAATGCTCTGAAATGGATCTGTGCTTGTCACAGGACAGGGGACAAAGGGACAATGACTGAGTTGTTCTCATGCATCCTCTGTTTAGCCTCTCTCTCTCTCTGTCTCTCTCTTCTAGTCTCTCGCTCTGTCTCTCGCTCTTTCTCTCTGTCTCTCTCTCTCCCCCTTTCCCTCTCCCTCCATCCCTCTCACCCTCCCTCCCTCTACCTGATCTGAATACGGAGGAAGATGTCATCCGCATTTCTTTGACAGCCTCTTTCACCAACCACCCCACCAACCCTGCTACACACACACACACACACACACACACACACACACACACACACACACACACACACACACACACACACAATCTCTCTGTTATGGGAAATTGGTCACAAAATGGTCCTGAGAAAGTATCCGCCGCTGCTACACAATGTCGCCCCATCCGCTCCTCCCCCCTCCCCAAACAGACCTGTTCTGCGCACGCAACTGTGAGTGGCTAATTTGGCTGAACAAAGCGAATGAGCGATAGTTGATTTCCTGTCTCCTCATCCTTGTGATGACATTAGTGGTGTCGTTGGTCGCTCACCACAGATGACTAAAGATATTTCCCAGTATCCTGTGGGAGTGGTGTTTTTTTTGCACCCGGAGTGTTTGCGACTGATTGGCTGGCGACTATAACCTCATTGCTTGTGGGATCGATTGCATCACGCGCGTTGGTTAACCAGGTTGTGCGTGCTGATCAGTCACCTGTAATGGGGCTTTTGCCAAATCCAGCTGTGCTCTTGACCTGTGGGGGTGAAAAAAAATTGTCCTCCAACTTCAAACGAGGCAGTTTGAGGCAGGCATGTAAGACACCTTCACACGCAGGCGCAGGCCTTTGGTCATAATCTCTAACCTGAACAGTCCATGGCCATGTATAGCCTGAGGCAAGACGAGGTTAGAAATATGACTGACCCCCCGTGCCCCCCAACACCTCTAACCCCCCACCCCTCCTTCATAACAGGAGGATGGAAGCCTGGCAGTTGTGAGGCCCCGAATGCTCACGCAGCTCTGTGGTGAACACCATTATTTGTGAAGCCTGAGGCTAGGCCGCTGTGTTGCACGCTTGTGTTGCACGCTTGTGTTGCAACAGAGCGCTGTCTTATCAGCGAGGAAGAAAGTGCTGGGAGATTTCGCCGTGTGATGTTATCTGCAGCGAGTGTTGCTTTTATTTAACGAATCTTCTTTGTGTATTCGGTTGGGGTAGCGCAGCTCTGTCAAGGTGCCATTTATAAAACGCCATTATTATTAAATCAAATATTTCTCTGGCTTGTTTTTGTGTGTCTATGTGTGTGTATGTGTACGTCTGTGTGTGTGTGTGTATGTGTGTTTTTTTGACATTTTTCACTGCGTTTGTGTGTTTTTTATTGCAGTCATTTATCAGAAAGCTATAAAGCGGGAGATAGATGAGAAATGACAGTTCGTTTTTTGCGAGATGCATTTTGAAGAGGGTTCAAAACAGCCTTGTTTAGGTGAAAAAGAAGAGAGAGGCAGAAAATGCATCTTGGAATAGTTGTGACATGGCTTGTGTTATAATCAAAAGGAATTTTAAGCATAGAAGGCTTGTTGAGGGGGGAAAAAAACCTTCATTCCCATAGCAATTTCTTTTGCACGGACATACATTGACTTCCACCAGAGGGGAGGGACACAAGTGGCAATTTTCGTTGACTGACTTTCATAAAAGAAAATTAAATTTTCTTCTTGTTGACAGAAACAGATTACAATATTGATCAAGACATGCTACAGTAAACAAAAAAAAAAGAAAAACAAACAAACCATCAAGTCTCCAAGAATGGGCTGCCGAGTGACCTCATACTGTCGCATCCTGAAACCACTGAAAATTTAATAACCCCAATATTTGTTGAAAACACGTCGTCATTGATGTCATGTAATATTAAAACGTAAAAAGATACTGTCATGAGACATGGCAAGTGTGAGATGTATCTGCCTATCAGAGTGTGTTTAGCAGTCATTTTGACACCAACTCTGACAGCCTCGAAGGCACGTTGTTTGCGCGCTGCTTCACTGTGTTTTTTCCCCGTTATCATTAAGATGCTCGGAAATCAGGCCTTGCTCAACACCGCCGCCAATTAGCAAAATGCTAATACAACCCTTCCCCCTTCTCGCCCCCTCCTCAACATGTTCTGTGTATGTCGCTAATTGCCTCTGTCACAGCCCACGTACACACAGCAACCCCCAACCCCTTAACACGCCAACGCCCCTCCCCTGCCCCCAGGCACCCCCATCCCAGCCCTGTGCAGGGTTTCCTGTGCAGTCGCTGCCACGGTGGCTGGAGCTGGATGGTGCGTAAAGCAGCGAGTGGCGACACACACATCTGCGGCGGGGAGACTTTCCCCGGCTCGCCTCTCCCTCCCCGTGGGCCGAGGCTTCACGGTCCAGGACCTTGGCCCGCTTCTACTCGGCATTCCATGTCCGAGTGTCCATTAATTATCCTCCTAAAACACAAGCTTTCTCTTTGGGGAGCTAGGCGGACACGCAACCAGCAGCACACACCAACCCCCCCACCAACTCCCCACCACCACCACCACCACCACTCCCTCATCTGCCCCTTCTCCCTTCCTTTCCCTGTGGCCTCGAAAGCGTAAAAAAAGCCCCAGCAGAGGCTGACACGTACAGCCCACCAGCAGATAGCTATCTGTTTTATAACCTGTGGTTAGTGTCAGGAGGCGGCTGTAGGGCATGATTAGCAGATACTGACACGCAGGGTAAAATACCATCTTCACAGTTGTTAAAATTCTTGATTGTCAGTCTTAGTTATGAGAGAGCACAAGGGGTGATTTTGAAGAAAGGGAAAAAAACTGCCTTCACAGTACGCTAAGCTTTGTAATTGCCCCTCAACGAACCAGACCCCTCGTCTGGAGACGTCACGTCGAACATGGGGGGATAATTGAAGAACAACAGTGGGCAGAGGGAGGAGAAGAGAGAAGAGAGAAAAAATGGGAGGGAGGGGGGGTCTCCATAACTCTGTCAAGCGGCGTCGGTACTGAGGAGAGCCGTGGAGCCCAAAGTGAGTCTTTTGAAGACATCTGTTCAGCAGCTTAGCCTCTAAACACCAGCAGCCCCCTCCCTTTCCACCCCACTCCACCACCACCACCACCACTTTCCCACCCCTCTCCCTTTCCAGATCTTCACCGTGGTGTTTCAGCTTTTGGCCCTTGAAGTGATCTGACGAGGAACATGGGATTGCCTTGGCATAAACGCTCCTGTCTTTTTCCTCCCTCTCTTTCTCTCCCATGTGTGTTCTGTTGCTTTTGTCGCTGCAGTCGAAATAAACGATGAAAAAAAACGGCCTTGCCTCATCGGCGCACAAGCGCCTGCGTATTATAATCTCAGGCCTCAACAGGAACTCCGGGTGTCATAACTCCCCTCGCTGTGTCCCTCCTCTTTGTCCTCTCCCTGTACCTCCTGCTGCCTTTGTTCACCGATTAACACAGCACACATCAATGTGGCTTTTGTTTTATTGTCGACGCAGGCCAGAATTATTCTGCACACACATTTGTGTGTGTGTGTGTGTGTGTAAGTGTGCGAGAAAGAGAGAGAGAGAGAGAGAGATGGGATATACAGGAAGAGGCAGCTGAAAAGAAACACTGTGAGGTCTTCTGCTTTTTCTCGTTGCTTATCTGTTGCCCGCTGATTATTAATGTAAATTATTTGTGGCGAATGGATAGGATAAAAACGAAAGGAAAAATGAAAGGATAAAAAGAAGGAAATAACACATGGCCCTTTTCAGTGACTTACTGGCGGATTAGTGTTTGGCAAAAAAGCGCAGCCAAAATTGCTATTCTGACTGCTACCGCACCGGGTTTCCCTTCAACTATTTTAATGGTCTTTTTCCCCTTCTCCCCCGTTTTCGAGCGATATAACATAAGCAGTTTATCCACTGCATGCCACAATTTGAGGTAAACAGCTCGCAGAACATGTCAATCTGTGCCTTTACTACTTTTTCTCATGGGCCATCCAAAGTGAGAAAACATTGCATCCTGTTTGTTTTACAAGGTCTGCAAACATGAGCTTTGGAAGCAAATCTGTGGGCAAAAACAAGAGTTTGACAGTCCATGGTCCCAAGACTTTTGCTAAAAACAGAGCTTTGAGAGTGTAGCCTAGAGACATCATATTCTCTGGATCACTGAATGACAGTAGTGGTGGCACTTTCAAAGACTTTGGTCAACAGCAGAACACACACACACGAGCACACACACACACACACACACACACACACACACACACACACACACACACATACATGCGTGCAGAGCAGAAAAGCAAAAACAGGCAACATGAAAGGAACCATGTCTATTTTGAAACCTTTTGTTGTTGGCAGCACTACTTAGTTTAGCAGGCCCATGGCACAGGAGACGCATGTAAAGAGCCCCATGCAGAAATAAAGACTCTCAGGAGCAACTCCGTACATTCTCAATAAAACCTAAAGGTCAGACTAAAAATAATACAAAAAATCAAAGCCATTGCACAAGCCAGCTGTAATACATTCATAACATCCCCCAAGTAGGATAGAGAGAGGGGTAGAGAGAGAGAGGTAGAGAGAGAGAGGTAGAGAGAGAGAGGTAGAGAGAGAGAGGTACAGAGAGAAAGGTAGAGAGAGAGAGGTAGAGAGAGAGAGAAAAGCTACATGACTGGCAGACAGATGACGTGACTGTCGTCTGAATGAGTCATCACCTGAGCTAGCCATAGCTTTTCCTCAGCGAGTTTGTTTCCGCTTGGACAGGGAGGGGCCGAGACTGGGGATACAGTGCAGAGGGGTGGGGGTGGGGATAGAGGGGTGATGGAGGACTACTGTCATTCACCACACTTGCATTGGAGAGGAAGCCGCCAGACTCCAACAGGTTTTTTTATTTCCCTGAGGACCCTTGTGTGAGAGGAAGGAAGTGCTAATGCATTAGCATGGCTAATGGGAAGGAGCAGTGAGCACTGCTGTCTGACACACACAGTGGCAAATGTGACATGATGTTTATCGATCCGCTCTTTAGCCAGGAAATTTTTGTCTGTCTGTCTCTGTGTCTGTTTTTTTGTGTGTGTTTTTTTGCTTGGCTGCTAAAGGCTCACTCTCTTTTTCACCTCAGAGGATCACACTGGCTAACTCTCTTAAGCTGTTTTATGCTCACTTTTAGCTCTCTAAAAGCTGCTTTGTGTCCATATTTTCTGCGAACAGGGCCGGCGTTTTATGTTTCTCAAGTATGTTCTTTAAATACATGGTCTGGACATACTGTGGAGAACTTACATGGTGTGCTGAGGTCGACTTAGCTCCAGGATTAGATTTGCCCCTCAGTCTTGTGGCTAGGGGAGGGTTGGAGGCAGTACGTGAACAAATGTTTGCTCAGTGTATGTTAAATGTCAACAGAAATGTGCTGCAGTTGTGTCAGAGTTTGGCCATTAGCCCTGAGCCAGTGAATACCACAACACAATTGACGTTTTACGGGAGTTTCACGGTCTGTCATAAAAATATTATTACTGTAGCCAGTAATGGGAAGATTGCGAAACCGTGACGCAATCCTAAGGTTCTGTGTCCCTTTTTGTTGCTGTTTCCTTTCCATGGAGTTTCCACCAGAATGAAAGTGATGGGAGTGTCTGCTCAGACAGTCCGGCTTCCTTTGCAATGTGTCAGTGCGTGGCACAGAAATCAAAGGGGGGTTGAGGGCTGGTGTTGACGCAACTGTCACAATGCATCCGTTATGGCGCGAACACACCTTGTAATATTGTTTACGTGACTTTTGAAATTCATGGGCTCATCTGTACAGAGGCAACGTGCCCTTGTCACAGACTTCACGGACACTGTCTGGATAGCTAATCAATTCTAATCGTTACGTGACCCCCCCCCCAACCCCCACCCCCCATTTCCCACACTATTTCCCTCCCCTTTCTGTCGTTTATTTTCTTCCCTCTCTGCATCTCGCTACTGCTCCTCCATCCATCTTGTCAGAGCAGATCTTCCACCGTGTGTCCCCATTTCTTTTCTCTTTCTTTTGTAGAGTGCGACAGCAAAGAACTGGAAATAATGAAGGTCTGAAACATTACAGCTGCCAAGGGTGTAAATTTTGTTTTTCTTTTTAGTGTTGTTGTGGTGATATTTTTTTTTTCCTTCATTCTCTCAGACTTGTTTTCCCTCCATAAAGCATTTTTAAAACTGTTCTCCATAAATGTTTAACAAGGGTGATGATTCCAGCACTGCTCTCAAAAGTGTGTCTCCCCTGAGCATGCTGTTTCTCGGAGGCTCAGTTCACCCTGCTCGGGTCAACACTGTTTTTGGTGTCATGATGTTCTCTGTGTGAAAATGGTTCGAAAAACAGCTAGGCGGTTTAGGAGTTTATGGCTGTCCTCATGAGGCGCTCCATAGGCTTTGGGGTATATTTAGACTGCCGGCTAGTGGATGTTTTAGTATTATGAAACATCACTGGCGCACCCTCGTTGACACAACCTCACTGTGTGTGCACCGCACATTTCACTTTCTAGCAATTTTTTTTTAGATATTCGACCATTACCAATGAATATTATGTGCGGATTTAGTGTCAAACTTGTACTCGAATATCAACTACTGTGCTGGTAACTCGTTCAGCTCACACATGTTGTTTAACATACTAATTGGAGACATCTTCGCCACAGTTTTTTTTTCTGCACCTAAGTACAAGGCTGCTCTTCCGCCAGGCCAATTAACGGCCATCGTGGAGGTATGTGTTTGCGGCTTCACAGCTGATTGCCCTTCACTAACTGGCACGACATCTCAGTTAAGGCAGCAGCAGCAGCGATTGGGTGGGAGCCAAATGGAAGGGGTGGATGATCCCCTTTATATACACACACACATACACACACACACACTCCACTTCTGCCCCGGAACTGTCAGCAACCTCCCACAACCACCACCTCCACCGCAAGGCACCAGGGAAGAGAGTAGGCGCTGGGCTCTGGTGTGACCCCCTGCTGTGATCATGGCACTCAGCACGGGGACTGGCCTGGAGAGGCTTGCTCTCTCTCCTCCACTGCTATTTCCAGAGCGCTAACTGTCTGCCGGCATCTGTGCTGCCTTATCAAGAGCCTCACCCGCCCCACCCGCTAATCTAGTGTGCTTCGTGGTGGGACTCGTGAACCACAGGTTCTGGGAGGCTTCTCTGGCTACGCTTGTTGGACATCTGTTGCATTATTTAACCAGAGGACTAAAATTATGGTCTTAAGAGCAGCGGAAGATGGTTATCAATATATTATAGTTGTGTGTTTAGGTCTTGCCTGGCCTGGCCTTCCCTGGCCCTGCCCACATAGCCTCTATCTAGGCTGCTTCTCTTCTCTCCTCTCCTCTCCTCTTTTCTTCTCTCCTCTTTTCTCCTCTTCTCTTCACTTCTCTTCTCTTTTCTCCTCTCCTCGCCTCTTCTGTGTGTCTCTGTGCCTGGTCTCAACCCGTTAGGTGTGGTGGATTGTCCCTGATTGGCATGGGGGACAAAGAGTCCTTCTCTCTCCCTTCTTGCTGTTCCCTTTTGCTGTTGCTCTCTATAATTTCATTTGTGCATTTGCCTTTTTGTTTTGTTTTTTTCTCATTCTGTTTGACACCCTGGCAGTCTGACTTTTTTTTGGCAGTCTGAAAGGTATTTAACTTTTTCTTGTATCAGTGACTATGCTGATGTTCTTTGCATCCTTTAATCATCCTCTCCTAACTGTAATTGTTGTTTTTTTTGAACAATCTGCATCTGGCCAACACTTCATGTTGCCGTCTCTGAGCCAAATGTGCATACCATTGGAAAAAAATATGATGTTGGTTTTTATGAACTGCAATCCTAAATCCCTCTGTCTGTATTGTCTCGCTGGATATAAATAGTCAACAGAAGGCCTGAAGTAATGCAGCTGTTAAAAGTGCACAGTCATGCACTGAAAAGCTGAAATCGAGGATAAACACAGTCGCCTCTAAGTAAACCCCTGAGGATTTGGGGCCGTCTAGGACTTAAGAAACACTGCTTTTGCAATTAGGTGCGTGTAAAGCGGGTAAACAACTTCAGACACAAGTTGGTTCTTGCCAGTGGCCCGCCACGAACAGTGAAGGCAGATTCTGGCAGCATAATTACTCTAATTGTTACAGCAATAAATTTTCTATCCAGACATGAAAGTATTTGAAGAGCATATTTAATTACACACACGCTGAGGCTCGAATAAGCACTCGCTGGCGAGGCCCACTTTTACGGTGACTCTTACTTACAGGAGACAGTGGAGACCTCTCCCAAATGATCGTGTCTCAGTTGGCTTCGCCTTAGACTTTGGTTTCAGGGCAGCAAGCAAGTGACTTAAGAGACTAAAAACCAAAAGAGAGTTTTTCCTAATAAGTCAGATTTTATACCATTGCTTACACTGGTGCAAATCCCAGGAGGGGGGACATGTCCCACCCAATTTCTGAAAAACATGAGGTGTCCCCCCACTAAAAATACGGAAGAGTATTCCTCTGGCACCTTTGGTGGGCAGAGGCATAAAAAAAATCACATTTAGATGCTGTGACATTTTTGAAGCGTTCGTCGGTGAGATGCTTGCTTTGTTTATCAGTCTCACTCAAGGTGATGAGATGCAACAGAAGAGCACGTTATCAAGGGATGTTTTCAAACGCAATTCCTGAATCTTAACACCTTGTAAACTTGGCCGCCTTGAAGAGACACCGAGTCATCTTAGCCTCTCAACGGGAGCCGATAAGATTCACAAGGGGAGATTACACACCCTTGGACTGCTTCGCCAACATAAAATAGGCCATGCTTTGTTCAGCTGCCACATAGGGCGGCGGCCAGCGCGGTGGAGGTAATTACCCTTCCCCATTTTAGCTCGTAAGAGAAAAGGTAAAGGGGGAGGAGGAAAGAGAGGAGGAGTGATTGTTTTACACTGAGTGCCAGACAGCCTCTGCTTTCTTTTCAGACACCAGGTGGGCGGGGAGCGAGAGGGAGATTATTAAGGCAGAGAATCAGAAATTGGATCTGCGGACCCGTCTCTCGCCCTCGCCCCTCCCCTTCCCTTTCCCTCCGCGCCGGCAAGCACCTCCGGTCGGTATGAGGTGAGACAGAGGAGTCTCTGTCTGGGAGCCGCTCTCAGCTGTCGGCCATTGTCTGACTCACGACTCGCCCAGCTCTGGGCCACCAAAGTTCAGCAGGAGGCCTGCTCGCCATTGGTGGGAAACCCATGGAAAATGGAGCGGGTGGGTGGGTTGTGAGCTGTGAGAGGGTGGGAAGGGTGGGTAGGGTGGTTGAGTTGCACTCTAGGGCTAAGCTTACAGGAACGGATCGAAAGCATGAGGGAGAAAGGGAGGGAGGGAGGGAGGGAACAGTAGGTGGGGGTGGTGCATAGAACAGCGGACATGTGAACAGTTAAAGCAATACTAAGTAGTTTTTTGTCTTCGGCCGCCCTACAGCTTGGAAGCAGAATTGTCTGTAATAGAGAACTAGAGAGAGACGGTCCGCTCTCCCAAACTTACTTATTGTGGTTGTCGCCTATGGAAGGCAGGAAAGCGAATTCAGAAGTGCCTTTCACCCTGTTACAAGTTGACGAACCACAGAAACCATTTTGGAAACATTATTTTAAGGTTAAAAAAAGCTACTTAGTGTTGCTTTAAGAGAAAGAGGTGCCTGACTCATGTTATTCAGTGTTTGCCAACTGTGTGTCAACACAGGATGTACACATTGCATTGATTCCATACTTCAGAGCCTTAGGAGTACTGTAGGCACACGTTGCAACTTATCTGTAGCAAAGGGCCAATGGTGTCGCTAATGGATGTTTTGGCAGTGGCCACTTTAGGGGTCTAGCTCACGATTACAGTCGAGTACACTATTGCTTTGTGAAATTGCGCCTCGCAGATCTGTAGCTGTCCTTGCAGTAAATAGGCTTAGGAAAAAAACCCTGTTCATACACAGCCCTGGCTGCATAAGTAGGAATAAAAATATTGGCTTGGACCGAGCTTTGAGCAATTCCAGCCAACCAATTAACACCTTGCTTTAGGAGCACCAAACGGAAAGGCTATAATTTGATCGGCTCTAATATTAGCGACCTTTCACCGTAATTGCGGACTCTGCTTTTAATTATATCTCAGAAGCAAGGGGTCTTAATCACCAATCAGTGCTGACAGTGTGTCAGCTGCTTGTAAGGAATATTTTTTCCACTCAGCGATGGAAGGCTCTTGATGCCAATTGCAAGTTTCATGGGAAATTTAGATTGCAGATTTTTTCAGTGTTATTTTTTTTCTGTCAGTGTTTCAGAGCATAGATGCATCATGTCAGAAGATGGTGACTCAACATCGTTCACCTTCAAAGATCTAGCTCATTCAGCACATATATTAGATCAGACCATATTCAACTTTGTCATTACATATGTATATATACAGGGTAAGGAAATGTGGTTTAGCATCTAATCAGAAGTGCAAGGAACAGCAAGGGTGAGTTTTTCATATCAATCTTTTCCAGGGGAAATAAACCAGTGATTGCTTATCATGTGAGGGAATCATGTGATTTGTGCCTACACCTATATCTAAGGACTGCAAGCACCCAGCAGATTAATAATCACAAGTGCTGGGTGGTAAGGCTGCTCGATTATGGAAAAAATCTGAATCACGATTATTTGGGCCAAAACTGAAATCCCGATTATTCAAACGATTATTTTGTTTTCCTCAGTAACATGCTTCATTTATTGAAAATGTATTCAAAAACATTTTGAAAAAACATTCTTGTACCTTCGGATTTTCCCTAATACCTTTCTTTGTAAACATTAGTAAGTCTCCTTTGATGTCTAATGTACAAACAGTAGAAATGTCTAATGTATACATCTAATGTACAGTACAAACAGTAGAAAATAATTAGGACAAAAACATTGTTGCCCTCGATTTTATTTGTTTTGAGATCGTTTGGTCCTGAAATCGTTATCACGATTAGAATTCGATTAATTGAGCAGCCCTACTGGGTGGTGGCACACATGCTTACCAGAGCAAACAGTTCTGCCAGTGGTTTGAGGTTAAAAAGTTGGACTGTCTTTCTCTGGTTTACTAAGTAGAGTTTAAAATGGGCTTTCACTGACATAAGCTAAATCTCTCTGGTTGTTAACTCCTCTCTGTTGCTGAACATGTTGAACATGATTCAAAATGGCAGCTTTCCCGAGAAAGAAAGTTCGGAGTGCTGGAGGCCGCTGGATAGATACTTTCACTGCCCACGCAAAGCTGCAGTCTTGTGTCCTCCCGGGCCTGTTTGGCTGCCATATGCAAAGCAGATTCCCAGTCTGCAGAACACTTCAATGATGCCGCATCCCAACCAGGGAGGAAATGCCTCGTGCTCACCAGGGGCTGCTGGATGATTTCTGCGTCGGCCATGTTTTCAGATGTTTATTCCATACCTCTGTGTGAAGAGGTGAAGTCAAGGCCATAGCATGTACACATCTTTGCGTATCACTTTATGATACTGGTTTAACTGCCGTTTTCTGGTTAAGGTTAGTGATTTTCTTAAGCATTAAGGCAAAGCTAAATTTGTCTAATTTTGATGTAGGCTGATGGTCTCTTTTAAAAGTAGTACTTCTTTTGTTAGAGTAAACCCTTTTCTGTTGCTTTGGGGTCAGTACTGTTGTGGTAGTTTCTGCCAAGCAGAGATTGTGCATCTGGGATAATGTTTTTCTGTGCTCCACTTAGCCATTATGAAGTCATCGAGGAAAATAAAGACAAAATGGTGGAACATTTCGGTTAGTTAGCTGACTAATGGGGAAGGCATCTGGCCTTCCTCTTAATGAAACCGTTGTCATTTTCCACACCCACAGTTGTTCGTGACATTTTTTCAAAGTGTCTCACAGAATCAGATGCAAACAGCTATTACCTCTCTTTTCAGTGTGCAAAGTTCTTTGTTCTCACATTGTAATTGCCCTTAGCCTTAATAGAGTCTGAGGTCAATTTTTAAAATGAAAGCAGCCGGAATAGGAATCCACAATGAGGTCCTGAATGAATACACAATGTTGACTGTTCCTCATAAAATATGTAGCGTATCCGAGGGAGAGAGCATTATCTTTCCATTTTCCTTTTGTTGGAAGACAAAAAGCAACAGAGACGCGAGCCGCTTCGGAGAGCGAAAAGGCTTTAGGGCTTCTGTCATCTTTTGCTTAGCGATTGTTGCGTGCCATCCTTCTATTCTATCACTCGAAGGGCACAGGGGTCCGCTGTCTTTTATTTTCTTTTTTTCTTTTTTTGTACGCTCTGTGCATGCTGCTGAATATGGCACTTCTTAACCCCATCTTCCTCTTTCTCTCTCTGTTCTCTCTCTCTCTCTCTCTGTCTCTGTCTCTCTCTCTTTATGCCTCTGTAGTGTCTTTCCTACACTCACCCATGTATCTCTATAGGGAGGGGATCTTTGCCTTGAGGGATGGGGGGGTATGTTTGACTGACCCAACTCTCATCCTTGTAGAAGGATTCATTACCCCATCTACCCCCATCCATGGTGCCAGCGCAGCACGGCTTCAAATCTCCTCCATCTCAGCTATGGCTGAGAGTAGAGCCCACTTTGGAGTATGAAGGAATGCGCTGCCCCCTGGCTCTCTTGCCATTCCAACTGTGTCATCATTAACCCCACTGCGATCCCACA
Source organism: Coilia nasus (assembly GCA_027475355.1). Classification (NCBI taxonomy): domain Eukaryota; kingdom Metazoa; phylum Chordata; class Actinopteri; order Clupeiformes; family Engraulidae; genus Coilia; species Coilia nasus. Next base: position 20,920,074 of record CM050210.1, on the reverse strand, counting down.
CCCCACACCCAGGGAGGGGCTCCACTGCGGTGGTGCGGCATGCCGTCGGGGCTGGGCAACCACTTAACGGCGCACCAGAGGACACCCAGGACGACACTGGAACGCCAACCGAATTATGCACAGGTTATCCCATTAAGGTCTGTGTGTGTGAGAGAGAAAAACGAGGGAGAGGGAGGGGACGTGAGAGGGGGGACGAAAATTCCTTTTGGGGGAAAGAGTATCCACTGAGTGTCTTCATGAATGTCAAGGCAAATGAATGCTCCTGCTGCCTTTCGAAGGCAGAGGTGAGGCTTTCTCAGCCCCACCCTCTTGGGCACCCCCCCCCCCCCCCCCCATATCTTGCACGCTCGGCCGCTGCTGTGTTCATTGATCTGAGAATATCCACGGCCCGGTACGGAATGCATAAGTCAAATTAAAGGCGCAGTGGGAGGAGAAGAGGGGAGGGAGGGGGTTGGGTTGGGCTGGGGTGGGGATTGGCAGTCAAGGCAGAAAGGGAATTGGTATGTTAGTGTGCGCCTTAGTCGGTACTGGCAGCCTCATCCATTTCTGCTCGCACATCTACGGGAAAGAGGCTGTGGAACACAACATTGCTTTCTCTAATGTGATTAGGGATGCAGAGAGCCGGGCTCAGAAGCCGGGCTTCAGCGAGGCGGTTGGAAAGAAACTGCACATTTCTGCTCACTTGTAAACTTTATAGTGCACCGCAACACAACTAAACGATGTTGCGCATGCTTGTTAGAGGCTTGTGCGAGATAAGAATAGATTATGGTCGCCCATTTTTCTCCCCCTTAGGTGCTGTAAAAGTGTTTTAGCTCCACGTCTGCGCTCTCAAGCGCTCTCTCTCGCTCTCTCTCTCTCTGTCTGCCTCTGTCTCTCTCGCTCTCTCTGTCGCTCTGTCTGTCTCTATCTCTCTCTCTCTTTCTGTCTCTCTCTTTCTGTGTCTGTCTCTCTCTCTCTGCCTCTATCTCTCTTTCTGTCTCTCTGTCTGTCTGTCTGTCTGTCTGTCTGTCTGTGTCTGTCTGTCTGTCTCTCTCTCTGCCCCTATCTCGCTCTGTTTCTGTCTCTCTGTCTGTCTGTCTGTCTGTCTGTGTCTCTCTATCTTCCTGTCTCTGTCTCTCTCCCTCTTTCTCTCTCTCTCACTCACTCACACTCACACGCACACACACACAAATACACACACACATGCGCACCCACATCAGTGTCCATCAGAGTGAGCTGGAATGTCAAACATTCCTGGTAATGCTCCCTCTGAGATGCGTTTGGCTCAAACCGAGGGAAGGAGAGAGGGGGATATAAATTATGTAAAGGGCCGCGCTCACAGCGATCCGTCACATCCTGCACTTCAGCTCCAGCTCGCACATTACAGTAAGACTCTTGTGTTGTTGGCCCAGACACGAGATAAAGCCTTTTGCTCTGCTGAGACCAGCCACCGAAACACCCCCACCCCCACCCCCACCTCAACCTCCTCTCCCTCCATATGATTCCCACTCCTTCTAACCACCCCACTTACCCACCCCACCCACCCTCAGAAAAAGGGATTCTCCCGGTGGAACACAAAGGATGACGCCGCGGCGGCGGCGGCTCGGGGTGTTAGCTTGAACAGAAGTGTCCCCATATGTTTGCGCGGCTAACAGATAACGGCCCCGGCTGTGGCGGGTTTTGCGGCGGCCCTTAATGCTTCGCCATGTGTGTGCTGCTGAGTTCACACAGGAAGATAAAAGGCCTGCTGCTGTCTGAGAGTGCTGTGCTGTGGCGCACCAATGCTAGCACGCTAGCATGAGGAGGAGGGGGAGGCGCAGTGGTGGTGTGTGTGGGGCTCCCCCCAGCTCCGTTTTTCCCCTGCTGGTAGATAAATGCTGTTGTTGGGCACGCGGGCAGCCAGAAGCTGGTAACAGGAGACTATTAGGGTTGGCAGACGTGCGCGGAGTGTTAATTCAAAATGGAGAACTCCGTCCGGCTAATCGGCGTTAATTGCTGCTAAGCAGGCTAAGCTACTCTCTTGTTTTTCCTTTTTCCTTCCTTTTTTTTCTGAAGGTCATCGTTAAGGTAAATGGTAATTTCCCAAGCTACAAGGTGTGGTACTAACCTATGCTTAAATGAGTGATTACTTATTACTTTCAGTGTAATGTGGTTTATTTTCATTTAAGTGGTAAGTGTTTAGAAATATGGGAAATATGCGGTTGTGGTGGCCATTTTTTATAACACAAAAATTAACCCCAATTTGAATTGCTGCCTTTCTTTGAAGTTCAAGTTATCATCATCGTTATCACATAATATCCATAAAATAACAAATAGCCGTCCACAGTTTGCAACAGTGCCATTGCCTTAGCTGGGTCGACTGTGACAATTTTAGCTACCTCTTCCTATCATTTTGCTTTTTTGACAGCACGATCTCCGTGCTTCACTCAAAATGTTGCATTACAAATGTCTTCAGGGTCAGTCAACTGAATAGAATGATCTCATCATCACACACACACACACCCTATGTAGTTTTACTGTCCTGATGCAACACAAGTCTCAGCTCCACTGGTCAGCTGACGTCAGTGTTCCGGCATGGTAAACAAACAACCAGCGCCCTCTTAATCATGGTGGTAACGGAGCAATCAGATGCTGCTGATGAATCTCCCCGAGGGTCTAGGGAGAGTGATGACCAAGGGGGAGGGGAACGTGAAGCGAGGAACACGTGGAACGTAGCCTGGAACATATCATTACTCCGGAACCAGCATCCACTAGATCCAGCAGCTGATAAATTGATATCACTTTTTAAGTCACTTCAAAGTTAACAACTTCAAAGGGAAGGATGGTTTATTTACTGTTAGTGTTATACCTTCCCTCTTTTATTTCTCTCTCTCTCTCTTTCTTTCTCTCTTTCTCTCTCTCTCTCTGTCTCTCTATCCTTCTCTATATGTGTAAAGCAAGCAAACAGTCAAAGAGTTAAACACACACATGCACTCACATACATACACACACACACACACACACACACACACACACACACACACACACACACACACACACACACACACACACACACACAACACCAAAGTGGTGACATTCATCCCTCACTCAATAGAAAAGGACACTTTTGACCAAAGTGCATTGTTTGAGTCGTATGCAGGAGAGGAAAGAAAAAAAAATCGATGATCTCCAGCCGTCACCCCCTGGGGGTCAATTCTCATTATGGATGATAATGGCTGCAGTTTTTCCCCTTTGTCCAGCAGTGCAATCACACTGATGAAGTGGTCAATTCCAATTACACGGAAGCGATGGGATCTAAAACAGCCGCATAAACAGCAGCTCTGAAACGTTCGCTCGCATTATAAACGCTGACATCCATCATGTCCCGACAGCCCTTTCTGACTTGCTCTCGCTGATTGAATTGTGAACTTGGAAGCAGAGGCAGGTGTAGCCAGGTAGTAATTAATCACTTTGTTTTGAGGATCCCACACCCCCACCCCCCACCCCAACGGTCCCATTTTAATCTGTCCTGCTTAAATGACAAGGACGGTGTCCTCATTGGGATGTGATTGAACGTGTCCGTCCAGCTGGCCTCGGGCTCTGAGACGAGCTGTGAGTGTTACGTCTTCCTGTTTGCCAAGGCAGCGGAAAGCAGACAGGCTTAATTCGTGAAATTGGAATGTTGGAAGGGCACAATTTAATTAGTCCATGCTGTGTGAATTTGAACTCATTTGTACGTGTAAGTGTGTGCTGGTTTGTCCATATATGTGTGTGTGTTTTGTGAGTGTTTCGTAATGGCCATAGAGGCAGTTGGTGACTTGGAATTGACAGTGGCCATTTTCAAATGTGGATGGCTCAGGTTTTACTGTGTGTGTGTCCGTGCCTGTGTGTGTGTGTGTGTGTGTGTGTGTGTGTGTGTGTGTGTGTGTGTGTGTGTGTGTGTGTGTGTGTGTGTGTGTGTGTGTGTGTGTGTGTGTGTGTCTGTGCCTGTGTGTGTGTGTGTGTGTGTGTGTGTGTGTGTGTGTGTCCGTGCCTGTGTGTGTGTGTCCGTGCCTGTGTGTGTGTGTGTGTGTGTGTGTGTGTGTGTGTGTGTGTGTGTGCATGTGATGAATCGGCTGTTGTGGCTCCGAGTTTCTCATTTACTTTTTCATCTGTATGCATTACAGAGAAGATGTGTTTGTCATCTGCAGCTGGGGGGGAATTACGCTTTATCCCGTCTTCTCTCGCTGCAGTCTGTGTTTCCCAACAACTCTTTAAAACATTTATCTTATCGGAACAATAAATAGTCTGACTCTTATCCGTTGTGCCGTTTACCTTCCAGCCCATGAAAGCCATTTTTTTTAAAGCTCGAGACCCATGCCTCCCCGCAAGCGACTACACTCCAAATCAACAAACATATATTAGCGGGAAAGAAAAGAAAAATATGAAAAATAGAAAAAAAAGTAGCTCAAATTTACACTGCCTGCTGCCTGTGTCTGATTGTCACATAGATAAATCTCCTTTCTTTCTTTTTTTTCTAAACCAAAATCCCATTTTTGTATTTTATTTTTATTTTTTTTGTTAATTTTGTTTTGAAGGAGACGGGGCTTTCATCACGGGCTCTCTTTCTACTGCGACTGAGCCCTTTAGCGGCCGACCCCGCGAGCACAAACAAACACCAAAAGCCTTCCTTGGCAGGAGACGGAACAGCAGGGTTGGAAATGGAGACCCGAGCGGAGAGAGATAGATAGATAGAGAGAGAGAGAGAGAAAGAAACGGAAAGAAAAAGCGATGGAATAAAAAAAGAGAAGGATGAGACGAGAGGAGAGGCAGCAAGTCTCAGTGCTTAGCTGTCACCACCTGCCGCCTGTTTGTGTATCAAGACAGAAGAATGCACAAGAACAGGAAGTTGCCAGTGGTCTGCTCGGGAGGTGACTGCTGTGCTGTTCGTGTATGTCGACCAATCGAATTGCACCCCTGCCTCCTGTCCTCTTCAATCAGTGTATTGATTGGCTGGAAAAGTGAATGGCTCGGTCTGAGCCAATTTGTTGCCTGTTTATAGAGCCAGGGTGCATTCCAACAACGTGAATAAGTGAAAAACCTAGCCAAGTCTACTCGGCGCATGTGGTAAATTTCTTTAGTAGAATTTCTGTGGAAGAGCTCAGAGGCTTTCTTTTGAAAGACGAATGAAGCCGTATTCTATTACAAAGTGTACTGTGTCTGCCTATTGGACAAGACTTGATAGACTTTAAATTGAAAATTTCAGAGTTTTCGTTTGAGAACACACACTGATTTGGCAGCTGAAGGACTGTGATGTTCCGTGTGTGTTGGAATCCATGTGTATTGAATTAGATTCACAAACTACACCTTTATGCACACACAAAAAAGGGATTAAATCGACCAGTTCCATACATACGCATCCTTTTGACACCTCTTCCTGTAAGACAGACACACTAGAGTAGCGCGCTCTCTTAGAGTGTCAGAGACAATATTAGCTGTCGTTTGAAATACTTAATTGCATTCTCAAGCTCATTTCTTAAGAAGAAAAAAAAATCAAAGGCATTTTAATTAACTGGCAGGCTTAATCACTCTCTCTTCTTCTTGTTGGAGTTAATTCATGGGGAATGGAATAGGGGTGGGACCATGCACATATTTCCTCCAGATTTCCTTAGAATGGCTGGCTCTAGTCAAGACACTCAGAAGATTACTTCTGTTGCGTGCCTTGGCTTCAAGGCCACCAGCCCACTTGAGTGTCATTGAAAAACCCAGGCAAACACACACACACATGCACACACACACACACACACACACATGCATTGCCTTACACACACACACACACACACACACACACACACACACACACACACACACACACACACACACACACACACACACACACACACACAGACTGCCTTGCATATACTCATACACACACACACAAACACATGCATTGCCTTACACACACACACACACACACACACACACACTGCCTTGCACATACTCACACACACACACAAACGCATGCATTGCCTTGCATGGACACACACACACACACACACATATGCACACAGATATATATACACACACACTGCCTTCCATATACTCATACACACAGACACAAACACACGCACACACACACACAAACACATGCATTGCCTTACACACATACACACACACACACACACCTGCACACATGCAATCTTTCTCACTCTCGGAGCCACACAACACACCATCAATTCATTTAACCTTGCATCAGAGACCTGTATGTCTTCTCCTCTCTAATGTGTCCGCTGTGAGCGAGGCGCATGCCAAAGTCTAATATGGAGGAGTTCAATATCACAGCTTGCAGGCGTTCATGTGTCCCTTGACACCAGCCTGTGTCAGGTAGCGCTAGAGTGTCTTAGATGAGAGATGAACC
>CM050210.1:20903719-20911219 GCA_027475355.1 Coilia nasus | reverse complement strand
CTTGTCAACCGCCTGGCTCAGATCTCCTGTCAGAGATGAGATCAGGTCAGACCTCGTCTGTCAACCCAATCCCCTCCCCTCCACTCCACACACACACACACACACACACACACACACATACACAAACGCACACACATACACAACATCATCATCAGCAGTCCGAGACCTTCCGTCACCCTGACGAGCTTCTCCGCTCCCGTCACTTAAGAAATTTAAAATTTCATCTCCTCCGTGCCATTTTCCCACTTCACTCCCAACCCTAACCCCCCAAACCCCCCTCATCTTTGCCCCCCATTTCTGCCCCTGATTTCTACTCACACACACACACACACACACACATTACTGATTTCTACCCACACACTTGTTGAGCCCTCTTGGCAAGTGTGTGCTTCTCCGGCATACCGTACGCATCTCGTGAAATGATTTAGTGGTCGTCAGGGGAGTAGTTTTTTTGAGAGAGGGTGGCAGCAGTGGCTGTTTTTACGTGGGAACTGGTGAGCGAGGATTGTCTGTGTGTGTGTGTGTGTGTGTGTGTGTGTGTGGGTCTGTGTGTGTGTGTGTGTGTGTGTGTGTCTGTCTGTGCATCTGTGTGCGTGTGTGTGTGTGGGTCTGTGTGTGTTTTTGTGTGCATGAGTGTGTGTGAGTGCATGCATGCATGTGTGTGAGTGTATGTGTCTGTATGTGTGTGCATGTTTTTGTGTGAGTGCGTGTATGTGTGGGAGTGTGTGTGTAAGTGTGTGTTTGTGTGTTGTGAAAGGGAAAGTGAGATGGCTGTGGAACAGCAGCTAAGGCAGTGCATGGTGCTAAGCGCAGGCTGGTTGGTCTGGCAGCTGGCCCCCTCCCTCCCCAGATTCCCCTGCTCTCCCCTACTCTGCTCTCCCCTACTCTGCTCTGCTCTGCTCTGCTCTGCTCTGCGCCAGCTCCATTTTTCACACTTGTGTCGGACTTAAGGAAAACAGCTGGCCTCTCACCCCCCCCCCCCCACTCTGCACTCTCTCTCCTCTACACTGGGCACGGCTGCAGACAGTGGAGGGGGGAATGGGGGGGGGGGGGGGGTGAGTTGTTGTTTGGGGGGTTAGCGCCAGGGGCACTTTACAGCGATTATAGATACTAAGCTGTTTGTTCTTTCTCTCTCTCTCTCTCTCTCACACACACACACACACAGACCTGCACACACACTCTTTCTCTCACAAAATTTCACACAGACGAGTCACATACACACATATGCACACAGTTATTAATTGTCTTGGCTTTGCACACACACACGAATACACACACACACACACACACACACACACATTCCCACACATATTTTTTCTCACTTTGTCTTTCTCATTCTCTCTGTCACACACTTATAAACAGGGCACAGGCTGAATCCCTCAGTCTCACTCAGTCTTGTGTATACTTCTCTCTCTCTCTCTTTCTGTCTCTCCCTCTCTCTCTCTTTCTCTCTCTTTCTCTCTATCACACACACTCACACACACACACACATACACACACACTGATTTTTTTAGATTTACACATCTTCATATACATGCATATTCACAGCTGTCAGACTCTCACAACTGACTCAAACACACACACACACACAAAAGAACAAATTTTACATATACACACACACACACACACACACACGCGTGCACACACACACACACACAAAAGAACATAAATTTAACATACACACACATGCATGTACACACACACACACATACCCCCACACACATAAAAGGACATAAATTTAACATACATACACACATGCACACACACACACACACACAAAAGAACATAAATTTAACATACACAGACATGCATGTGCACACACATGCACATACACACAGACACACACAGACACACACAGACAGACACACACACACACACACACACACACACACACACACACAGTGCCACACATGCACTAATAGACACATCCAGCATTGCCCCAGCACCTTCCAGTCTGCAGGGCTACAGCAAGGAAAAAAAGAGCAGAATACAGAAACGGCACCCTGAGGGCGGAAAAGGTGGCAGTGGCGAAGGAGGGAGGAAGAAAAACAATAGAGGAGAGAAAGGAAAGGAAAAAAAATGAGTCCCCCGGGGATTATTTTTTTGTTGGTGGTTTTTTTTTTTTTTTTTTTTTTTCACAGGCATGGCAGAGTATCCATCCACATCAGCTTCCATAAACAACCCAAGTCAAGGCCACTGGCAGGCCTCTTTTTCACTCTCTCTCTGTCTGTCCCCTCTCTTCCTCTGTCCCTCTCTCTCTCTCTGTCTCTGTCTCTGTCTGTTTCTCTCTGTCCCTCTTTTTCTTTTCCTCTCTCTCTTGGCCTCTTTCCCTCTCTCTCTATCTCTGTCTCTCTTTTTTTCTCTCACTGTCTCTGTCTCTCTCTGTTTCTCTCTCTCTTTCTCTCTCTTTTTCTTTCCCTCTCTCCCTTTCTCTCTCTGCCTCTTTCCCTCTCTCTCTCTGCTTCTCTCCCTCCTCGTGTGTGTACAGTCCAACCCCCCCCACCCACACACACACACACAGACACACACACACACACCACCCACCCACCTCACCTCACCCTCCCCGTCAACAAACGGCCGCTGCCACCGCTGTCAGGCTGTGTGCCCGCTGGCATCCATCAGCCCAAGTGACCTGGAAGAGTATGCGGTGGCACTGGGGCAGGGCGGGGCGGGGCAGGGCAGGGTGGCTGGGCAGAGTGTCTGGGCAGGGCAGGAGGCGGCTAGCAAGCAGGCAGGCAGGCGGGCTGAGTCGCTGAGTCTCCCTCCCCTTTCTTTCAATCACACACCACTGACCTTGAGGCCAGGCCTCGTCGGAGGTCTGCGGCACTAGATGGGGAAGTTACATAGGCTGCGGAGGAAGTGGGGCTTGGGGGTGGGGGGTGAGTGGTCCAGGGAGTGTGTGTGTGTCTGTGTGTGTGTGGGTGGGGGTGGGGTTGGGTGGAGCTGTGGTCCGGGGGGGGGGGTCACTTGAAGCGTTGCGGGTCCCTCTACCTGATCGCTTTCTCAGATGGCCTCCTGGGGCCGGGGCAGGTTCCTGATGGAAACGTTGAGCTTGTTTATCTGAGGCCGGGTGGCCGGTGAGAGGGATTGCATTTGGCGTAGAGCTCAAATGGCAAACATCTCTCTCTCACTTGCTCCTTCACATGCGCATTCTCTCTCTCTCTCTCTCTCTCTCTCTCTCTCTCTCTCTCTCTCTCTCTCTCTCTCCCTCTCTCTCTTTCTCCCTCTCACTTGCTCTTTCTTGTACATGTTCTCTCTCTCTCTCTCTCTCTTTCTCTCTCTCTTTATCTCTCTCTCACTTGCTCTTTTTTTGTGCGCATTGTCTCTTTCTCTGTCTCTTTCTCTTGTTCCCTCTCTCTGTCGCTCTCTCTCTCTCTCACTCTGTGTCGCTGTTTTCTCTTAGCTGGGCTGTGTGGGCAAAGTTGTGTTTGTTACTTCATGTGTTTGTGTCTGTGGTTAGTGAGAGGGTAGAGTGAAGTAGAGGCTGAGGGAAAAAAAAAAGACAAACCCAAAAATTTCACAAACATCTCCTCAGTGCTCAACTCCCGACTCCCTCAGATGTTTGTGCCTTCCCACAACAACCCAATCCCCCCGTCCCCCTGCTCAACCACATACAGTACACTTTCTCCTCCCCTCCCCTCCCCTCCCGATAGTATTAGTTCCAAAGGTCAAATGCATACGCCACCGTGGCCTTTAAACAGTGGCCCATTGGCTGATCCCAGACTCAAGAGGTCGGCCCAGGCAGGAAGTCTCTCAGCAGCCCTAACGCAGCGCGCGGTTCAACAGCTCCTCTCTGTGGTGACGGTGACGATGGTAGTGGCGATGGAACCCTGGAGCCTCACAAAACTCTTTAAGCCTGAGGGAGAGAGAGAGAAACAGGGAGAAAGAGAGAGAGAGAGAGAGAGAGAGAGAGAGGGCCGCCATCGCGTCAGAACAACCCAGACGTCCTCGCCCCCCCCATCCCCTCGTCCCCGAACGCCGGTTTCAAAATCGCTTTGAGTTACAAGGTGCTAAGAGGAGTTTTAATGGCGTTGTTTACACTTTCCAGCCAGCCGCTGTAGTTCCCCAGTTTGTCTGGCGTAATTACGGGCTTGCCTTCGCCTCGGAGAATGAGCATTTCTCCCATTCCCTTAGCCACAGCGGACGGGGTGGGGTGGGGTGGGATGGGATGGGGCGGGACTGGGCTTGGCTGGGGATTGTGGGAATGTCAAAGGTTTGCTTACCTCTCAAAACTGTTTCTGTGGGGAAATGGAACGCATGTCCATATTTGGACTGCAGGGTAATTAGCACCGTTTAGCTCAAGAGAGAATATTAGTCACGTGTCCTAAACAGTCAAGTTGTTTTGACCTTCTGTTTGAGTGTGTGTGTGTGTGTGTGTGTGTGTGTGTGTGTGTGCGTGTGCGTGTGCGTGTGTGTGTGTGTGTGTGTTTCTTCTTCTGCCGGTTAATTTCCTTCACTGCACCTGCTTCACCTCGTGTTAATATTAAGCTAGAAATCCCTCTGGCAGGTGTTGTGTTTGTATTTTTGAGAAAAGGAGAGTGTGTCCTGGAAGACCTGGAAGTGTGTCGTGTGTGTGTGTGTGTGTGTGTGTGTGTGTGTAGTCCTTGGGCAGAGTAACCAACATGTTTACCCAAAACGAAGGGGCCATTCAGCACATTCTCACTCTCAAGATCCCACTCCAGCGGCAGCCATTTTGAGAGGGAGTGAGAGAGGAGGGAGAGAGGAATTTTTGAAAGAGCCGCAGAGTAAACAAAAACACCTCACTGCCCCCCTCATCCACTCACACACACACACACACACACACACACAAACACTTTCTCATTCTCACTCTCACACATTTACACATACTCTCTCAGCTCTCTCACACACTCTCTCTCTTGCTCTCTTTCTCTCTCATCTTTTCCTCTCCCCCTCTCTCTATCTCTCTCTCTCTTTCTCTCTCTCTCACACACACACACACACTTTCTCTCACTCACACACACATTCACACACACTCTCTCCTCTCTATTTCTCTCTCTCTCTTCCTCACCCCTCTCTCTCTATCCCTCTCTCTCTCATACGCACAAACACACACACACACACGTTCAGTGTCAGGGTGTACCAGCTGAGATAGAAAAGCTTTATTGTGGCTCACACTATACAGATCCAGTTGGCTCCAGGCAGCCAGAATTAGCTCAGCAAAAACTAACACCTGGTGTACAAGCCAACCCCCTCTGTGCACAGGCACTGATTATGTGACGGAAAGCGCCGGATTTTGATGCCGCCGGAGCTAAAGTCCTTTCTCTCTCTCTCTCTTGTTTGTGCCCTTTGTGCATCATGACTGTCACCATGGCGTCCATGAGTCCGCTGAGCTGGATTATTGTCCCCATGTGTCCCCACTGCGGCCAGGGTCCCTTTGCGAGCGAGGCAGGCCACCGCCGTTACGTGATTGGACCAGGGAACATCTGTAATCCGAGCTGTAATGCGAGGGGGGTGGTGTGCGTGTGTGTGTGTGGTGGGGTGTGTGTGTGTGTGGGGGGGGGTTGTGATTGTGATTGTGTGTGCATGTTTTAGTGTGTATGTGTGTGCATGTGTATGTTTCCTAATGCGAGTTTGTGTGTGCATGTACATGTGTATGTTTGAGTGTGTGTGTGTTTTTTGAGTGTGTGTGTGTGGCGGGGGGTGTGGGGGGGGGGGGGTTGTGATTGTGATTGTGTGTGCATGTTTTAGTGTGTATGTGTGTGCATGTGTACAGTATCCTAATGCGTGTTTGTGTGTGCATGTACATGTGTATGTTTGAGTGTGTGTGTGTTTTTTGAGTGTATTTGTGTGTGTGTGTGTGTGTGTGTTTTTGAGTGTGTGTGTGTGTGCGCGCGGTGGGGATTAACAGCATCCGTAGCGAGGGCCTTTGGGACGGGTCATTTGGGATATGAGGAAGGCATGATGATCATTACGCGCCCACTGGGGAGGCACTCTGTGCCCTTTCCACAGCAGCTCTGGAGCTCTAATGATCAGGGGAGTTGGGAATAGGGGGTGATAAGTGGGGTACAAGATACAAGATAGATTTATTTGTCACATACACAGCTATAACATGTACAACGTGTTACTGGTTATAGCTGTGGGGGGGTTGAGAAGTGGGATACAAGATAGATTTGTTTGTCATATACACAGCTATAACATGTACAAATTGTTACTGGTTATAGCTGCGGGGGGCGGCGATAAGTGGGATACAAGATAGATTTGTTTGTCATATACACAGCTATAACATGTACAACGTGTTGCTGGTTATATCTTTGGGGGGGGGGGGGGGGGGGGTGAGAAGTGAGATACAAGATAGATGTATTTGTCACATACACAGCTATATCATCTACAAATTGTTATAGCTGTGTATGGCGGAGGGTGGTTGATGGATGTATTTGTCATATACACAGCTATAACACGTACAACTTGTTACTGGTTACTGGTGGAGTGGCGGTGATAAGTGGGATACAAGATACAGATTTATTTGTCACATACACATACACAGCTATAACATGCACAACGTGTTACTGGTTATAGCTGTGGGGGGGTGGGGGTGGATAGTGGTATACAAGATAGATTTGTTTGTCATATACACAGCGATAGTGGGATACAAGATACAAGACAGATTTATCTGTAACATACACAGCTGTAACATGTACAACTTGTTACTGGTTGTAGCTGTGTATGGGGGGGGGGGGGGGGATATAAGGGATACAACATACACCATACAGTAGATACATACAACATACACTATTTGTCACATACACAGCTACGTGTAACATCTACAAACTGTTGTAGCTGTGCATGGCGGGGGTGGTTGATGCATGTATTTGTCACATTTACAGCTATAACTTGTACAACTTCTTTTAGCTGTGTATCGGGGGGTGATAAGGGGAATACGATATAAACGATACATTTATTTGTCACATACACAGTGAAATGTCAGACTGGTTTACTCCAAGAAAGGCTAGCTTAAAAGAACACTAATGTTAATAATTAAATCAATAAAATGAAGTATTTTACTATAAATGACTATATTATACAATATTACAGTAAAGTCGATGTATTACTATGTAGGCTACGAATAAGGGATGGACGTGTATAAGATTGTAGGAAAGAGAGAGTATGTGACTGTCAAAAACAGAGACTGTGTGTGTGTGTGTGTGTGTGTGTGTGTGTGTGTGTGTGTGTGTGTGTGTGTGTGTGTGTGTGTGTGTGTGTGTGTGTGTGTGTGTGTGTGTGAGGGGAGGGAGACAGGAGTGGAGACAGATGGTAGAGGTGCAAAGAATGAGGTGTGTGACAGGATGTGATAAAGAGAGAGAAAAGAATGCAGTATGTTAAGAGACAGGCAAGAGAGCGAGGGATGAATAGGAATGGATAGTTATAATAATATAATAATAATAATAATAATAATAGCAGTAATCATCATCATCACTTGTATAGCACATTTCATACACCCACACACACACACACACACACACACACCGCTTACTATACACA
>CM050210.1:20841219-20888719 GCA_027475355.1 Coilia nasus | reverse complement strand
TGTTCTTGTGTTTGGGCTTTTCTGTCAAGGATCTCTGTGTCATTATATGACATTTTAGTAGAAAGTTGGTCAACACTTTATTTTAGCAGTTCATTTTTTCTGTGTATATACATATAATAACATGTAAAAGTATGTACTTATACTGTACAACCCAACACTTAACCTGACCCTAACCCTAAGGTACAGTGTAAATTAGTAAGTTAAACACTTTGTTACACTGTACCTCATGATGTATGCATTTTAATGTAAACATAAAGTGTAACTGAAAGGTGTTTTCACACATATGGTGTGACTGTAGCTTTTTTAAGCGCACTATGCAACTTGTTGTAGTTAATTAATCATCTTCACAAGTTGGTATATGCTTAAACGAGTCATTACCAGGCGACTGAGGACTTTCCCAACTGCCCCCGCTGTCTGTGAACAGAATAACACACTTGCAGTATCTGGGTGTCTGTCACGGAACCCTCGGTTTTACAGTTTTTCCCCATTGCATGAACGCAATAGACATATGCTTAAACCAAAGTAACATAGCTTGAAGTTGTGTTACCATGCCTTAAACACAGTGTAACCATACCTTAAACACAAACGCTGCTTTACACTTTAGTTGCAATTCTGCAACACACTTGCTCCTTTTTGCAACACACTTGCTCCTGCAAACTACACACTATTTCATACATAAGACACTTTGTTCAAAAATGAAATACCGATGTATCATTGGCAAAACACATCTATTCAAAATACAAAAAACAGTGTTTTATATAAAGTAGACTAGTGTGTTGCTGCTGATGTGACAGTGTTTTCATAAGATGCAAGTGTGTGCAATTTTGTCATCAGAGTGACATTTTGACAAAGGATTGTTAGGTTTTGATTGCAGAGTTTCAATTTGACATAGATGTGAATGGTTTATTTCCAAGTGTTGTGTCTTATGTGCTTGTGTGTAGAGTTTTGGCACAGCGAGCCAAGTTGAAAAAAATGTGTTTAAGCAATGGGCAAAAACTGTAATATATGTCTGTGTTCTCCAGATTTGGGAAGCATTCCCATGATGAGGTGTCAATCCTGGTGCCTTTGAGTCAGTGCTGCAGGTAAGACTACCACTACCACTGAGACCTCTTCCTACACCCTCAACTAATTTATAGTCCAGGCGACAAGTGTCGCTTGACAAAACATAAACGTCACAGCGTCACAGCATCAGGCATCTCAGAGCTTGTCGTGTGCATCAAAAAGCAAATTCAAGTTCATACAAGTGGGCATAAAACACGTGTTTAGTGAATTGTGCGCATGTGTGCGCGTGTATGCGTGTTTCTAGTTTAAATTTCACATTTTAAATTTAAAATTTTTGGTGTCTGGTGAAATGCAATTTCAATTCTCAGTGTAATGCTTGTTACATAGTGAATTGACAATAAAGTACACTTTGACTTTGACTTTGACTTTGACTTGTATAACAAAAATGTTGATGGTGCATGCCTATGAAAGCCTCTGTGGATAACTTTTTTTTTTTTGGTAGTCAAGCAACAATCATGGTCTGGACTATAAATTAACCTTCAGCGACCTTCAGGCTTATAAAGTTCACACTAAACATAAACTTTTGTTCAGCAGGAACAGGGTGCTTTCTCCCATAGAAACTAACATTGTTATTTTGTGATTAGTTTGGGCAGAGAAAGTAATGAATGACATATTGTGTACTTCTCCCCCACACTAATTTTGTGCTTGAACAGGCATATACAACAGCTTTTAATAAGGAACATTTTTAAAGGAACCTAAAAAGGGAATTTAGTATGATCCAACATTTTATAGCTTACATATTCATTACTACTAAATATTTACACAACGGTACATTCAAAGACAGTTTCAAAGAAATGGACAATGAAGCAACTGTGGTAGAGTATGTTTCTGTGTTTGGGCACGTTACGTGACATTTATTTATAAAGTGCACTCAAAAAACCACAGCCGCTGGTGCTTTTTGGTCTAAGTTATTTACATGAAAATGCAGGATGAAAATAAAACAGACATCATAAAAGGTAAAAAAAAAGCAGGAGAAAATGCAATCAAAGCACCTGCGTAAAACCACATGCGTCATGTGACGCCTTTGGATGAAAGTGTCTGCTTATTGTATTGTACTGTAATGTAATGTAATGCCTGGGCCTGCACACGTGCTCCCAGGGTGAAGAAGTCGACGCACCTGCGTCTGCAGCTGCTGGCCAAGGAGGAGTTCAAGCTGAGCACGCTGATGGAGGAGTCCCTGCAGCAGGACCGGCTGGCGCCCATCCTCATCCGGCCGCACCTGGAGGCCATGGACCGCCGGCTGCGCCTGGTGCTGCAGGTCATCTCCGACTGCGTGGAGAAGGACGGCTACTCCAGCGTGGTGGAGGACGACCTGAGCGAGGGGCCCCAGACCGCCGCCGTGGTCGCCCCTGGGAGTGCAGCCGCCGCTGGGGTTGCTGCTGCCGGTGCTGGTGGTGTTGCTCCTCCTCCCCCCGGGCCCCCAGCCACCCACAGGAGGTAGTAGACCCAGGTCAGGCAGCCCAGTTGGACAGGACAGGATGCCCTGGGACAAATATTCGATGGATGTGCACAGCTTCTGCAGGGGTGGTGGTGGTGGGTCTTACCGCCCCCTGCCCCCTACACTGACACCACACCACACCACACCACAGACACACCCCCTGACCGCCCCTCTCCTGATGCGCACGGACGTGAGGCAGGGGTTGTTGGGATTGTTTCGTGGGCCAGCGCAAAAGAAAGACGCTTCTTTGTTCTCGGGTGAACCCTTGTGTATGTTGCGTTTGCTTTGAATTCAGTGAATTCCGTAAAAAAAAGACTTGGGTCATGCATTCCTAAACTGCCTGTGCTTGTATGTTTTGTTTGTGTGTGTGTGTGTGTTCAGCGGGGGTAGTATGTGTTTATTAGATGGACGCACACACACAGTGGAAGCTGAGGAAAGCAAAAAGGAATATTTTTAGATGGAGTTGTCGATGTTCTTGAAGATTCATCGTCTTCACATTTGAGTTAACAAATGTGTGGCGAGAGTAAGAGACAACCTCTCTGTTGTTAATATTTAGTTTTGTTAATGTTATTGTTTTCTTTTCCTAATTTAATAGAGCTTCATTTGGAGCGCAGGTTTGCTCCAAAATATCCATGTACATGTGCACCAAATATTCCTTTCTCTAAAATTTTATTTATTAAGTGTCATATTTATTATTTCCAAGAAACAAAAAAAAAGATTGACACTTTTATTTTCAACACAGCCTGATCAACTGAATGGATTTTTCAGTGTCTGAACAGAACTGAAATGAACTGAACTGAACAGAAGGGTTGTCCATGTGCAATCTCTGCTGGTTGAGGATTGGTGCCTGTTTTAGAGTCAGTCCTCCAGTACCAGCTGGGTAAAAAATGTTTCTTGTATTTTTGCTCTTGTCAGATGACAAAACATTATCCAAATACACACCCCAAAGTTAGCAGCACAGTGTGAGAATTTATTGAGATGGTTGAATCAAAAGTTTTTCACCATCACATCTTCAGACAAAATTGCTCGCACCATTTCAACACCATTTCAAGTTAACCAAAAGCGTTTGTGTTGTTGAGAGGGGTTGATAACACTATGACAAAAGGGTTCATGACTGCTGAATAGAAGGAGTACAGTAACGATTAGAGGGACTCGTAAAGCTGTCAGGGAAGCCATTCATCTATACAGGACGTTTTTGAAGTAGGCAGTTTAGTAACTAACTCAAATTAGTGGTAAACCTTCTAATAGAAGAGCCTGTTTGCTTCATTCCTTCAGCAAAACAAAGCCATGGGGCCCCACTATTAGCAGGTTTACCACTTGCTCTGAGTTACTGTGCCCAATACAATGACTAAACCTGATTTCTGGAATACACCCCAGGTCTACATGGAGGCTTGCTTGATGCCACATGGTTATGTTGATATGGGTAACAAGAGACTGTTTACTTTTTGGTTTCCTCCCCAACACTACTCGTGTCCCGTCTGTAAAGAAATGGTTTAGAGAAATGTTTGTTCATGAAATACTATGGAATAATGTCTGAACAGGTCCATTATAAATGATTTTACAGGGTAAATGAGTCGCATTCCATATGCACCGAGGCTTTCCTCATGGGTAATGCAGGCCAGCAACAGACACATCTGTTTTGTTCACAGGAAACACTGTAATTGTGCCCTAGAATTGGATGTGGTAAAAATGATAAATTAGTGCACTTCCCTGCAAGCGGTACCTTTCTTTTTTTTACACTCTCTGGTGGAGTTTAAGGCAGATTTTTAAAAGGACTTTGGGAGACTTTAATAGAAGGACAAACGGTCTTTGATGTTACACCAGAAGAAGTTGCGTTTTTTTAATCATGTGCCTCAGTGTAACATCTGTAGTTATGAAAACTTCATAAACACTACAGTGTAATCTCAAAAGGACAGCTTCACAGTCATAAACATTCCTTTGGGAAAAAGTTGCTTTAAATTGTTGAAAAACAGGACAGGAGCATCATAACACAAATGTAACAAAGTAAAACTTTGTCAGTTGTGACCGAAGTCACTAGAGCTTTTCTTGCTTCTGACCAAAATGTGCTATGATCAATGGCTTCTATTCCAAATCACAATATAACGCAATTATGTTCATGTACAGTCATTTTGATTTTTTGTGGATTTCTGGTTTAAAAAAATGAAACTATAACCACACGCATTTTCTCAGTCAGTTTGTACAGTTTAAACAAAATATAGTTATCGTATTCATAATCAACAGCTACTTTCAAAGGTCTTACATTTTTTATGGCTTTGATAGCATATTTGCACAGAGGACTTCTGCTCCCTGACAATACAGTCTTAAGTCCACTCATGCAAATCTGGTGACCGCAATGCTTTATACTCATTCAGAGTCGTGTTATATTGGTTGTTCAATCACTCACGTCAGTTCTGTAAGGTTCACTTCATCGCTAAGGCCATTGCTTCTCCATGTTACACTACAGGCTTTTTTTTTCCCATTACAAAATGGAATTCATTTGCAGTGTAAAATACAATTGTTGACTTAAAAAAAAGATCTTTTTACAAGTTGTTTCTAAAGATAACTCTGATGTACAGATATTCCTAATGATATCCAATGTTGATATCATGTTAATAGTAGAGAGCGCTATTCTAGACAACACATTTCCTGTACTGCTGAATACTTATGTAGGTTATGTGAATTCAGTGCCTGTGCAATGATAGGAATACTTGAATGTTTGGGTTAAAGGTGATTTTAAAGAAAATAAAGAAAAATAATATAAAAACGGGGAAGCTATGCTGGGGTTAGGTACTATGTTTTGGGAAGAGAGGGGAGGTTTTGCCCATCTTGGGGGCACTTTTAGCCAAGAACACATGACTTAAAGTTTTCTGTTTCCTGACTTTTCACAAATGTGTTTATTACTCAAAATACTTTGATGACATGGGTGGTTTGGCAGGCATTTGCTTCTGTTAAGTTTATGTGTTGTTTCTGTGGAATTTTTTTTTTTTTTGGTTGTTTTTTTTTTTTTTTTGGTTGTTTTTGCTACATGGTAAAAGTGCAATAAAACAAAATGGGC
This sequence comes from Coilia nasus, assembly GCA_027475355.1. Lineage (NCBI taxonomy): Eukaryota > Metazoa > Chordata > Actinopteri > Clupeiformes > Engraulidae > Coilia > Coilia nasus. Next base: position 20,883,164 of record CM050210.1, on the reverse strand, counting down.
AAAGCATTCAGTCTGTCTGCTCATTTTTGTCATCTGTTAAGAGACATTAATTGTGCCTAGACTACAGAGATTATGCCAACATAAAATGTTATAGAAATGCTTGGAGAATTCTGAATAGATTGATGTGTTCCTCTGTTGCAGTTACTTGAATACTCCAAAATAAGTATAATTATATATAAAAAAAGACTAGGGACCTATTAGAAGATTTGGTGTTATTAGTTTTGATATCAGACTGAGGAGATTAAGGACAGTTCAAGGTAATGTATCTGCAGATTTGCAATACTTTCCAAAAGCCAGTAAGTTCACTGAATTTAGCAGTAGAAAAAGTCATTCTTGTTTTAGCTCTAAGTAGCTTACCACCATGACCACCTGCTAATATAAAATCATCTTTATCTAAAATTATCTTACACCTACAGGCCTACAGCATAAAGTGTGATCTAGTATATCTCTCTTGACAACAACCCTATTAACATTTAAGTACAGATCTTATGAATTATCTTTTGTTTATTTCACATGTTTATAATTCAACATCCTGATGGATATTTTCTGTTTGCATGACCTTTTCATAGCCTCCACCGCCCGCGGCATCTGTTCAGAGGCACGAATAAATACTCTCCCAATCGTGAAGGACGGAAGTGCATTTGTGGTTAACATCTGAGGGGACAGGGACCTTAAACCAAACTACCGTAATCATGGAAGCCGCAGACAGTCCGGCAGAGGAAACCGCGTCATGGGAACGCACGAAGGTTCTACAGACCTTATCAGATCCTACACTGGGTGCGCACTTCGCCTCTGCTGGGAATGTACAGCTGAACACGTGGCTATGTTGAATATGTTTCAGAGGCTAGCAATACGCACATTTTCAGAAATCAATCAGTAATTTATTGAAAATCTTTAAAGAACTAGCTGTATATTTCAGAAGCCCTATAAAATCCAAACAGCCTGCAAAGGTCACAACATTTTAACCTGAATCGGAATCGAAATATTTCGTTTAAGTCCACCGGTTAGCGTTTGAAAAACTATCAACCTCTGTACAGTTTTTGTTTATTGTTTACTCCCAACTAAAAAAGAATCGTGATTGGTAAAGATTAGTAGTCATAGGGCCCCTCTGCGCAGTGCTCGACATGTTAAACAAATAGTAAAAAAAAAACAAAAAAAAACAAATAACATTTGGGGCAGACAAAACAGTGGCCTTATTGGAGTTACAGTCGTCTGGAAAAAGGAAAGCAACGTTAAGTTTTTTTTAAATTGCTCATGTCGCACCAAAGCTATCCAGGACCACTGGTGCAATCTCCCCACTAGATCGCAGGCCACACACGGAGACCCCGTGCCGCAGGCTGTTGCATCGCCCAGTGCTCCCTGACAGCGCTCCTTCCAATGCTCCGTTGAAGTCCTTTTGAGCACATCACTCCCTTTTAGTCACGGAAACACAATTTATAGGCAATTATACTGCATTATAGATTGCATCTGAACTTGGGTTGTTGACTGAAAGTTCTGTAATTCCTACACTAAACTTTGTCTAGGGAACACTCGAAACAACCCCAACTCAAAGGGCCGATGGAGATATGGGCGTCCCATGTTTGTTAATGTCTCATTCTTTGTTTAATTGTTGTTTGCTAGATTCGGGCTATAAAAAGAAGCATAACAAAACAAATACTCCCAGTACATGGTCTCAAATAGAACAGGACCACCCACAATCAAAAGAGCGCATATGACCCTGTTTGATCACGCCCCAAGTTCAGACATTTACGGGAGCTGGCCAAGTCACATTAGCCCCGTTATCAGCGCTTGACCAACTACCGGTGAGCAGAAACGGGGTGTTTCCCAAAAGTGCACAGTGATCAGCTGTGGGCGGTGGACTTCATTCCTCTCCAACCAGGGGTTGGCAGGAATTCTTATTCAACTCAAGGGCGTCACTGTTGTTTGCCAAAGCCACTTTTTCTCTTCCTATTGAATTTTAATTGAAGGAGACGGTTCCCAGCGGTGTCGCTCTGGCAACTGAATTATGTTTGATAATTCACAGTATCCATATAATTGTTTTAATTATGATGGAGACGGCTACCCCCCGTGTAGCTCTGATGAGGAGAAAAAAATATGCAGACCTGCCTACAGGTAAATTCTCTATTCATTTTATGCATGCTGTGTCACATTATGGTATTCTGATGTGTTTATTCTGTCTTATTGCAGAGTCAGTTCTGCCTTTTTTAGTCCTGAAGAATTTATTTTGTTGTATTGGCTACAGCATGTTTAATTTTCTTGCTACCCATTTAAACAATTACTTTGTAATCCTTGCTTATTTTTTTAAACACCCTAGCATTCATGATCATGTTTAGTTGTTTTAGCTGTACCCCAACTTTTTTATAACATTAATGGTTTTCCCAATAATAATAATAATAATAATAATAATAATAATAATAATAATTACCATCATCGTCATCATCATCTTGTTTTTCTTTATGAGAATCAGAGTCACAGAATCAGAATCACCGTTACTGGCCAAGTTTGAGTACACAAACAAGGAATTTGACTGCGGGTTCTTTTGCTGTCTTAGTACAGACACTCGGAGTAAAAAAAATTCACACAGGAAAACCCATCGTGTCTTTATTTCGGACCCTGGTGCATCTCAATGTGGAATAACACACCTGTGTGTTCCCCACTGCTCCCGCTCTCCTATAGCTACATAGCGCTCATCGCCATGGCTATACAGCAGAGTCCCGAGAACAGGGTCACCCTGTCTGGCATCTACGAGTTCATCATGAAGAGATTCCCCTACTACAGGTCCAACCAGAGAGCCTGGCAGAACTCCATCCGACACAACCTCTCCCTCAACAGCTGCTTCATCAAGGCAAGTGCCCCTTCCTTCTTATTCCAGAGCAGGGGTACCCAACATGGTGCCCAGGGGCACCAGATAGCCCGCCAGGAGCTTGTAAGGTGGCCGCGACGAATGTTTTAAACAAAAAAAAGCAAGTGACTACTGTAATGTTCTAATCATCATATTTTTTGGGGGTTTTCATGTTGTAATGTTTAAATACTAGTTTATTTCTTAACTATCAAACTATTAAACGAGGAGCCCTCTGTACAGATTCTCATCCTTCGGGTAACCCTCAGTGCTAGAAAGGTTGAGACCCTCAGTGCTAGAGCATAGTATGACTATCAGGGGGTACGGTACCAGGGTTAGCAGGTTTAGGGGGTACAGGCAAATTAATGTTATCAATGTGAAATGTAAAAGGTACTACCTCCAAATATGGAGGGGTATTTCACACTCTGTTCTAGAGGTCCTTTAGGTTTACTCAGTGATGCAGCATTTTATCAGCAGCTACCTTATTGATGTGTGGGGTTACTAGAAATATCGATTTAAATGCACACAACTAAATGATAGGACCATAGTTCTCATTTTCTGTGTCATTGTTTCTTTCACTGAACTAATAAATAGGAAATCCTATTGGTATTAACTTGTCAATCAATTTATGAAAACAAACAATAATATACTAGTATATATAGTGCTTATTATATGCACAGCCCTGGAAAACATTTCAGAGACCAGTTCCAAAGATAGTCTGGAATTTGTCTCTTAATTTTTTTCAGAGCTGTATGTTCATAAGTTTTTTATTGTATTAGTAGTTCACATGACATGAATATACACATATTCATATATAGACATAACATGACATGATATAGACATAACATCAATTTTACCATTTACTTGTCAGTGGCTGGTAAAAGTCCACATTTAGCAAAGTGAATTTCCACCCCTGGAATGAACGTCTTGCTCATGTGTGGTGTTCTGTTTTATGCCCCACAGGTGCCCCGCACAGAGGGCAATGAGAAGGGCAAGGGTAACTTCTGGACGTTTGCGTCGGGCTGCGAATCCATGCTGGACCTCTTCGAGAACGGCAACTTCCGTCGTCGCCGCCGCCGTCGCAACCTCAAGGTGGGTTTCCGCGAGCCGTCCGACGCCTTCATCCCCACGGCTGACGCGCCGCGGCCCCGGGACTCCGAGCCTTTCTGCCCCTCCTCCGTGCCCCCCTGCGACAGGTCGGGCCAGATCAACCCGGCGCTGAGCAAGCCCGAGCCCGAAATCAAGTTCAGCATCGACTACATCCTCTCCACGCCGGACCCCCACCCCGGAGGCTTCAGGAACCCCCACTTCAGCACCGCCGGACCCCCCATCGCACTCCTGGAGCCCCAGCACCTCAATTTGCACTTCTGGACATTGTGAGACAACCAGCTCCACCATCCCTCCCACCCCCCTCACCCCAACAACCCCATGTATGGATGTTCATCTCTCTAGCAAGAAAATCCTACCTGGCCTGACGAAATGAAATCAGACGTGGGAGTGCACTGCACTGACTTGTAGTACGGTAAACACTGTAGAGATGTATGATATAGACACGTAGATATAAAATTCATGTTCCCATGCTGTGATCAAGCTATTAGTGCTGTTTGTGTGGGGGCGGTTGAGTTCTTGACCACATATACATCAGTCATTAGTCCCCACAAGTGACAGAGAGGGTGATATTCTTTTAAGGATAAGTGGTATAGCTTAAAGACCAGTCCTGAAGCATAGATTACCAATGTTGGACATATCTCACTTGCCTGTACAACAAAATTAGACAGCAAGGCCACAAAGGTGCAAGGTAAAGGCGCTTACCTCTCAGTGTTGGTCTATCAATAATGACAGAATAGGTCCTGTTTGTTGATGTCATATAACCATATTCCCATGTTCACCTTCAGAGTAGCAGGGTTGCTGTCAGAACATTACTGTGCCTACATAATTACCTTGCAGTATAACATGGGCTATGAGATCCCAAATGAGTAAAACATGTCCACACAAAATGTGCATATGTAATCCTCAATATGTTGTGACCTGTGTTAGAGATTGTCAAATTTTAGTAACCCACCGATATACAGAAAGAATATGCATATTAACTTACTCAAAGATCAAAACTGATTGTCCTAACAGACTCTCCAGAAACAGAAAGTTACTCAGACAGATGAACAAAAAAAAATGACGTGAGACATGGAAATGCTGTTTTCAGTTACCATGACGCAGAATATTACTCATGCAATATTCAGACTGTGTTTTGAGTTTTGTAAATTCTGCTACAAGTACTCGCTACGCTGCTACCAATCTTAAGATTCGTCACAGCCACATCATCCTATGCACCCAGCTTTATTTTGAACAAGGCTGTGCAGGGTTTCCAGGGGTGTTCTTCTTTCCACCTTGTATCATGAAATACTGATAGCCTACTAGTACCGTCTGGCAAAAAAAAAAAAAAACAAGTACCATGTTTATGTTTTTTATGTTTATGTCTGGTCTGATCTCCAAACACCATGATGTTTACAGCTTATAAGTAAGCAAGAACTGTTCTGTTGCGCATTAAATATCAGTGTTTTATTTAAGTAGGTTATGTCCAAAAGAAAGCTAGGTAACACTGTCCTCTTGTTCCTAGATTATGTAGAGATTATTTAAATGTGGAATTGGGTGGTTTTGCGATGAAAAGTAGATACAACTGAATGTTCAGTTAAGGAAAGATATTTGTACATACTTGTAAAGGAAGTGTGTTTTTGTATGTGTATTATAAAGAGCTGTTTGAGACATATGTACCAAAGACCAATGTTGAGAACCAAAATTGGTTTAAGAACAGAATATTGTGTGTTTGGCATGTGTGGTGAATACAATCAAAATGCAAATAAACGAACAATGTTTCAGTATAAAAATACATAATTGCTTACTCTATTTTTTTACTATTTACTTAATGAATATAATTGTTAGGGCTATTGGTAGAACTAATTGGTTAAAAGGGTGGTTGCCTGCAAAATATCACAAAATTGTAGCAAATACTCCAAATCAGTGACAATTAACATATTGCAATTCAATCCAGTCCAACCTTTCCTAAGTCCCTTTAATCTATCTTATTGACCTTTTCAGTTTTCTCGGAAGGGAGACCTTCCAAATTTGATGCAAACACTCCATTAAAATATAATCCTCTCATCGAGGCGGGAGTTCAAACAACGGACTCCTGTTAACATTTATTTCCCTTTCCAGGTGTATCAATCATCCCTTGCTTTTTTGCTCGTGAGGGGACATTTTACAATTTAACCTTTATATTATGGTGTGACTACATCAGAGGAGGTTTTCAATGCACTTAACATGAGTGGCATTTAATATAGCGCTACACTTGCAAGGTGAGCCGGAGATGTGACCTTATTCAAATCCCGCTGCCACGACAACACCACTCCCGACGCAATTATAATTAAACGGCCTTATGCCTGCTTGCAAATCCTCTGATCGATCATTGATAGCACCGTTAATATCACACTGCCCCCCAGCGAACGTCTAGCACCAGAGCTGTTATGGATCAGCAGGTTTCTATTAACAGAGCCGGTGAGGTGGTGGGCTGTGCCGTGGATATATTTGGGTAAATTAACTTAGCATAAAGTGCTCCAAGGCTTTGGCTTGAAAAAAAAAAACACTGGGACAGACAGGTGCAGGCCAGGCACACAGCACAGACTGTTACACATACAAGGTAGCCTGGCGCTTTACCTGGTGAACCTAGTGAAGAATAACTAAACACATTTTAAGTAAATATAGGCTACATACATTTATGTATATTTATTTATAAAACAGTCTCTATGCGACTGTTTGCGCATGTATACAGAGAGTATGCAAATAGACCTATATGTCCATCTAACACTTGGAGCCTTATTTACTTCAACAATTATGAACTCTAAATAATGTTTTGCTGTAGTTGATTATGTTGAGCGGTGATGGAGTCTCGGAGTGCCGGGGCTGAGATTAGAGGCTTACGGCTAAGGCACCCGCGTCAGGAGGAAGGAAATTGAGAAATCACTGGTGTGCAACGCCAATAGAGCCCATATCGTAAACACAAAGTGCTAATTTGATCTAAAAGTGTTTGTACTTAGTAATTGGATTCTTGCCGGAACATAATTGCTGAGTGATGACCAAGATGAAACCAGTGATAAACATTTGCTGTTTTAAATACACTATGTGTGTTTATTTATTGAGAGGGTATGTAATTTCTCTGGTCTTGATTAATAAGCATCACTTCCTTAAGGTGTGATTGTTACAGAGGTACAGGTAACTGAGACATCTGGAGACCTGGATATTACCTTGGAAAAAATTAAACTAACATATTAAGGGTTATTGCTACCACCATATTACTCAGGGTGCAGAGGTTTGGAATTTCACGCTTGTGTTTGTAAGTTAATTTATTTATTCATTTGTCAATAAGCTGCTGTTGCTTTTATTTGTTTAGATGGTTACAACACTCTTTCTTTGAATTGCCTAAAAAGAAAAAAAAACATTGTCAGCCCTATAAGTTGTCATTCACTGACACCAAGGACTTGTTTACACTAAGTAAGACTTTCCACATTCCTGTAGCCTTTCTCTTGTAGCTGTTAGGCCGTGTGGATGTGCCTTGCAGGAGAGCTTGGACAGGCTTGTTACAAAATGACTTGGGGACAGACAGTGCTGAGTGAGAGCCAACTGAGAGAAGGCCGCAGCCATGAGAAATGACTGGGCAAACAAACAAACACGGACGGACGGACAAGCGTGGCAGCTTTTTAAACAGGCCCAGAATGCCGAGGGAAGTGGCATTTTCTGCTCTGCCTGGAAGCTGTCAGGGCCCACCTCTAGTCTCCTCCTGAGAGTCAAACACACTCACTGCCTGAATATCTCAGCAGAAGCCAAACTGGACATCGGTGCTTGCAAATTCTACAGTGTCCCTTTAATCAGACTTACTACGCACTAATGGCGTTTATATGTGTGTACGTGTGTGTGTGTGTGTGTGTGTATGTGTACAGAAGCCGTACGTGTCCTTGTTCTGAAGGACAGTATGAAATGACTACGCAGTCATTTTGAGTTTGCTGAGCAAACAGTGAGGGGACGTGAGTGGATGTTTGTTTTCCCAATGTAATGTAGAGTACCGCCGTTGGTTTGTGTGACAGATATACGAGATATATTGTGTGACATAAACGAGACTCTCAAAGAAAGACAGAGGCAACGCACTGGGTCAGCATCTGCTAATGTTTTATTGGAGTTCAACACATGCATGACTCAAACGATAGAGAGAGAGACAAAGAGAAAGAGAGAGAGAGAGAGAGACAGGGAGACAGAGAGAAAACTTGAGGCAACAGCGAAAAACACACACACACACACACACACACACACAAACACACACACGAGCGCGCACACACGCACACACGCTCACACTCACACCTTCAGTGATGGATGCTTTGCTAAAACAGAGCTCTTGCCACAATCTTACAGGTGTTGAGGAGCACTGTTTCAGCCAGCAAGTACAACACAGTCGCGGTCACAGAGATCCCTTTGTAAAGGTCAAACCAAAATACTCAGTAGCCGATTTCCTCTTTAACCTCTAACACAACTATGGCCTGCACTGGAGCCCCGTACAGCGTATGTGTACACAAATTACCCAGAATTCCTATTGAGGTACTTGAGCTTCTCCGCTTGACTGAAGCTTTGTCTGAGATGTTGACTCGTTCACTAAACAGTGCACCATATATGGTGGGAGTTACACTGTTTTGTTCTCCAGAGGTGGACAAACAAAAAGCAAAAACTCTGTCATATATTCCTTCTGCCTGTGCTCCTAACACAGCTGAGTTCATTAATTAGCTCATCTACCTGGCTGAAGAGTGGTGCTAATTATGATCAGTAGGTTTAGTGAACTAGCTGGAACAAATATGTGGCAGGACTTTTCATTTCTGAACCCGGGATGTCCGCCTCTGTTGTTCCCTTCCTAGTGTTACGATATAGTGAACGAGTGAACATTTTCGGATTCAGCCCTGATCCCCTAACAGCAGCATCCATTCAGTACGGGAACCACTAGCAGACCCAGGTGCGTATGAAGGCTCACTCTTTGTCGTCTTCTTCTAGAGCCAGAATGGCCGCTGCCTTGGCGAGTTACAAAACAGAGCTGTGGCAGGTACAGCTGAATAGAACCAGCGGGCAAACAGAGAGAGAGGGAGGAAAGGAAGGAGAGGAAAGGAAGAAAGGTAGGAGGGGGAATGACAACGCAATTGGGAGTTCAGACCAGCCAAACAAATACGGTGCATGGCCTCAGGTGCACCTAAATGCCATAGGATTTTGCTTTTTTTTTTTTTTTTTGATGATGCCGTCAGGTAAAAAGGCAGCACTGACAGCCGGGACAAATTGCATTATTTAGCCAAAACGGTTGCAGATGGGGAAAAAAAGAACAACAAAAGAAAAAGAAGAACAGGGAAAAAAGAAAAACAATATCATGACAACCGACTGCTCACATATATACAGTTTACAAAAGCTCAGAAATTTTCATATTGAAATTCATAAAGTGACAGAAATCCAGCTAGAGGAAACGAATACCAATATATTGTTTGCATACACACACACACAGGCTTAAAATATTTTTTCTTTACAGTTGATAAACATATCCCACATACATACTGTAAGACACTCCATAACAACAATATTTAAAAGTAAAATGCAAATAAATTAATAACTACATTCCCAAATTAAAGATACATTTTTACAGTATCTCAACCAATTGTTTCCTTCTAACGGCAACAACATAAAGTGAAAGTTTTTAGAGTTTCCTGTCTTAAAATAGTCAACAAAAAGTGTGCAAATGGTCAAAACAACTCAGAAATATGCACATTCCAGCAAAGGTTCTTCTAAACCCTGATTGCGTGGCTAACAAAACCAATTAAGTTAGTACAGCATAGACAGAATGTGCCAAGAATGAATGACTGGATGAAATATAAATCAAAGAAAACATTTTTTTGAGATTTTTACAGCTCAACATTTACTACTATGGCAGGAAATCTGCCTGGATTGCACTCCGTCACTGAGTCTGGGACACGTCCAAATCAAGCAGTCTCTCACAATAACAGTGACCTCTGCTGTACAGTGACAGGCTTGTCTAAAACCATTTCAACAAATCCCAAACAAGCCACACAGATGACACAAGCATCCCCTGACAATTCCTAGCACCGACACTCCCCAAACAGAATGAACAACAAACTACGACAGGCTTATATCAGCAGCAACTCAACTCAGATTGTAGTGTAGAGTATCTGGAAACACCAACACACCGATTGGTCTTTTGAACATTCGAACAGCAAGCCATGTTAAATCACTTCACTGTTTGGTCCATTTGATCTGTTTTGTTTAACTGACTGCACACAGACAGCAGGAAGGGTTGACAGGCCCACACAGGTGACGCAGAACGGCACACATCCTTCACTGTTAGCCACCTACACCTGCTGCTCAAGTAACTTGACATTATTTTACAGTGTACATAAATGGGAGTCCGAGTCCGTTGACAGCCTCTTACACAACTATAGCTGTAAGTATTTTAGACTATAGCTGGCAGTGTTTTGGTGGCTTCACCGTACATAACCGACCAGCTTTTTCATACTAGTCATACATGACATTCCAACTGCATTAAAAACCACTGCTCCAGCACTCACGTGACATTTCGATAAATATAACCGTCTCAACGCACAGCATTCTGTACCATTCAAAATCCTCAATAAGGATTCCTAGTGAGGTTGGCCAACTATGTTTTTCCGACCTTATATGCAACTTGAAGATGAACGTGATTAATTAATGGATGTTTTGAGTGAGACACAGTGAGGTCATTAGGCAGCTTGCTATCGTAAACATCCTGTATGTACATATCATGACTTGTGGAGGGGTTATCTGGGGCAACTCCCTCACGCGCACGCGCGCACGCACGCACGCACGCACGCAGCTCCCTCACCTGTCCTCTTGTCCCTTTCTGATAACGGCTACTGTGAGGTAATCACAAGACCAATGCTATAGCATCTCATGAGATTATCTTTCTGCTTTTGTTGAAAAACAGAAGGAATTTCTGAGAAAACAAAAATAAAATAAAAATAAATCACCTTTATGTTCTTTCCCTCCTGCAATAGCATTCCCTTATTCTGCCAGAGAAAAGATTTACACCATGTTTTTCCACATACTATAGGCAACATTAATCATATTCAAAACGGTTAAAAGGGTGAAATTCAAAAGTGGGGAAAAAACATAAAAAGAAGGCTTTTCACAAACCTATTAAGTAAAATCGTAGGCAAAATCACAGACCAGAGCACAACAACCTGTTTCATAGAAAGCTACACCACAGAACGGGTTGAAAAAAAAAAAAAAAACCTGCATATGGCTATATAAATGGAAAAAAAAAAAAAAAAAAACAACAACAATGGGATTAGACTCCTACAACACCTACCAGAAGCTTCATATTAACTGACTGAGCAACAGAGGCATTAACAGGAGTTGTGGCTAACTCGAGCCTCTTCCATTTAAAAAAAACCCCACAGTGCTGTTATCAGGTAGCCTCTGTACGGTGCACACCTTGAAGCAATATTCCATGAAATGACTGAGCAAAACCTCTTTCCCTCTTGTTTTTAAACTGAACTACTGCAGATGTGGGTAAAATGAAGATGCATGCCTTTTGATAAGATTCGTCACAGGTACACAGGTACACTACATAACCTTGTCTATCAATTTGCACTAGTCGAGTATTTGGGTTGGGTAAGCTTAATCCTAGCTGTATTTTAATAACAGATGCTGAATATCAAATTATTTTGTAAAAATGAGGTTGAAAATAAAAAAGAATCATTGTACCAATTATTGAAGCAGGACTTAACCCAGTGATGGTAAGGTGGGCAACTGAAACTTTCATGGTGGCACTTCCTTGTCTTTCCCTTTCAAAAAGTTTGAAATAAGCTGAGCAATCTATTCAAACTAAATATTCAGCTTCCAGGATGAATGGAAAATAACACATTTCTGCTACAAGGTCTATCTGTAAAACTATGGACACCACAAGGAAGCATTTTCCACTCATGTTACAGGCACCAGTCAACAAGAAATCAATCAAGCCTTCTTCAAGACTGAAAACCTATGAATGAAAAACAATGAAACTATGAAAAAAAGAATGCAGGTATGAAAATGCCTATGGGTTCCCTTCATCATCTAAGTAGGCAAAAATAGTCCAATGAACTGACGACATGTGAGTAGAGAAAGGCAGCAGCAGGGAGGGGCGGCCATCTTGTGGATGGTGGTAGGGGTAGTGCACGGAGTTAACGAGAGGGTGGTGGTGCGAGGGGTCTGTGTGGGTGAGGGGTGGTATGTTGGTGCGAGACCTGACGTTGGGGTAGAGCGACCGAGGCGGAGTGGGGAGAGACGAGGGGGGGGAAGAGGTCGGAACAGTGAAGAGGGGCGTCTACATGGTAAACAGGGCGTCCGCGGGCCGCTCCGCCTTCTTGCCGGCACTTGGGGTGGAGCTGGCCGCCGCGGCTGGCGGTGCTGAGGGAAGGTCGCCAGTAGGGGGCGATGGTAAGGTGGGCACCATCTCCGCAGCCTTGGCCCGCTCCTCTAGGAACTTGTCGAACTCTGTGGAGATAGGTAGACGGACAGAGGTTTTTGAAAGTGCTAAATAATGTGCTAAAAAAGTAATAAATCATCAGTGCTGGTCACACCTTCCTCTAACCCTAACCCTGTGGTACAGTGTACGTACATAATGTTACACATTGTTATCTCTCTTAACAATGGAATTCTCTTTTGTGATTGGCTTATGAATGGTAACCATGACAACTCTAATAGCAAAATTAACAGCTAAATCACTATTCCACACTCTTTTCTTAATGGATGCCATAGTAGCAAGTCAACCGTTTATTTCGACAGTCAATGAAAACGCATCAGACAACTTTCTTGTACTGTTTTACCGAGAATTGATTCCAACCATATAAACGAGTACAAATGCACTTGTTTGGTCATAAGAGAGTGGGATGACCACTCGGATGTTTAAAATTTCCGCTTCAGTGAATTGGTGATCAGCTGTTACAAAATCATGTGTTTTTCCTGTCTCGTCTCGTCGCCGTCGACGCGTTTTCATTGACTGTCAGTGTATCATGAATAAAAACCGGAGATAAAAGGGATAACGGCCTTCGAGGCAACCAGTTCTGTGGCAATAATGATTTGACAGAGGCAAATCCATTCTGCTTTGCCTCCACCTCGCCATTATTTCCAGGGAGCTGGTCACTTCGTCGGCCATTATTACCTATACTTACACACTTTATTTTGCTGTCCCTGTTGCATCAATTAGGTACAGCGTAACAAAGTGTTAGCTCATTTACTTCAGTGCTTTGCTAAATAATTACCTTCACTGGTGACACCTTCCTCCCCTTCGTCTCCCCTCTTCTCACAGGCAAAGGAGGGGAAAAAAAATACCGTATTAGAATTAAAACACACTCCCACAACAGCAGCGCAACACAAATCTTATCTGATGTTCAAGCACAACGAGACAGACAGACGCCATCTCAAATTGATGAGATCACCACCTAGTCTCCGGATTCCCACTTTAAATTATATCAACCTAAAAACAGGAGTCCCCACTTTTAACAGACTCAGTTAGGTGGAGGCCTTTGTTAGCCATACCATGCAGAGTTGGGCAAAGATTACCTATAGCCATCCCATTAATGACAAAACTGTTTCAAGAGTTCAGTTTCAAAAACGTCACACAAGATTTATTCCAAGCCATGCAGAAATTAAGGCCATAACAAGATAGAGAGGATTAGGCACTAAAGAAAGTGTTCTTCTGCGGTCTTCCAAGTCTCTTTCTCCCATCTCCGATGTCGTGCACACTTTGATTCTGACAGTTATCTGACATATATATTTTAGAGTTCACGGACACTAGATACGTTTCTTTCAAACTGTACCGGAGTAGTGTTGTGTCTGGTCCCTGGTCTGTCTCGGTTATCTCTGCTCCCAGATCGGATTGTTAAATGGTACAGTAGTCTTCATTTCAGAACTCATAACTGTGCTCAGGCCTTAGGGCTCATTCACACCGACTTGAGCATGTACAGCATGTAACCGTGTACAATATGTGCGTATGTGTGACAGAATACGCTCAGATCACGCGTGCGGTGTGAATAGCGTAATTAGTTAATGTGCATTCTAAAGGAATACGAACAGAAAAAGGGCACTTGCTGTCTACGCGCTTTATACGGAAAGTGTTTGGTGTGAATGAGCCCTTAGTCCTCTTCTTACAAGTGTACTAGCGTACTGTGCCCCGGTATGGAACAAAACGTCACACTGGTCAAATAAATTGGACTTTGGGAAGTGCAATGTACTCGGGCACGGCACACGGTGGTATAGGGCATGTACGCTCTTTGTAACGCCATTGGACAAGATCCTGTTAGCTTTTAAGAACAGCAGACAGAGTTCTGTGTTAGGATCATATGCAATAAATGGGATTATCGTAAAACTACTGCACTATAAGGTCTATATAAAGAACTAACATTATATGTAGCTAATCTAAGACAGCAGTTAAACTAACATATTTATTAAATACGGCTAACTAATTATATATGGATTTCACAGCAATTACTTCCCTGCTTTAGCCGTACAACAATAATTCACCTAAGTCCAGTTTGTTATACTGTATTTCCACAAAATAATTTAAAAAAAAGTAACGAAAGACTTTCTGAAGAACCATCCAGTGTGCATATAAACTGCCCCAAAATCCACTTAGTGCCATTGAGTTAATGAAAGACAGACAGAACACCTGATTAAGTGAGCATGTTAATGAGATACGGGGTGAAACCAGGTTAATGAAGGGGTGGGGCTTACTGAATTAAATGCCACACAGTATGGAAAAAAGTGGGAGGGAAATGGAGAAGTGTTGTTACAAACAGAAAAAAAGAAAGAAAATGGGGGAAAAAGAAAACCGGGGAAAAAGAAAACCAAAATCAAACGGAAAGAATTCTCACCACGTCCGTACAGAGCCACTCCTCTATGTCATCCATGACAGAGGACTGTGACACGGGGCCCTGTGGAGCAAAGCCACGCGCACCCACAAGAGCGCGCACGCACGCACGCACACACGCACGCACGCACGCACACACACGTGGCCCCGAGCACCACGCCGAAACAGCCCCCCCGTACACAAGGGAAAAACAAACACAAACAGAACGAAAACAAAAACAGAAACAAAACGAAAACAGTTGTAAATCAATTTTCAACTTAAAATTTGTGGTTCTAAGGGAAGTAATGAGCCATGGTAAATACACACACACATACACACAAACACAAAAAGATGTTTTCAATTAGTGATGGGCAACCTAATTTCAGTAGCTACAGACCTGTACCACACACACATTTTAGCCATTTACTACTACCTAGCCTTAGAAACTACAATCAACTACAACATATTTGTTTCATTCAAATTAGCTGACTCTGGCCA
Source organism: Coilia nasus (assembly GCA_027475355.1). Lineage (NCBI taxonomy): Eukaryota > Metazoa > Chordata > Actinopteri > Clupeiformes > Engraulidae > Coilia > Coilia nasus. The sequence continues at coordinate 20,867,877 of CM050210.1, read as the reverse complement.
GCACAACTCCAGGTGGAACAGTTAACCAGTGAAATCACCGTTGTTAAGCGCACAGGTAGAACTACATATTTTTGTAACATATGCATAGTACTGCATATATTATGCTATGTATATATGCTATTTTATCTTCTGAATCTAGGTTGTCCATCACTGTTTTAAATACCTCATGCAGAACCTGAACATGGAGGCAACCAAAATAGTGCAAATAAAGATGTCTGTGAGCTTTCCTCTGGAGAAAAAGGCAAACAACTACGGCAACCACACAGCAGCACAAAGCCTGCAGGCCATGCTTCAGCGGTGTACAGGGAAGGACATGCAGCACTGACGGGGAAGAAAACACAGGTAGCAGACACACAGACATCTTATCTCTGCAGTCAGCTACTTCCATTTTTTAAGCAATTACAAACTCAGACTGTCTTTGGTACTCACAAACTATACTATACACAAACTAAGGGGAACTCTCAAAACACAGGTAGGAGGCACCACAGCATCTTATCCCATGCAGTCAGCTACTTTCATTTTTTAAGCAATTATAAACTGACCTGGATTACAGTATGACGGTCTTTGGTACTCACAAACTATACTACACACAAACTATAGTATACTGTACTCACAAACTATACAAACTATGTATGGAAATGGGTATCAGATGTATTGCTGTGTATCTTCTTGTATGTCTGCACATGTTTTGCTATACTGCTGGCTGTGCAAGCCACTGCCACACTAGGAACATTAAAGACTACCTTACCTTCTTACTGCTTAAACTTAAGGCAAAAACACTATAGCGCTTACAGCCAAGCACGCCATACATGCAGTCAATCAACTACAGTGAGTCAAAGCAGACCGCTTGGGCGAGGTTTTCCCCTCGTGAGGCTTTGGGAGACTTATCTCCATGAGAGGCCAGCTTACTCCAGCCTGGTAAACCAGCTCCTTATATTTCATTTCATTTTGTACAGAGGGTCTGGCCATGCTGCCATTGACATTGCTGTATTAGCTACCAGCCAATCAGCGAAGAGAAGGAATGTTCGTGGGCAATAACGTTATCTTTGTGTGCTACATTTGATTTGTCATGCATAGGTAGGCTAATTGCATACGTGACGACCAGATGTTAGTGATTGGCTAAAGGCAGAGCCACTTGTTTTAAATTTCTAAGTCCACACCTCCAGGAAGAAATCGTTTCTCCATGCAGCAAGGCCAGACCCTCTGTACAAAATGAATTGAAGTACGAGGGGCTGGTTTACCAGGCTGAGCTTACTCCATAGTGGACTGTAATCGTAATTTCTTGCCAGCACTTTGCATGCCAGAGAAATTCATCTTTGAATGTATGTTTCAATGTTTCACAAGACATTTGTGGAAAATGCTCTGTGAGCACCACAAATATCATTGTCCGACTTCTGTCCCTGATGTTTCTGTCCGGTGAGTTTGGCATCTTCTGATAGAGATGAGGGGTTCTGGAATCAGCCAACTTGCACCCAGGAAGCACGGGAAAAAGCATAAACTAACGGAGCATGCAGTGTCAGGATCAGTCCAACACAACTAAACTAGCATCTACTGTACCAGCTGCATTCAATCAAGCCTGGCCATAGCAGAGCAGCACTAATGGAGCTGATCAGCTCTGCTCCTGGGCCACTGAGGACTGATTAGTGCTGGGTGGAGAGAGCGAACAATAAAGGCTGCCTTGGCTCAGTGGTGGCCCAACACATCTGATTGAATGCAGGACCAAAGCACACAGTACACACACACACAGAGGGACACACACACACACACACGTGGTAGGCACTCACATACGGTATATGTTTGCACACACACACACACACACATTTTTATCAGGGCAAAAACGAGGGAAACAAGAGGCTTTCCCTCTGACATATGTGAGTGCACTCACCCCTGCATGCGTCTGTTGTCTAACCTCCAGAGTGGGGGCTGTCTCGCTGGCAGCCTGGGGGTCTTCAAACGGTGGGCTGGGTGGGGGGACGGGGTGGGGTGGGGGGACAACATCCGGTTAACAGAGACACAGAGAGAGAGACAGAGAGAGAGATACAGACAGACAGAGACAGACAGTGATACAAAGAAAAAGAAAAAAACTGAGAGAAAAGACAGAGAGATACATAGGGAAAGAAAGACAGAGAAAGAGAACAGGAAAGAGAGAGAGAGAGACAGGGAGGGAGAGTCAGAGTCAGAGATAGAGAGACCTAAGGATAGACAGAGAAAGACAACAGGAAAGAGATAGTGTGAGAGAAAAAGTGTGTGAGAGAAAGACAGCGAGAGAGAGAGAGAGGAAAAAGAAAGAGAGGAAAAAAGAGAGAGAGCACGCAAACAGGCAACATCCTACTCTCATCAGTGCCTGCAGCTAGGATGCATTATTTAGCAGGCAAGCGATCCGCTCGGTGGATCTCAGGCGAGCTCAGGCCCGCTTAGCCCTGACACTCACAATACATCCGAGTCCTCCTGACCTCAAAACTGTGCAGCTGTCCGCGAAAAGTGAAAACATGATTGCTTGCCGGCTATCGCAGTTGTTCAACAAGCAGTTACTGGAGCTGTACTGCCCTACCAAGGCAAAGTGCAGTAACTAAGCAAACCCTGAAACTGACAAAACTGCCTTTAAAATTGTCATAATGCCCAGTCCAACATGTTGTAGGTATAATAGTGGTGATAATAACGTTGTTGTGTGGCAATAAAGCATTATCTATCTATCTCTCTATCTATCTCTCTATCTATCTCTCTATCTATCTCTCTATCTATCTCTCTATCTATCTCTCTATCTATCTATATCTCTATCTATCCATCTCTCTATCTATCTATCTATCTATCTATCTATCTATCTATCTATCTATCTATCTATCTATCTATCTATCTATCTATCTATCTAGTGGTCCTTTCTTAATAGAAAGAAGCAAAATGAGTGGTCCTTTCTTAATAGGAAGAAACAAAAGTCACAAGACAAAGGAGGCATTATAAAGTCAACTTGCAGTCTAAACTCAATTTTGACAAAGCGATGTAGTTGCTGCCTTGTGGCGTAGTAGGCCAGAGTAGTGTAGTGGCCCCTGAGTAGGCATGCTGGTGTGGGGGTGTGAAGGGGGAGACGTGTGACGCCTGCACCACCTGCTACCCAAAACTGATCTTCCTTGGAACGCTACGGCTGTTAGAGTTAACCTACTACCTGATTTACCTGATTCAACCATTATCTGATTTACCTACAAAAGTATTTGTTTACGTAAGTAATTGTTTGTTAGCGACTAAGCAAACTGATAAACATCAGTATAAATGCGTAACGTGACAAGAGTAAGAAAGACTAAAAGAATAAAAACAGTGTACATAATGCTACATGCAGAAACACTGTACAGAGGGTCGTAAAAAGTGTAATAAACCTGAAGTTTTGGCAGTATTTTTAGCATAGGTGAGGAAAGGTGGAGGGGAAAGGTAGCCAGCTAAGTGTCTCACTTCTTCCGCGGCTCAGGCGCAGTGCCGGTCCTGGTCTGGGCGAACATGTCGAAGTCGTCCTGCGGTTGACTGAGTGCACTGAGCGTGCCACTTACACTGTCTCCACCCACGTCTGAGAGAGAGAGACAGAGGGAGGGAGAGAGAGAGGGAGGGAGGGAGGGAGGGAGGGAGAGAGAGAGAGAGAGAGAGAGAGAGGGAGGGAGAGAGTGAGGGAGAGCGAGAGTGAGAGAGACAGAGAGAGAGAGAGGGAGAGAGGGGGAGAGGGAGAGAGAGAGAGAGAGAGAGAGAGAGGGAGAGAGGGGGAGAGGGGGAGAGGGGGAGAGAGAGAGAGAGAGAGAGAGAGAGAGAGAGAGAGAGGGAGAGAGAGAGAGAGAGAGAGAGAGAGAGAGAAACAGAGAGCATTAGCCAGCTAAAGACTTCCAATGGCTTCGAATTTCTCTCCCTGCAACAAGCAAAGATTTGGTGCTAATCCATCACACACACACAGCTCACTTACAGATACATACAAAATCCTGTTCAAATTCACATCCAATTGTGAGAGCGCAGTGAACCCAATCCAATCCAGTCCTGAATAATATCCAAACTTCACTAATGTTCACAGGCCTGTGCTCTTGAGGCCATAATCTGAGCCCTTGCCACTGTGTACTCACACTAGGTAGAAGTAGAAGTCTTTACTGTCACTATAGAAAGTATAGTGAGATGTCATTTGGAGCAGCCAACAGATGCACAACAAGACAGTATATAAAAATAAGAATTGAAATAGATAGCTATGAATAGCTACGAACGGTTCACTTTAGCAATATGTACAAGTAAGATTGTAAAACAATATGAAAAACAATATGTACATTTAACACCATCAAGCTATGGATAAATAAATAAATAAATAAGGTGAGTCAGACAGCACAAAGTCCATTGTAACTGCATGACAGAGTCACATTGCACGGGGTCCAGTGTAGTCCCTGACAGCAGGGATTGAAGGACTCAGGGATTTAGAGTCTGTGCAGTAGCTTGCGGGTGATACCGTGTAAAATTAAGATGGAACAGTGGAAGAGGGAACACGCAGGGGGATAGGTGTGCCTTAAGTAAGTGTTTCTAGACACAAACTCACACACGGGTACTCACACTAGGTACGTTTCACTCACACCATACCAGAGTATAGCTGTCCCTGGTCCCTGGTCTGCACTCACACTGTGTAATATCAAACTGTACCCAGGCAAGGTGGAGTTGCTGTTTGCTAGAATCTTTGTATGAGTGCATGCATTATTTCTATAACAGAATTCTTCACAATTTCTTTGATTGCGAATTGGAACTCATAACTGTGCATGTTACGATTGGACTACATGCGTACCAGGCCCGATGTCTACCTTTTCCAAGCGTGGTCACATGGGACATAGTCACAAAAAGCAATTTTTAAATTTTGATATTATAAGTGAATGCTTTTTACTTGTAAAATACTTCTAGCTCGAGACTATGCTCGTGTATTCATGAGATTACTTTTGAAAACCTGCAAAGGAAGTAACTTGAGAAATGTGATTTTGTGACTATGCCCGTTTTTCCTGCGGGCTCCTCACTTCTCAACGAACTGGACCCTGGGTGGTCAAATATACTTGGCTATATATGGCATAATATTAACGTAAGACTTGAAGATGTGCAATGGTGTAGGAGAGGGATGGGGAGTGGAGGTGAGGAAGAGAGGGTGTGTCGGTCTCACCCAGGCCTGCCAGTTTGGACGAGAGGGAGGCCGGGGACGCGGAGCGGACCGGGGTGGAGATGGAGGCGGGCAGGCTGGAGGGCGGTGTGTTGCTGACCATGAGGGTGGCCACGGCAGGGGAGCCTGGCCCCAGGTCTATCAGGTTGTCCTCCGTGGCCTCGCTCAGGACCTGCAAGCAGAGTTGGGAGTGGGGGGGGTACATACACAGGACTGGCTGTTAGGAGTAGCTACTCAAAACTGGCATTGTACTGGATGCAACATATCTGAGGTTCGCCTCCACTAAAATGTCTACGTGTAATGAGACAATAAGCAGGACATTCTGGAACAGATTTATCTTTTACCCAATTAAGATTACACAGCTTTAAAAAACATACCTCCGCCAGGGCAGCTGAGATCACCACCCAAATCTAATAATTTTTAAGTTAGCCCATTTTTGACCTACCTTGAAAATTTTATCAAAATCCATCCATAAATTTTTGAGTTATGCTGCTAACTAACAAACAAACCCCAATGATTACATAACCTCCGCTGGTGGAGATAACTACACGGGGTGCCTTGAGTCCCTGCCAGTTCAATAAGAAATTAACAAATAAAATGATTAGCCAAAACATTTGGCCTCTTTTCAGACCTGCATTAAACAGGATAGGTAATGCTTTTTTCATTTATAAACTAAAAAAAAAAAAACAATTCAGCTAAATGTTACTTCACTCAGGCAAATATACTCCATCACCTTTTGGATGGCGAAGAAGTTGGCGGAAGGATCCTTTTTCTCCTGATCCTTTTTTGGCTTTTGAGAAAACAAACTCTTAAGCCAAAGACACTCAGCCAGACCTCTGGCCACACAGTCTATAGTTTTGGCCCATAAGAAGAATGTAGACATTAAAAAAAAAGTTTAAACTGAAAAAAAGAGGGAAGCTGTAATTTGTCTGGCCGCAAACACACACTCATTAAACTCACACCGTAGATTTCCTAAATGTCCAGGAATGTCCATCTGTGGCGTAGAGTTCTGGACAAGAGCTCAATTTGCAGGCGCGTTCTCAAGGATGGTGTCTGCTGTTAAAACTGGGCCAAGTCGCAAAAAAATCCCTCTCGGCCAAATGTGACAGCAGACGAGATGAACGCAGACTGACCAACCCGAATGTGTGTGCAGGCCAGAGTGGCACTGTGGAAGCAGGTCGGCTCACACGAGTCTGAGCTCGCAGACGGCTCCCCTCGCACCTTGCGTGCCTTACATCTTTCATTCCCATCTTTTATTCCCATTTCAGCCAATGAAGAAACACAATAACCAACACTCACCAACAGAACTCACCAACCTGGCAACCCATCGGTGGAGTTGTGCGTTTCAGAGGCGTGAAATGAAAACTAGCACCATGGGAACAGCTAGCTGACACATATTCGGTTGGGTGAATGGGTGCAGAAATGGGTGGTGAAAGGGATGAAGGCAACAAAAAAGGAGGTTGGGGGGTGGGGTTGATGGGATGGATGGGTTGGGTTCTCAGGCAGGCATGGCAACGCTGGAGATGATGGGGACTGCAGGTGGGGAGGGAGCGAGGGGGTGAAGGACATAACTGTGATTCTATCTGGTAGCCATACACAAGGGTGGAGGAGGGGTGGAGGTGGTGGCCTACGGTCGAAACATGCGGTATGGAGACGGTAGCAAGGCCTAGTGGGTGGGTGGGGGGGGGATGGTGGGAGGGGCCCATACGCCAGTCAGCCATGTTTCGACATCGCACCCGGAACATTCCGCTCATGTCCAAAGCACACACTACTACCAGTTTGGCTCCCATACTTGCCTGCCTCAGCTAGCCATAAAAGAAACAAATGACAAAAAAGAAACAGAAATCAACAACATCAAAAAAGGAAAGAAAAAAAACAAAACAAAAAAACACCATGAATATTCACAGCATGCTTGTTCATGAAAGCCCCCGTGTCTCGAGTTAGAGCATGGCACAGTAACTTCACAAGTGTATACACATCCAAGAAGCAGACAAAGCACCGGTAATGAGACATGAGAGAGAACACTCTAGAGAGTCAGGGGTGGGGGTCAGGTGGAGATGGAGGTGGAGGTGGAGGCCAACAGCAAAGAAACTGGGAACTCTTGTGGCACTGGGAACACTGCTCCCCAGAGCCCCATGCACTGACTGCATATATGACCATTAAAGGAGATGTTTGGTGTAAATCAATTCATAGCCCTGTCATTCAAAGTGCTGTCGGTAGGAAAAAGAACAAGAAAATTTGATGCAAAAAGGGCAGAATAATGAACTGGTAGCTAACACTAACCGAATGGGGCATAGAAACTAGCTTTCAGCTTCTTTTTTCGTATGTCCTATTCAGTTACTGTTCATTATTTGGTGCATCGAATGTTCTCGTTCTTTATCCTACCAACAGCTCTACCTACTAACTCTGTGACCTTAAACAACAGGGCTATGGATTGATTCACACTGAACCTCTCCTTTAAATGTGTGGAACAACAACAGATATACACAAGGCAGTGATGATAAAAGTGGATTAATGACCCCCCCTACTCAAAAGCTACAGGGCAGACATATCGGGCACTTACTCCGTTGTTGATTCCCTGGGCAGTTCGGCCTGAGCGGAACCTCTCGTATCTGACAGAAAGAACAACAACAACAAAACATATGTTTAAAAATCTGAATCAACAAAGGTAATACCCAATTGGATAACTCTAGGGGGGAGATGGCAAGTGAGCATTTTTTTTTCCAAAATATAGGCATGTTGCTTTAAGTCTCTGGTCCGCTCCTGTGTGGAAAGCACTTCCACTCAACTCTCAACTCGAATGCAGCGGTGACAAACTGCACTCTTCCAGCAATACATTACAGAGTATGTGCTGACATGAGGATTATAAAGCACAGTCTCATTGCACCTGTGTGTGTGTGTGTGTGTGTGTGTGTGTGTGTGTGTGTGTGTGTGTGTGTCTATGAGCTCCAGTCTGTGTGAGAGGCAGCAGAGGGTCCTGCTACCTTTCGTGTCTGAGGAAGATGTTGTTGAGGTCGTCGTTGACGTGAAGCAGCTCTTCAGTCACCTCCTCGTTAGAGACGCGCGAGATGAGCTCCACGATCCTCTGCTGCATGGCCCTGCACGTGCGATTCAGCTCCTACACAGAGAGAGAGAGAGAGAGAGAGAGAGAGAGAGAGAGAGAGAGAGAGAGAGAGAGAAAGAGAGAAAGAGAGAAAGAGAGGGAGAGAGAAAGAGAGGGAGAGAGAGAGAGAAAGAGGGAGCGGGAGAGAGAGTGAGAGAGAGAAAGAAAGAGAGGGAGAGAGAGAAAGAGAGAAAGAGAGAGAGAAAGAAAGAGAGGGGGGAAGGGGGAAAAACAATGAGACAGAGAGAAGGAGGAAGAGAAAGAGAGAGAAAGAGAGAATTTGAGACGTTGAATGCTGAAACTGTAGACGAACTGAACCACATTACACAATTACACGTCATATTACACACACAAACCTCTTATAAAATCCCCACCTTCGCCAGCTAGTATTACTACAGTATATGACTGTATAAATGCACAAAAGTCTAGAAAGCTGTCTGTTTTTTGCAAGCTGTTATTTTTTTGCAATGTGTATTTTATAGATTATTTATATATATTTACTTTTCAATCATGCATCAACTTGCTCAGCCAAACTACACTGGGGTAGTGGATTGCCAGCATTGTTTTACGCTTGCAGTGTTGCGCCATCTGGTGGATAAGACAGGGAGTGCAGATAGCGCCTTTCTTTTTCCCAGTCCCCTGTCCTTCGTCATGCATAAATACATCAGATTTAGACCGCACCTCTGTAATATGATTCATTCCTTAGCACAGACAGGAAGACAACTAGCAGGCATAAGGTTTGTTTAAAATGACTGTCCGGACTTGAAATAGTGATGTTTTCGGACAATCCTGTCCAAACATTACCGTACTACACCGCACCCACCCATGTGGAACGGTGACGTTCAGACAAGATTGTCCAGAATGCACTGCTTTAAGCCAGCCACTCAGCCAGCCAACCGTTCCAAACAAGCCCATAATCTGTGTGCACTGTGTCTCAGAGCTGGGCGTTACCTGCAGAAGCTCATGATCGGAGGGGTCTTCTTGTCCAGGCACCATCTCCGTCAGCATCTCTGACATCACCTTGATGTTGCCACGCACAATGTCCAACTCGCTGCGCAGCCGGCAAATCTGCATGGGGAGGACACATCCAGGGTTAAAGTCCAGCGCATTTGTACGATATAGACTAGAGCACCTCTCCGACACACTGCCAGGACAAATGGCTTCATCTATTTTTAATGCAACATCTCTATCGCTGACTATAATCCTCTTTAATTACAGAAAGTGCCTGACAGCTGTTCTATGAAAAATGAGTTTTAGAAAAAATAAATGAACACCACAATGTGATTGCATTTCGTCTTGATCAAAATTACTCTTCATTTACAACATCAATATACACGGTAAACACTGTTAAAGTACTTTAACAGCCTCTTTTATAAAATATCTGCATGTAACAAGTTACATTGTGTACTTACACTAACCCTAATCCTAACCCTAACCCTAATCCCAAGGTATAATGTAAGTGCTACAGATCAGAAGAGCAGTTTCTTCCCAAAAACCATAACCACTCTGAACTCAAGCATGCACTGACTCCGCAGTCTAAACCCTCAACCCCCCAGACTACCTTCCATCCACCTATTGAGCAATATTTAATTAAATAGTATTGGATACTGTGCAATATTTATACTGTGACATATCACTACCCTCACTGTCCAATATCCACTACACACAGCATAAGACAGTCATTACTGTGTACTATTAATCAATGTGCACTAACCTGTATATATGTGCAATATCATTAATCTCAAAACCCACCCCCTTTTTTATTATTTCTCTCTTTAACCCCCCTTTGTACTCTGTCTCTTGTCTTGCACTAGTACTTATTTTATGTAAATAGTCTACATACATGTTTGAAATGAAGAGTGAGTTACTTTCAATGTCATTGTACATGTGTATAGTGTGCATGTGTATAGTGACAATAAAAGGGATTCTATTTTATATTGTTGCAAACCTTCTTACACTGGACTTTATGACTTAGGCTACATAAACTGTAACAGTAACCATTAAAATAACGTGTAACCTACACTACACAGAATAATGTCAATGTGAAACTTGCAATTACACAGATAAAAGGAAAGGTGACCCAACAGCACATTGGGTCTGTTCTTCACCCTCCTCCTCCCCTCCTCCACACACGGCGGCGGCTCCCTAGCCGACGTACCTGTTCGGGGTTGGGGGTGATGGGTCCGGCCATGTGCAGGTTGGGGATCTGGGGGACGGAGTGAGCCGGCGGGGCGCTGCTGAAGGGGGGTGCGGCGGGGTTGGTGGGCGGCGGAGGTTTGGATTGCGGAGGCCCGGCGAGCTTGTGCAGTAATTGGTCCCCCTCAGGTGCAGTTTGTGGCTTTTTTGTGTGAAGGACAGGACAAACGAGGCACAAACGCAAAAGCGCAACCTCTGTGTGAGTTATGCTAGCGCTCGGGCTATTTCACCACCAAAACTCATTACAACTTTGTAGCATTTGTCAGCAAAAAATGCCTACATTACAAGTTTTTTTTTCCCCCCACAAAGTGCTTTCCCTTGAACAATCGTGTTTTCTTAGAAATATGCAAGCGGATTCATACATTATTGAAATGACTGAGCATGGTCAGAGAATCAAGACGTCAAATAAATCTCCATCCCAGAAGTCATTACTGAGATAAACAACCACATTTCTGGACGGCTCTCATTTCGCAGGGCCACAGCACATATATTACGTCCAACAACATGCGAGTCTGGTAATTTCACGATATCAGCCAAAGTCTTGTCATTAGGCAGTGATTGACGCATGTAGCCCCCTTGTCACGAGGCAGCGATGACGCATGCAGTCCCTTACCCGCTGTGGCGTGTGGATGGGCGACAGGGACTCCAGGTCCGACATGGGGAACTCCACACCTTTCCTCTTCAGCTCCTCGTAGACGTGCACCACGCCCGTCAGGTCAGGGCTACTTCTGAAGGCGTCTGCCCAGGCCTGTGGTGGACACAGCAGACCACCAAATTACTGCAATTGCAGAAATGGTGGCTATATGCACTCGTGAGCCCAATCCCAAATGCCTACATGCCTGCAATGTCCAAGCATAGAAACTACCAGCCTACATTTTCACCATTTTAAAACCTAACTGTAACACTTTCTATGAAGCTTGTATTAACAAGACTCTATAAATACATTCATAAGGGCTTATAATGCATTCATAAAGTATGCACACTCATGACTTTACTCCTAAGGCATAAGCCCTATTCCAACTTCAAGTGACAGTGCATTCTTGGTTATAAAGCATTACCTGCCGCATGAGTGCAGTCATGAGTATGTATAGTTATAAGTACTAATTTCAACCACTATTAGGCTTTATGAAGGCATTATAACCCTTTATGAATGTGTTTACAGAGTCTTATGAATTAACACTCCATAGAAAGTGGTACCACTCTTTCTTTGGCATGAGGAACTAAGAGACAATATAATTTTGAGTTTACTAGGCCTTTATCTCACCCAGGCTTGTCACTAAACCAAGTACCTGTAACACCTCCCTGATGCAGCATTCTTCCCATAACCCTCTACCTAAGACGCTAGCTTCAAAATGTCATAGAAGGTTATATCACCATATTATTACAGTGTTTACAAAGTACCTGTTTGCATATCCCTCCCCACCAACTGACTACTACCACTAATTACATGCCTGACACAAAAGAGATACAATAGCCAAGACTGTAGTGCCGCCTTCCATGCTTTCATCAAAAGCAAGCGCGGGGGGGCAAGATAAGCAACATCAGTAGGATCTTTTGTACCAGACACTAGGGCTTTGGCCGTCCTCGAGTGACTCCCTAAACATCAGGCGTCAGATGCAGCAGATTAAGAGCGCACCTGAGCCCCGTGGCCCAGGTAAGGCGAGCAGCAGCAGGTAACCTGAGCTTGCCTCAGCCCCGGTGGGCAGAACGGCTCAGGGCACACAAGCGACTCCCGGTCCCCTAGGCTACGGGTGGTGTCAGGTGACAAACAAGCAGCCCGGCCAATAAAAAAAAGACAAAAAAACAAATAAGAGGGTTGTTCTCACTGCCTACACAAGCTCTTTGTGTCTTTCACTGTCTCAGGAGGAGAGAAACGTACAAGATTCATGGGTGGCTCTTTTTAATCAGGGACAAGCTTGACTGGAAATCTATGCCGTAAGAGAAACATGCGCTGGGAGCATGACAGAGTACCTGAATGAGAGCGAGCACTTTGTCTTGCACGATGGCGGGAGGGTTGTTTTTGGGTGAAATTATTTTCACGAGGACGCCATCAATGAAGTCACGTGTTGTGACGAGGGCATGAAAACGATAACCACAGTTCTTGACACATGTCTCGAGGACCTGAAATAAAGATTACAGAAATTACATACAATTTTCAAAGCCTTTTGTTCTGAAGAATCCCTTCTGGTACTCTACAATTTTGTTTCAGTTAAATCTTAGCCAAAAGGAATTTTATGCAGCCCTACAATTGTCAATATTGTGTACATGCAAACACATTACTATTGTTTGCATAAAATATGTATAACATGTAAAAAAGCATTCAGCCCATCAGGCACATACCGTTAATGTCAGCATCACTTCTCTGTAGTTTTTGTTCCCATTCAGCCTCTTTTTGACAGCCCTCATGGCATCTTTTGGGCTGCAAAAGTATAGGGAAATATTCACACATGACAGAGGAGTTATCTACATGGCTAAACCTTTATCACGCAACCCAGGTACCTTTGATGTGAGTTTTTAATGGAATTCATTCTTATCAGAGTAGCTTTAGTTCAAGAGCAAAGGGCTATACCCAGACAAATAAAAGTCAAATACGACCTATATGATATGACTAAGATATGAAAAGCATGCATTTCATTCATTCGCTATAAGCCTGCCCACCGTCTTACTCACCCGTCCTCTGTTTCATTGATGATGTCACATATTTCCATGTTCAGTGTCCAATCCTCACTCTGGAGAGAGCCATCTGTGGCCTTTTCTGTGGTACAAAGACAACATACTTCATGCCTTTTAGGTCTGGCCAAAGATCCTACTGCCACCCATTTGCGCAATGTTTGCGAAACCTTTCATTCAAGGTGTTGGAGAGATAAAAGTCCTACCCCAACCCAAGGAGATAGCAGCCTAACACAAGTGTTGGGTGAAAAGCCAGACAGCCATCATGGAAAATTACTCCTATATGTTGACATGACTGTCCAATTGAGGAGGGAATCATTGAGGTTTAATTATAGCTGTGTTATATCATTCGTCGAGGTTAACAACATCTATTTGACCAACTTGATAGCGTTCATAGGGATGAGCTGAAAGCTCTACATCATAGTAGCTGCCAAAGTATCCTGTGCATTCCAGCTGTAGAGACGTAGGCGTATCTTACTTAGTCACTGTCACCGGGATAGATCATTTGCATTCTTTTCATAAATTAACAGCAACAAGCCTGAGTTGGCCGTTTTAACAGAGCGTTAACTGATATTAGCCAACTGCTAATGTTAGCAGACAAACATGAGCTGGCAAATATTTATCGTTGGCAAGCTAGCGAGCTATCTGGCTTGCTGCTGCTGCTTGCTTTCATTCCAGCGAGGTTGCTTACATGCAAACGACATTCCTTTCAAAATCTAGGTTGACAGTGTCAACGTGGATTAATTAACATGGGACTAGAGCTGGGAAGCTTCAGTGGCGACAGAAACATAATGTTGACGTTAGACATAGCTGGGCTGCTAACCAGCTAACAAGCTAGTCTATAGTATTTTCAAGGTGCCTGGGCTGATCAACGCGCTAATTAAATGCTGCACCTTCAGAAAACAATAAAGCAGACTGGTTAAATGACACGGTGCTATTACAATGAAATGTAATGTAACATACCAATACACTGCCCCACCGGAGTGCTATATGGGTTTCCTAGTAAGAACTCCATCTTGACAACAAACCAACTCACGGTTCAGAATGAAGAAAACAGTGCAGTCACGCCCCTGTGACACTTTGATTGGTCAGAATTCCGTAGAATGCGCTGCGATAAGGCTCTTTCCATGTCCATCACAACTAACTTGAATGGGTAGCATTACTAATATTTTTTTCTCTCAAACACACTGTATGGGGCCTTCTTAGTTAAAGTGACAGGGAGGACAACTTTACAAATAGTAGTAGTATAATTCTACTCTTCTTTATTGGATGCATCACTCTGGGTGTGCCACAATTCCTGATAAATCATTTTACTGCATTCCATCTTAGACACACCCTTCAATGCATGATAACCTCCTTTCACAATTCACCTCTCAAAAACAAAATATTGTTTGCGAGTGCAAAGAATTAATGAACAGTTTTCACTGTTATTATCACTTATCTTGAGAAAATCCCAAGTCTAAAAGTCTAAATTTGTCTTAGTACAATTCCTGTCAATTCACCCTAGACAGAGAAGCCTGTTATGACTGTAAACTAGCAGTTGGCAGTTCTGCCCCAGTGCTATGATACCAAACATGTGTTAATATCTAAAAACATCTCATTCTTTAAAAATTATCACTATTTAATACTGTATAACAAATACACATTCGCAACAAGAGCAAATTCATAAGACAATGGGGTGACAAAAAGACAGCAACAAAAGATTACACACAGGGGAACAAGGCTAATTCACTTTTAGAACCAAATCATTTTATTTACAATATCTGTTGTGTTTGTAATTTGACCCACGGGAGAGGAGGAAACAGGTCAGTCCTGCAGGAGTTTGCGTTTGACAGTGGAGCTCTCGGATGCCAAGTGGACAAACAGGGTGCCAGCAGCAGTGCGTGCTCGCAGCTCGTACATGTCATAATCGTGCGCCCACTCCACATTACCCCAGTGCTGGATCTGAAGAACAGAGGGGATTGTGGGTAAGTACATTTTGCTACACTGAAATTCCTGAAAAATCTCAATTTAAACCTCTCTGTTAATTTCAAACTTTATAAACACAAAGGCTTTCAGAGAACACGGCGTGACAAAAGGATGAAGTGCAAAGTCATGCATTTAAACTATTATGATCCACAATAAACCAAAGAAATCTGATTCTTATAACACTGATATTCTATTTACCATATACAGCAAACTTAAAACAGTATGTTCATCTGCACGATTTTCATTTTTTTGGTTTTCTAAGCCTGCATTTTGCATACTTTCAAGTCACAAATTTGTAAATAAAATCATCTTTAACTGCCTTGTATTAAACAGGTAAAAAAAAAAAAAACAGAATACCTGATATTCTTCCTCTAAGCGTGACAAAAGCACGGCCTGCTCCACTGTCAGGTATCTGTCAATCATCCCAAAGGTAAGGATTACGGACTTCAGTTGGGTGATCACATATTCCAGGCCTGTAAGTGACATAATATATGGCTCTGTTTATCTTCATTATGTAATTATGCAAGTCACAGTCAACAATTGTACAGTTATAATTTAGCTGAAAATAACACATTGTGACTAGGTGTGTCTAAACTAAGAGCATAGACATACATTGTTTACTGTTATTATTGCGCCCTCGTATGGCACAATAACGTCAGAACAACTCATTGTGAGAAAATGCTGAGCCAACCTGTCAACGCCCAGAAGTTATAGGAGTTGAGATGCTGGCGAAAAGTCTCCTTTGTCTCCTCTGGGATTTGTGGACCCATTATACTTGAAGATGAACCAATAACCACATTATAGCTAAAACAAAATAAGATAATTTGATGTTTAAGCATCAGTTTCAGTGAACAGTTTTCATTAATCTTGCTTTAATCTCTTTAATGACAGTCATCAATACAGTGTTTTTTTATGTTAACTAAGCTTGTTGGTAAGGTCATTTTGCTGTACTCTGGTTAGACCATTTTAAGTGAATGTCCATTGGAGTTTTGAATAACATTCTCACGTTTAGAGAAAACTGTGTTTTGAGTTTTTAAGAGACTGGAATGCAGACACACCATACATGTACTTGTGTTTACAGTAAACCAAGGCTATTGTCACTTATAAGGCTAAAAGAACTGTTTACCGTTTTTCAATCCAGTCCATCACCGGGTCCCACTCAACTTGCTGGAGCTCAACCAGGCCAGGGGGTTCATCAACTCTGTAGCTAACGGAAAGCAAAGGACACCAGCCTCTTTCATGTTCATATATCAAATCATGCAACATGCCCTCTCTTTCTAAAGTTACTATGTGTGTGTATATCATATCTGATGAGAAAAGTCAACACTGGTTATGCTGGACATGGGTCAAAATGTAAAAATTTGGCTCTTCTATTCCAAAAGAAATCAGTTATTTTTATAGTATATACAGGGGGTGACTTCAATGTGTGAATGTATGTAAGAATTCATTTGGAATAACAGAAATGTAATCTAAATTTACCATATCGTGTCTGTCTCCAGGTACTTAAGGGCTGCTGTGATTATCTGGTCTTTGTCACGCTGTGTGGGGTTGTCCAAGGCCGTATTACACAGAGTTGTCTACAGGAAGAAAGAATAAACAACGTTGATATTTAGCACGTAATATGGGCAGATTGGGGGTCATTATTTACAGAATAAAAAACACATATTGTTTATGCTCATGCTGATCAGGCTTACCATGTGCATGGTGTAGAACTTAAGTGTGTCTTTTTGGGCATCCCACTCTGTTGCCACGGCTATTGCTAGAGCCTCGTTGGGGACAGTGAAGAGTTTGCCTTTTGGGGTTTTCAACTTCCGACGATCTAGATTGATCTCATACAATCCACCTATGAGGACAGAGTCTATTCAGGAGGTTTTCTAACTGAACAGAGTCAGAAAACAGAGCTTTGCGATAGTACATGCTCCCCTCCACCAGCTGCTCAGATCCTGCATTAGGTGCCTTTGATTTTTTATATTGGTTTGTTTAGGTACTGTGGCTTACCTTCGCCTTGTGAAATGCTGACATCTTCGAAGAATTTCTTCCGCTCTGTGGATAATACCAGGATAAACCAAAGTGTTAGTGAGAATCCATAGAGGGAATGTGAGTTTGTATTGCACAGCAACTCAAAACAACCATGTTACTGCTTGTTTAAATCAAATAGGGAGTGCAGTCTCTATCTTTCAGTATGACTTGTGTCGACAAGTGTGAGATTACCTGTTGTTGCCATCCCATAGCATCTTGCCTTTTGCAGGTCAGAGACAAGACTTTGCTGTCTCTGAATGAGATGTCGCTGGGAAAACGCAACTGTCTGGCCGAGCCGACAGTGCAAAGCAACAAGACTTCGCAGCATAATGAAAATGTACGTAAAATGTTTCCAAACGAGCGAAACGATACAAGAGATACTGTAGCCTACTTGCTTGCTAACTTTCCTTTCGATCGTCCTTGCAATACACCACTGCGTAGCTATCTACACAGAATTGAGCTGGTCAATTTACTGACCAGCAACTACCGGACATAGAAATAAGCATGTCTTTACTGTGCCATCGTCCTCGGTAAACGGAGAAATACCAGTTGACTTAATGTAAATGCCAAAAGAAGAATGATGTCAACAACACTGCATCCAATGTAGATTGCCACCGCAGTCACCTCTGTGAAACCATGCTTGTGACCTTTCCGGAAGTGAATGAGAGTAAACTTGACATCATGGGAAGTGTAGTTGTGTATCTGAGAGCAGCTCCGATTGGTCTGTTTTACAGTCTGTGGTTTTACATAGAGACCCAGAAAATAATGTGAATTTTAAAAAGTAGCATTTTTCACATTGCATCAAACCGAGTTGATGCTACAATAAATTATATAGTAATGAAAGATATTTTAAAGATATTTTTTATTAATAAGCACTGGTAAGGACAACTAAACATAAAACTTAGTACATTGTTAATTTCACCAGGCATTGATGAAGAAAATTGTTTAGATATACGTGCCCCTAGGTAGAGAACACTATCACGACATCCTGAACTGTCAAAGGATATTTGACAGATGGCGTGACCGTGGCAATAAAAACTACAGTGCCTAAAATTCCCAAGAAGCATTTCGGGAAATAAACCAATCAAGAACGAATTCTTTAAAGCAGCGAACTCCTTCGTCTAATAAGGAAGATACATGCTGCCTTATGGCGTTGCGTTGGGGTTCGCCCATTTCCCAACTCGGGACTACGTAACTTGGTGAACTAACCGCACGTTTTAGTTTAATTTTGTATTGGTAATGTCTTTCTTAGTCCTTCAGAGTGCGTAAATCGTTAACATCAACCGGACTTGTAACTAAAGCGGCTGGTGTTTTGCGTACTAACTGTAAAGCCGGTCTGTGCTGGCCACTCTAGCAACACCTCCATGGCCTTCATGTCCTCGGCCTCGCTTATCCCTCCTCCCCCTATCAACACTCAACAGCCCGGTGTAATTACATCGCTACTGTACAGCGGTTCCAAATTCCGTGGATATCAGAAGAGCAAAGGAAATTCCTATGATGTTGAGGTTGTTTTACAGGTAACGTTGATCTCTCCATTAGCAAAAAGGCAACCATTGCGTTGTTTTGCTAGGATAGCTTGTGCCAGAGCGTACACTGACATTATGGAATGTCGTGTCTGCTCAGCACTTAGCACCAACCAGACGAAATTTGACAGCAGGGAAAACCTTGAGCCAGCTTCTTGTTGGTGTCCAAATTTAATTCCCGTACCACTGCCTCTGTCGGTAGCTGTCCCCTTTGCTCAGTTAAATGAAATATAGCTGTCTCATAGATGTCTCACGTCTGACATGAAACATTCAGTTTTTACCGCTTCTGCGTTGGTAAGGCTTTATAAAGAGGCATTTTCTCAATGGGCTTATATTCGCCCTAAGTGACTTTGACATGTGATAACATTATTTCAGACCAAAATGCTATTCTGTCTTCAACAGTGGTTACATATTGTTTTGGGCCTGTGATACCACCAGTGACAATCTAGAAATGGCACTCTGCACGACCAGAACATAGAATTGATTTCTGATTCCTCTTTCAGCACGTTACCATAGAAGATTCTTATTTATGTGGATACCTGAAGATAAAAGGACTAACAGAGGTGGGCTAACAGATTTGTGATATTACAACAACCCATGACATGACAGTTTGGGAAACATATTATGGTAATGAAAGTGATTTTGCAGTCCTTGATGATCCTATAGTGATACAAGAAATAAACCTGTTTTGTATATTTTGAGGGGCTTGTGCTGTCATTTGCTTTACTTCACAAGAAATTGTTCCAGTGCTGTTACATTAATGGATATACCATGTTTTGCAGGAATACCCAATGCTTACAACATTCTTTGCTGGGGAGATAATCAGTATGAAGCGGCCATTTCTGACACGGAAATGGGATGCTGATGAAGATGTCGACAGGAAACATTGGGTAACAATGCTGATTGCCTTTTTCTTCTTCTGGATGCTGGATTCTGTATACATAACAACAGTAGCAGGAACAGAGCAAAATACTGCAGCATTATTACCAGAAGTTATGGTGTCTCATTATGTGGGAATTACATTTGCATGAACAGGTTTTGCAGTGCACTATGATGTCATTTCGAAGCCACTAGACCTCTAGGTCCTTATAGCAAAAGTTTCTGCCTCTGTTATTCTACTATCTCAGATTTTAAACATTATGCATAATCTAGGTTGAGTTGGTTTCCTTTTTTGCAACCACAGTTATAAGTAATGCAAGGAGGCGGGGGTGACAGGTTTACAGTTGTGATAAAGGAGGACAGTGGCACACTTAAACCAGTTTCACAAATAAATATCAACAGTCAACCCTTTTGGACTTTCATGGAAATGGCAGAAGTCAAAAGATGAATGGGAACTTGTTTTATACAGCTTCTTTACCACTGCAGAGTTACACAGGCATGGTGTAACCTTTGTCAGGCTCCTGTCCGTGTTTCACAGGGATTACAAGAGACGTACAGTTTATTTATCGGGCCAAAAATGCTGTCTGCTTTGACATTAGAAAGCTGCCCCTGTAGCCTTGCCTTACAGCTGCCTTGACAGTGTCCCCTCTACCATGAAATCCTTGCTAACGTAACTTTGATTTTTTTTGTCATCTTTTGGCTAGACAGTATGCAAAGACCTCTGACAGTAGGGTATAGGTTCAAATCTGTGAAAGTTCTCCTCTAAGAGGTAAAAGAGGTGGAGTAGTTGGGAAGCATTGTGAAGTAGAAGAAAGGAGCAGTGCAAGGAAAATAATGTACTTGATTTGCACCTATCTGCATAGTCCTTCCAGTAGCATTGTTGTGATCAATTGCATTTGGTTTCCCATGAAAACACTCCAAGGAACATCCTGTAATAGAACACATCGTTTCGTTCCACTTTGTTTTCATTTGTCGTTTTTTTTGCATGCATGGTGCCTAACTTGTTCGTAATGCATGTACGTGCTTTTATGATCTGTTCAATTTAAAGAAAATCTTTCACCTCATCAGGGCAAGTTCCAAGCCTTTTACCAGTATGCAAAAACCTTCAACTCGGACGATTTTGACTACGAGGAGCTCAAGAATAGCGACTACATCTTCATGAGATGGAAGGTAAGGATGAAGCTCCAAAGAGCTTTGCATTAATAAAACCCCAGTTTGCTTAATGTATGTTTTATTTTACTGTTCACCACTGTTATATTCTGCTACCGCCATTCTTTGTGATGAAGTGTGTACTTAGTGTCCCATAGGTCTGGACCTATAGTGGAAAACGATAATATTAAAAAATAGTCCCTTAGTTTAAGGCATAATGTGTCAAAGGGTTATTACATACTATGTGTAAAGGGAAATTATTTGAACTCTCTACTCAACATAAGAAAAAAAAAGATCAGAAATCCCTATCGCTCCAGATTTATTGTGCGCCCTGTAGATTCAGTCTTGTCTGATTACCTCAAGGTCTATCTGTGATGCACATCACCATCATTATCATCATCATGTCAATCTACCTCAAGGTCTTGTAATGTGTGCTATTTGCAGGAGCAGTTCCTGGTCCCAGATCACACAATCAAAGACATCAGCGGTGCCTCATTCGCTGGCTTCTACTACATCTGTTTCCAGAAGTCCACAGCTACCATAGAGGGTTACTATTACCACAGAAGTTCAGAATGGTAATCAGAGTTTGTGTTTCCTTTCATCCTCCAAGCTGTGATTGCTTTGGACATGGAGGAATGATCAGGGCCACCTTTGTTGGGGGGGGGGCACTGACTACGCAGGGTAATAATATTTTACACCAAGCAGTGCTCACCACAAATAGTTTTGATATGAACAGTTTTAAGTTCCACAGAATGCCTGTGCTAGCCTGGTAGCCCGCCCCTCGTACTTCATTTCATTTCGTGCAGAGGGTCTGGACCGGAATCTCTTGAGGTACATTTGCAATGTTCCAGAAATATCGATCCAATCAGCGAACAGAGGGTGTGTTCGTTAGCTGTGACGTTGACCTTGTGTGCTATATTTGAATTGTAGTGTGTAGGTAGACTAATTGCATACGTGACGACCAGGTGTTAGCGATTGGGTAAACTGCAGAGGCACTTTTTTAAAACTTCAGCACAGTCCACACCTCCAGCAAATCGTTTCTGACGGTCTCTGTTCCAGACCCTCTGTACAAAATGAAATGAAGTACGAGGTGCTGGTTTGTCAGGCTATGCCTGTGCAGCATATAGAACAAACATATATGGTGAAATGCAAATGCATATCAAATGTTCAAAACACAGAGCAGCTGCTACTTAAATGTTAAGGTTAAGAACATAAGACTTGCCACATCTGTACAAAAAAAGATGATGATAAATATGCTCTATGCTCACAGTAAATAGTAAAATGGCAAATGGACTACATTTGTATACTATAGCGCATTCCTGTACTCGACTGAGTAACCAAAGCTATTTACATAGAATACCTCACATTCACACATACACATTCACTCACTGGTTGCAAAGGCTGTCATGCAAGGTGCCAATCAGCACATCGGGAGCAGTATGGGGGTCAGTGTCGGTAATGACTTCCACAGACACACAGACACCCACACACACACACACACACCTACACACACACACACAGTTTACATTGTTTCTGTTTGCCGGCTGCAGGTATCAGTCACTGAACCTCACCCACGTCCCCGAACACAGCGTGGCCATCTACGAGTTCCGGTGACGCCGGTGACGGCCCCAAGGACTCCTGCCAGCACAGACTGACTCGAGGCCGCGGCCTCGCACTGACTCTTGACGCAGCGGAACAGGCAGCCCGCCCGGAGTTTTAGCTACCCGACACTGCGTGTCAGCTCTCCGCCTCAGACTGGGGTTTTTTTATGTGAAGGTATGGACTACAGCCAGACAGACAGACAGACAGCCAGTCGGGGTTGTACAACGAGGCGTGTCAATGTGGAGCTCTGATCTGCAGCGTCTTTCTCGTTCGTCTCCGTCTCGCTCCCCAGATCTCGCTCTCAGTCTCGCTCTCTCTCACCTCAGCGCTGGGCGTGGGACTGAGCAGCAGGTGGCGCCACGTGTGACTTCTTTTTGTGTGTGTGTGGTTTTAAACCTCCCACCCCCACCCTCCTCCTCTCTCACTTTTTTAACAAGAAAAACTAAAGCTGATTTTTTATTTTTTGACCTCTGAAAAACACTTTATGGCTGTGGCTTGTGATTGTGGACACGTTTTACAGAAACAAGAGGCCAAGGTTGCCTCAGATCTTTTTTTTTTTGCCAGTGGCTGAAGTGGACTTTTTATTTCCTTTTGTCTTGGCTCGACGAGAGAGGCTGACTTGGCACAGCGATTATTGTCCTCACGATCCTGTGTGCCTGCAGGGCTCCAGTGCCCATAGAGATAGTGTGTGATTTATTATTACATTAAGGTTTGTCATGGGAGGGAAGTTTAGTGCTTTCTTTGACATTTTTGACAGTATTGCTTTTTGCTAAGGACTTGGCATTGTGTTGGCATGATTATGCAAGAGAGACAATGACAGGTTTGTGGAATGAACCCTGACTGACTGATTACACAAGATCAGTCAAAGAGTGTGTGTGTGTATATGTATATATCTATATATATGTGTGTGTGTGTGTGTCTGTGTGTGTGTACATATGTGTGTGAGTTTGTGTGTGTGTGTGAAAGAGGTGGTTGGAGAGAATGAGAGACATAGAGAAGGTGTAAAATAAATGGGAGTGAGTAGGTATGGGTGGGGCGGCAGGCGGGTGTCTACGAAGTAGTGGAGAGATGCTGTTGTGTAGCTGCTACAAGCCAATGACATTGTGCTTTTTCACGACACCTTTTCCTTCGCACATGGCTTCCTCTCAGTCACCACGCCACCCCCATCCCCACCACCCCGGACTCCTCCATTTTCATTTTGTTTAAGCGAGAAAAACAAATATTTTCACCCATTTCCCTAACATTTCTAACTATGCAACATAGCAGTAGCATCTTGCCGCCACGTCAGACATTTTCATGGGCACTTCACAGCCAGATTTTATTATGTAAAGAGTGGTATTCAAATGTCTTACTTTACTCACATTGAAAAGAGATATTTTGTCTACTTGCCTTTGAAAGCACCAGTTCACCACTGAGCTTATCCTACAACAAGGTGCCATTGTATTAACACTCTCTCCAAATGACTAAGAAGAAGTGTGTGAGCATAAGTGTGAATGTGAGTGTGTGTGTGTGTGCGTTGTGTGGGCCTGATCCCAAGAGTTGCAGTGTGGCAGAGAGAGACAGAACAACAAAAAAGCTATACAGAGTAAACAATATCTAAACAAAGGGTGTTGTCTGTTTTTTTTGTGGTCAGTGACCGTGGGCGGTGTGGGCTTTCTTTCCTCATTCTCTCTCAGCTCTTGTTTGTCAACATGTCAGTGAATCACAGTATAAGGGGAGAAGTTTATTTATTTCATTAAGTGAAACTCTTATATTTGTTCTTTACACACAAAGTGAAATAATGTAAGCCTTTGTTTTATTTTTTATGATTACAGCTTACCGCTAATGAAAACCTATTCAGTTAACAAATCCAGTACCTCAAAACTGTTATAGTGTTGCATCAGACCAATAAAAAAGGATTTTAATAATGAAATGCCATCCTTCTGAAAAGTATGTTCATGTTTAAGCCCTAAGTACTTGGTTGGGCCCGCTTTTGCATTTCACATTGCATTGAATTAAATGAACTTTTCTACAATGTTCTAATTCATTGAGATTTCTGCTCTGGGCTGCTAGGCATCCACTTAAGGGATTAGTGAATGCCTGTGCACACTACGAGCAAGTGGTAAAGATCGACAAGATTTTTTTTTTATCATCTTTGTGCCATGCGCAGGCTGTCATGTATCTCCCAAATTTTGGATCCAGGGCAGCACACTCGTTTGGTGTGCATGAACTAAGCATGAACAAAACTGAGCTCCCACAAGTTCTACATTTTCCACATTTCCCTCAAGTTCCAGAGACGGCCGTCAGCGATGTTTTTCTCTGTTTCTGGGATGATACCAGACAAACTCCAGGTGAACACTTTTCTGTATGGTAGACCTCTGCAGTCATCCTAACTACTGTGCATGTTCTGATTTTGTAGCTATGAGCTATGCTTTGCTAGGAGCTTCTAGAGACCAAGAAGCCTTAAATTCAGTTAGTTTTTATTTCCAGTTCAGTTTACTTTATTGTCCCAAAGTAAAACTTGTCTCGCAGTCAGGTACAAAGAATGAAGTAGCACACGACACAAAAGAGGGGAAAAGTGACACAACAGGACAATATAAAATATATTTAACACAAAGTGCACTGTGAGCACGTATTTGCGCATGCGCTGCCATATGCTAGGAAGTACACTACAAGCCTTAGCCCCTGTGAACAGGTAATCAGGTGTGCGCACTATGGTCCTGTTTTAAATACATGCAGGGCTGAATTAGTGAACAGGCCAACTGGGCCCAGGTGCACATGGGAGGTTTGCCTACTGAATGTTTTTTTTGCCCTGAAAGCAAGAGAACATTACTAGAACATTACTAGAATTACTATTACATTACCCTGGGACGAGAAAATACTCAACTGCCCTCAGACAAATCATGGAAGTATGACTTCAGCCCTGGAACGAGGAAAGCAAATCCATGTTAAGGTAATTATCTCAGTGGATCAAATGTTCCAGCATAAGCACGTAATGACTATCAGTAGACACTGATACACTCATAAAATAATATGAATATCCAGAAATGTTCCGACAAGCACACCATTTATGCAAACATTCAATTCGAAAACAGACAAAATATGATGTAGTGCCCCCTGATATTAGCCTGATGCATCAGCCACTTTCACTTCTTGTAGTTGCTGAAGGTACATGAAATTGAGCGGTGCTTGCCTGGCTACCCTGATATTGCGTGAAGAAGGGGTTAGTCACCTGAGTTTGGAGTGGTAGGGGGTGTGAGATGCTTGAGTCCATGATTACATGTTTTAAGCACAAAGCTAAGATGACTTGGAGTAGGCAGTCAGCTTCCTAATAGAATAGCCATGTGGCTGTTTTCTCACAACAAAACAACACTATTGGGATCCTCAATTAAGAGGTTTACATGTAGCTTACTAAGCTTTGTCTCTACACCAGGAGTGAAGGTCCTGGCTTCAGAAAATTTAAACCCCTGCCATCTAATTTTGCCTGTGCACTTCACAGAGGTGATTTCATGAATTACCTGGTATACCTATGAGTGATTTGTGTGATTATTAGGTTTTGCTGGTTCAGAGAACAGTTGGATCAAGTATGTGGCATGGTTTTACTGTTTGAAGCTACTATCCATTGAAGGTGGTTAAAAGTTAATAGTTACTGTCGACTGTCACGGACAATAAAAGAAATGGAAAATGTAAAGACCAACAGGGATAAAACAAATCAAAGCTAGGCCAATAACACAAACCTAACATAAGAGGGCGCTGTAGAGTAATGACTCAAATGGACCAGGCAGGCACGCAAGGGAAAGGACGCACACCAGCCGAGAATCATGTATTGCGTTATTTAATGCATATCATGTGTTTGCTAAATGCGGAATCATTGTGCCATTCTATCTTAGTAAACACAATACCTGTGGGAGTATGAAAATTGTTAAGACCTCACGAATGGTCCAGACAGTGTTTACATCTGGAAAGGAAAAACGTGTCTGGTAACCGACACTGATAGGTCTTTTGGAGAATGGTGAGGACAGTACTCAGAACCTCATTTTTTCATGTATTGTCTCTTATGTAAAGTGACATTGATATCAATATCTCTGAGCTGTTGACGACTAAACAGTTTGCGTGTGTGTGTGTGTGTGAGAAACCCTAAAAATGGTGCCAGGATGGAGACTTGTCCTGTTGGCCTATATAGAACTGCATTCACAGAGGGAGAATATATATTATTTAAAGTATGTTCTACATACATCTGCATACTACATAGTTTTGACAAAAACAAATCTGTATTAAGATTCCTGTATAGATAGGTGGATTGTTAACCAGATCAGGACACAAATACAGTAACAAATGCGCCAGGCAAGGCAGATACTGTATTGTCTTAAAGTGTGAAAAACAAAGGCCTATCACAATCAAAACCAAATTTTTACTTTATC
>CM050210.1:20736219-20836219 GCA_027475355.1 Coilia nasus | reverse complement strand
CTTTAGTTGGCAGCAACATTATTATCAGATATTTCCATTTACATATTTAGTTTAAATGCAGGTACTTCTTTTAGATGTGAACGTCCATGTGCATGTGTTCGCATAACACGTCTGCTGCTGGCTTCCTCAAGATAGCGTATCCTTGCGGCTTACAGGAAAACTTACTTCCTTCTGCAGAAGGCACACATTCCAACGCCCTTGATATAATTCTCTATTATAGGTCAATCATTAGACTGAAAGGTTAAGGGGGTCAATTCCTCTAAATTGGTGTGTTTTGAAAGAGCATTAATATTTGACCCATAAATGTCAGCCATTTTGCATGCTTTCCAATGTTGTGGGGTTAAAAAAACAGCAGGTTACAATCACTGAGTACTTTAACTTTTATTGAATGCATGTAAACACAGGCAGTTCAATCACCCATACATAAATAAATTCAAGAAAAGCATCTGAACAAAGTAGAGATAAAAAAAGAAATATGGTTGACAAGTAAATAGGATAGTTTAAGTGTGCTAAAACGTAAAATAGTTAAAAATAAAAGTAAAATATAAAGTTAATCATAAGAAATGAAATGAATTGGTTTACCTGCAGGAAGGGCATAAAAGAGAAGGCTGGCACTGTAGACATTACATGACATTAAACTATCCAAAGCGACTTACAATAAAGGACACATCAAACTCAAGATATGCAGAGGATGACAGAGTAAGCAAAAGTGTAGTAAAGTGCAGAGCATGCAAGCAAGAGAATAGCACAGTGCAGGACAGTGTGGAGGCTAGCCTTAGTGTTAGACGGTGAGCCTGAAAAGGTGGTGGAGAAAGAGGCTAAGGATGCTGTGCCACCGAAGTGGCATATGGCAGATGAGGAAGAGAAGGCTGAGATTACAGGCCAGCAATGCAGCGATCCAGCAGGGGAAGACCCCTCTGCGTGGAAACCGATTTCCTTGGGGAAAAAAAAACAGATTAAAGTTTACTTGGAATTGCCACTTGCAAGGTTAATTTGCAATTCCAAGCACACATTAATTAACCAGTTTGCCTGGGGGATGGGGGATGTGTGGGCTAACTTGTCACGTAATGACCTTTAATCAAACATCATGATCCCTTCATTCCCTTCTTCCCTGCATGTATCCCTCTCCAGCCGTTATCTGCCATTACAATTGTGTGTCTTCTAGCACTAACAGTATAGGCATAATATGATGCTGTCCCAGCTGATTTTTAAAATCACTTTTTAAACAGCTGACATCACAAGTGGAGTAGAAAGGTCACATGTTCACACGCACACACACATACACACTCTCACATGCACACACACACACACACACACTCACACACACACACTCTCACATGCACACACACACACTCACACTCACGTGCACACCGACACAGACAAACACACACACACACACACATCACAAATGACCTGACAACAGGGGTGTGCAACGCCATAAATGTTTAAGGAGCATTCTTAAGTAAACCTTAAGGAGATTAGTTATGGGAGTTTGTGCAATCGACTTAATTTTAAGGAGATGTTAAATCAGACTCTGAGGAAAAATCTTAATGTAGGGTGTTGTGTGCAGCTGGGCCAAGACCTTTAGGATGATTAAGGATCAATCATGAAACCAAACAATTGTGTTGTCACTTTTATTATTGATAATTGGATATTTGCAATGACAATAAATGAATGCATAGTAATAATAATTTAAAAAGCAAAAAACTAATAAAGCGACAACAAGGCCCCCTGGTGGCCGAGGCCCCAGAAAATTGCCCGACTTTGTCCAATGATGTCACTGCACCTGGTTATTCTACAACTGTGAGAAGAAAACACTGGAGACTGAGGAAAAGGTGGCTACAGAAAACTATAAAACAAACCTCAATAAAAACACTTCTCCAACAGTGCTAAAGATGTCTGACAGGAATGGAGTCATACATTTCAATGAGACAACAATGATTCACCACCAAAAACCCAGGAGTGGCTTCAATAAAGCACTATTACATTTCTAAAGTGGCCCTGACAGAACCGATAACTGTACACGGAAGAGCATGCCTGTTGAAATCGGAGGCAAAGACTGAGTGCATCTCCTTGTTGTTCCTGCAATCATGGTGTGTTTATCAAGCTTCTTAGCATTACTCCTAAGAATACTGTTAAGAGTCAACTTATGACTAAAAAATTCTACGCTAAAGGCTGCACTTAAAAGTTATTTATCACTACGCCATTACTAACACACTCATACTTTTAGTGAAGTGTAGGACTGAATCTTTTGACAGTATGTGCCATAAACAGAATTTTAGGCGATGTCACTTATCCAAGAATACAGAAATATCTGAGAAATATCTCAGTGAATAATGAAATGGACAAGGGGAGTGTATTTGACAATAATCTACACAATACAGAACACATACATTGGCAATGAATCAAAAAAAAATGTTTCCTTATCGTTCATTCATTAGTGAACTAACTTCAGACTGGTGTGTGGTTAATTGAGTGGCTCGATACACTGCAGTCCACCAACATGGAATCAAAAAGAAAACCAAACTGGAAAAATGAAGAGATACTACAATCAGTGGAGTTAGCCAAGGAAAGGAAGCTCATCATGGCAAGTTCAGCCAAACGCTTACGAACCATGATTAAAAAGAAGCATAGAAAGAAGTCACAAGTCAACCAAATGCCTCAGTGCCATCCTACTGGAAACTCCTAACCACTTCTAGAAGTCTAGAGGTCTCTTAAATATCTGGGGGAGGAGGAGGGATTATTAGACTTCAGAAGGTTGATAAATAGCTTTTATTCTAAAGTTTGAGGGTAGGATTAAATTTCACAATTTCTAAGCACTTCAGGCTAAAATGGCACTCTAAGACGCTTGATAAATACAGGCCCAGGTTTTCTTCCAGTCAGGAGCAGTAAAGCAAACATACTCCAGATTCAGTAGTATAGCTCTAAACAAAAAAACATCTGAAACTCTAGCCGCTTATACTGTTAAGACTCCTCCTATGTCCGTAAAGTAAATGAGCAGGGCTTCAAGAAACTAGGAACTATGCAGGTCATAGAGTTACCAATTGTCTCATCTGACCAATTGCACATGATTCTCAGTGACTGACCCCCACACCCATATTACAATTGATGGGTGTTGTTCTCTTACCAAATTTTCTTCCTGACTCCAGGTATCTGGGAAGGAGTGTGTCGAAGGAGTGTGGACTAATAGTCATTAGTATGGACCATTTCTTTCTCACCGTAGGATTACCATTTACGAGATCATTTAGATTACATTCTTAGTATTCAAAATGACTACTTCACCATGAAACTCAGGCAGGACATATTGTAATTCCACAAACCAGTTGCTACGAGAGTTATCCCTCTCTACCTTCAAGAAGCACCTGAAGGCCGTTCTTTTTCGGGAGCATTTCCCACACTAAGGCCTCATTTCCACTGACATGAGTGTGTACAGCACGTAACTGCGTACAATATGTGTGTATGTGTGACAGAATACGCTCAGATGATGCGTGCGGTGGAAATGGTGTAATCTGTTATCTGTTATTTCTAAATGAATACGGCCAGAAAACGGGCACTTGCTGTCTACGTGCTGTATACAGAGAGTGTTTGGTGGAAATGAGCCCTAACACTACCCTCCACTTACCAGCACTGTCCTGTACTTTGTTAAGTTTTTTGGCCCTTTTATGGCTTTATTTGATAGGATAGTAAAGACTTGGACAGGAAACTAATGGGAGAGAGAGATGGGGTAAGATTGAAATTGCCCAGGCCTCGCCCAGATTGCCATTGAACCTCGCCCAGATTCAGCAGCACACCCCATCATGTAATTTCTTACACCAGGCATAATCAAGGGGGCACTTCAGCCAGATGCATTATGTGGCCAGCATTTCCTCCTCCACCCATGTTTACTGTTTAATGTTCGTTTGTGTTGGTGTGTGTGTGTTGGTGTGTGTGTGTGTGTGTGTGTGTGTGTGTGTGTGTGTGTGTGTGTGTGTGTGTGTGTGTGTGTGTGTGTGTGTGTGTGTGTGTGTGTGTGTGTGTGTGTGTGTGTGTTATTACGTACTGCCTGACTCACTCCCAAGTTCTTGCTATTATTTACTTGTGTTGGCAGCTTGCTCGGGAGCACTTGCTTTGCTGTGTCAACACATTCTCATGGCTGGCAGAGGATTAAAATGTGTGTGTGTGTGTGTGTATATATATATATATATATATAAGAATATAAGACATGTTATGAGTTACAAGTTATTTCACACTTTTTTGTTAAGTACATAATTACCTCCAAGGAGGTTATGTTTTTGTGTTTTTTTATGTTTTTGCTGGCGTTGGTTTTATTTGTTTGTCTGTCCGTTTTTTTTGTTGTTGTTTGTTAACAGCGTAACTCAGAAAGTTCTGGATGGATTTCGACCAGAAGATCAGAAGTTGGCTAACTTACAACTGATTAGTTTTTGGTGGTGATCCGGATCACCATGGGAATTAAGGATTTTTTTTTAAAGGATTCTTCACCATTGCGAGATAGGACCAATTTGAACATTTTTGCTCATAACACTACAAATAATGCTCAGAATGCCCGTTTACCCATCAAACATGTGTTCATTCACAGTTTTGATTTCTTTCCCTTGTGTGTCAGGCTCTCTTGACCTTTTCCCACGTCATACATGTTTGTTTCATAATGAGTAACTGGATGAGAAATAAAAAATAAAAATGAGTTGTTGTCATCACGAAAAGAAAATGAATAAAGTAGGCTGTCACTGGTAGGGAAGGAGAGCGGAAGTCGACCATAATGAAACATCTCAACCTTTGACTAACATTTAGAAATTGTTGGAAAATGACAAAGCTTGTGCAACAGATGTGTGTGCAATTATTATTTTATTAAACTACTAATTTTAGATGTAGAATATCTGGGTGTAGAGCCTTTCTCAGAATGACCTCAGAAACAGGATTTAGTCAAAAAAGGCTACAGAAAAGGTGTACAGAGGAGACTGTGACATACCAATAGAAGAGAAATTTTAGGCACAGCAATAACTACAATTAACATGGTTTCATGTCTTTATTAAAAAAACAATCATTACAACATTTTGATTGACACTTTTCAAGGCAATGCAACAAGTATGTTAACTTCCAATAAGTTATTCTGTCAAATGTCTGTTACACGAATTTGTGTGTGTGGGTGTGTGTGGGAGTTGCTTTACCAGAGAGAATACAGAACATAAAACATTTGGTGATGAGTATGTTCCAAAAAATCCCAAGGGGACTTCACTCACTTATCTGACCAAAAATGTAAACATGTCATAAGACTTTTAATCACCTGGCCTGGAGGTGGTGTGTGTCTTTGTGTGTATGTGTGTGTGTGTGTCTGTGTGCGTGTAAGTTAGTGTGTGTGTGTGTGTGTGTGTGTGTGTGTGTGTGTGTGTGTGTGTGTGTGTGTGTGAACATGTGACCCTTCCACTCCATGTGCACAGGTGGCCCACCTGGCTGTGAGCTGTGAGGATGACGTGGTTTCCAAGCACAGCACCTCAGGCAGATGCCCCCACCCCACACCAACACCACCACCACCCAACCCCCCGTGTGCCTCAGGTGACCCTCAGCAGGGGCCCCCACGTGCTCCCGCCTGGCTTGGCAGGACATCAGAACGCCATGTGACGCCGGCGCCCTCTGATCCCCCCACAGGTGTGCCAAGACCCTCTCACCAGCTCGGCCCAGACAACACACCTGCGGCCCCCGACAACACAGCAGGGGAACTCTGGCTACCCAGGCACGTTCCCACAGCTTTTTAAGCTGCTACTCTGTGGCTGAACAGGCCTAGTGTTGCTGCTGTCTGATTTTAGACTACCTGAAAAAAAATCGACCAAAACCCTGTCCGTACATTATATGAATATTTCAGTTTGCCCCTTTTTTCATGACAAATAAACTCCTCTTTTTTTAACTGCCAGAAGGATTTTTTTGTCATGATTGCTGTTGTTAACTACATAGTAATTATAAAATTATATACCTAATTATTTGCCAATAATGCATCCGAATTAAAAGATTAAATCAAAATTTCTTGTGCACTTTTTGTTGTTAAATTAATTTTTCATTATGTGTGTACTATTTGAAGCTGGTTATGTTCCGAAATGCAATTCCACACAATAACTACGTTTTTACATACACAGAGACTCGCAAGCCATGCTTGTACACAGTGCTGACACAAAAGTCCACAGTGTTGACAACAAAAGTCAAAATGGCAATGGCAAGCCAACCTCTCACTCTGAATGTCAAGTTCAGCAAAGATTTTAATTATGCCATTTCGAGTTCAGGTTTAACGTGATTTTTAACGTGGGTTTTCCTTACTCTTGAATATCCGGCTGAACTGGCTCAGTCTTACCATTTGTTGCGTAAGACAGGGTAAGCGATATTGATAGGCAACAGCTGGCAACATTATTAAATTGCCATAAAACAGCATACCTCATCAAAGGAAAGTTGTCTGTGTAGTGAATTCAACCTAAAATGGGCAGGGAAATTACGGGGTCTGATTATAAAACATTTCATAACCCTCAGAGCAGCACACTATCAATCTGGCCCTAAAGATATTGGACGACCCATCCCACCCACTTTTTTTTCAGTAATCTCGTCTCCCCTCTGGACACCCTCATAGAATGCCACAAACAAAAACAACCTGGCTTGCCATCACATCTTTTGTCCCAAAAAGCATTCATTTACTTAGCAGTTAAATATAGGCACAGACACTTTACATTTTACATTTACATTTACAGGCTACGTGTCATGCCAATTCACACAGAGCTCAGCAGCATCAGCAGCTCTGAAAGTTCAGCAGCTCTGAAAGTTGGCTACATGAACATGACAGTTTTGTGCTGCGCAACCTGATCTTTGGCGCACCAGCTGTGCTAGTGACTCGTCTCCTGTCTGTGAAACTACGGAAGATGCAGCCTACACAAAACCCAAAGGCTGATCAACAGCAGATAAGACTGCAGAACATTTTCAAACGTATAGATAAGGGCTGCGCACCATCGCCGGCGTGCCACGTGCCAGTCAGAATTCCTCTGCGTCCCAACTGTGGCACGCGTACTGTGCCATATTTACTCAAAGCTATGTGATAACAACTCCGTGACGATACTGACCTGACGAGAAAAGCTGATTCAACCATTTATTAACCAACTTCCTTTTTCATGTCGTCACTTTAAACTTTACGTTCATTTATAGCAGTGCCATAAAACGCTGGCAGAGGATGCTGAAAGTTGGCTGCGCATCTGCAAGACGCATTCCAAATAGCCAGATTTGATTTCCTGCCAACGGACAAACCCACTTTGTTTTCACCCACGTGCGAGAAATATTTCGGCTTGGGACACGTCCACCTTCGCTCCGCCTCTTGGAGTGTAGGCTATTTAAATACAACCCTGGAATGGACAAGGCAGTAGGGCATCATCACCATTGAGACAAGACTCCCGCTTGTTAGTTTATCATGGAACATCAACGTTTTCCAACGAATGTGCGCATCATTGGAGTGATGCACAAGGACACAGCTAAGGTAATATGACAGAAAAACACGGTTCGTGTCTTAGCCTACCCTAACAACACACATATACTGAGGATGTGCGTATATATTATATTGTTTAATTGTTAACCACATTTCATTGCCCTGTACGCCACACTTAGTTACCCTGTATTTATACACGTGTAATGACAATGAAGCTTAATCTAATCTAATCTAATCTAATCTAATCTAATGTTATCACACTTGTTGTGTGCTAAGCTTCTGTCAATTGTTTTCTTGCAGATGTTTATGGCCTCTGTAGTCTGGTCAGACAGAAATGAAGTGGTTGTCTACAGGTCCTTCAAAGACTTCAAGAAACTCCATGTAAGTTTACATAAATCTCCAGAGAGAGAGAGAGCGAGAGAGAGAGAGAGAGAGCAAAATAAAAAACATGATTACATAAATTACATGATAAAAAAAACAAAAAACAAATTGAAAACAAATTTCAGAATTTTCAAAAATTGTGTCTTCAAACAGAAACAGCTGAAAAAGAAACATCCAACCACAAATCCTTTCCGCAAAGCAGACAGAACTCTGCCCCGATTCAGAGGTATGGTATACATCCATGTTTAAGTAGTACGATAAATACAGTA
Source organism: Coilia nasus (assembly GCA_027475355.1). NCBI lineage: Eukaryota > Metazoa > Chordata > Actinopteri > Clupeiformes > Engraulidae > Coilia > Coilia nasus. Next base: position 20,828,122 of record CM050210.1, on the reverse strand, counting down.
CAATTTAGCCTTTCTTTCTATTTAACATCCATATTAGTAAAAGTGTCTGAAGTATCATCATGACTTTATCCCCTGCAGTCGTTAAGAAGAACTTCCAGAAGAAGGGTCTGAATAAGAGTCTGCTGCGAGTCAAAGCTCTGGAGAAATACTGCACCGAGCTGCTGCAGTGTGACCCAAATGTCACTCAGAGTTCAGAGGTTGTCCAGTTTTTTCACCCCAAAGATCACGATTTGGAGCCAGAGTTTGCTAAGAACAGGTATGTATAGATACATTTTATTTGTTCTTCTTGAAATGATAAGGGATAAAGAAATGGTCTTAAAATCTCAGGCCCTCTGTGGGTAAAGATTATCCAATACTTCAAAACTGCTGGTTAGAAATTTTAACATTTAAAATGTACAATTCTATTTAAATTGTTGGCTATAATTTTGAATGGCTTAACTCCTACCATCTCCTTTTCCCAGTGTCATGATAGTGCCTTCGGATGACCTGTCAGAGGTCAGACAGGAGGGGGCGGCTGACCCGCATGAAAAGCGCCTAAGCATGGGTAACATCACTCAGCCCTTCATGACCCAGACGTACCGCACCGTTGCCCAGTACGAGACCAAGGACACCAAGAGCAGACCCTTCAAAGTTGACGTGAATGAAACCCTCGATGTCCTCATCAAAGACCCGAAAGGTATGTGAGTTTATAATTGTGTGTGTGTTATGTTTGTGTGTGTGTGTGTGTGTGTGTGTGTGTGTGTGTGTGTGTGTGTGTGTGTGTGTGTGTGTGTGTGTGTAAGTGTGTGTAAGAGAGAGAGAGAGAGAGAGAAAGAGAGAGAGAGAGTGCCATTCCATTCCTGTAGCTTTGTACTGTCTGTCAGTCATATAGTTGCATTAAGGCTAGGAAGGGTGTTTGTAGTTAGGTCACATGTCACACTGCATGTCGCTGTTATGTGAAGGCATCCTGTCTCATCCCACACTCATGTTTACTTTTATTTGCTAAAAGCTGTAGCAGGCTACATGAGCCAAGCAGGGAAAAATGTGACCCTCTTTGGAGAATGAACAGAATGTACAGCATTTGCTTAACGATGGTGTGTGTATGTGCGTGTGTGTTTGTGTGCATGTGTATGCGTGCACGTGTGTGTGTGTGTGTTTGTGTGTCTGTGTCTGAGTGTGCATGCGTGTGCGTGTGCGTGTGTGTGTGTGTTTGTGTGTGTGTGTGTGTGTGTGCGTGCCTGACACTCGTGCTTATGCCCTGAAGGATAGTGCAGAGGTTGAATTGTTGTCTTCTGGATTCACAGGCTGGTGGCTTGTGGAGAACGAGCAGAAGTGTCTGGCCTGGTTCCCTGCACCCTATCTGGAGCCGTGTGAGGAAGAGGAAGATGATTTCGATGTGACTTCCTCTGAAGGTACAGATAAAAAAACATTTCATTTTTATTGCTGCAAAAGTGACCAGCCCAAAAATGCAAATCAAGAAAATCATACAAAGCATACAATAAATACAAAATAAAATAAAATAAAAAATACAATATTATTCAAATGTATTAACCTACACCTACTGGTATGGTATCTACTACAAGGATATAAGAATATTTTAATGTCACAAGCATAGATATACTGGGTAAGGTAAGACATGCAGTGAAATTCCTGTTTGTTAGCCTTTACAGGGGGAGGGGGAGTAAAGTGCACAGAATGCAGTTGGGAGATATCTGTCTAATGAAGGGCAGGGGTGGAATAGGTGATTGACAGTAGGCAATGGGATAAAGTGCATAAAGTGCAGTTGTGGTGGGGTTGGGAGGGAGGATTGGGCGGGGGCTGTGTTAGAAGATGGAGGTGGAACAGAAAAAAGTAAAGGGAAAGGTGATGGTAATATGCTACACTAATATTGTATCCTAATATGGTATCCGGTATATGGTATCTTCTATGGGCCCTACTGGTAACTAATTATGTATGTCTCATTTTGTTTATCTAATCCACCAACAGATATGTTGTATTGTGCTGCAAGAAACTACGTCTCTAAGAACAGGGATGAAGTGTCAGTTAGCATCGGAGCTGTGGTGGAAGTCTTGCGCAAGTCTGATGATGGCTGGTGGCTTATCAGGTCAGTGCCCCCAACTGGGGAAAAAGTCAGCCATTTCGCAGACTAGGAAGTCTGTGGAAAGCCAAACAAAGGCATGTTAGGAATATCCTCCCTGTTTTCCTGCTTTGAATGGAGCCATCCTTTGCAGAAATGCGTCCGTTTTGGACATGCTATCAGTCTAATAACATGTAAGAAATATATTAGTTGAGAGCGCGTTTATTTTTCCTTGATTCAGTTATTGTTCTTTTCGCGCACTTTATTGTTCAGAGTAGAACACATCCGCCTCTCTGAGCTGCCCTGGTGAATCATTCCCAGGGGTAATTGTTTAGGTTACTGTGTCAGTGTGTGGCATGCTTATCACTTCTTAATTGCTTAATTGTTATTGTTCTTAATTGCTTTTTTTGCCTATTTACTTTAGATACAATGGCAGGGTCGGTTACGTGCCCTCCATGTACCTCCAGCCATACAACAACCCATTCCTGGGCCTCCAGAAGAGACTTTACAGCTCCACCTTCAACCTGTCCTCAGTGACGCCCGTGAGCTCCAGAAACGGCACTCCACAGCCCCCGTCCGTCTTGCCCAGGTCGGCCATGAGTGGCCGCTCCCGCTCCCTGGAGGACCTTCTGGAGCCGCGCCACGTCCGGGCCAACGCCGTACCCAACGCTGGCATCGCCGGGATGCAGGGCGTGGAGGAGGAGGAGGAGGAGGAGGTAGAGGAGGTGGAGGAGGAGGAGGAGGAGGAGGTGGAGGCGCCGGGCAGCCGCAAGAGCAGCATCAGCACAGGCAGCGACGAGACCGACTTCAGCTTCAGCTCCTCGGGGAGCGACGCTGAGGCCCCTGTGCTCAGTGGGCCCTCCCCCAGGCAGGCTGAGGTGGCAGACGGTCGGCCCGACACTGGGGGGGCGTCCAGGGGTGGTGCGGTGACTCCCAGCAGATCGGCCTCGCCCAGGCACAGCAGCCCCACCGCAGGGACCCCGGCTCTCGCCAGCACCACCACCACCACTAATGCAGCCGCCGTCGTGGCACCTCCCAGGGTGCCGCCCCGACCCCAGGCCCAGGAGATCTTCGCCCGCTGCACCACCTACACCCGCAAGGCGGCCATGGCCTCCAGGGCACGACTCCTCCCGCAGCAGATCCAGATCCCCACACGCTAAGACAGATGACACAGAATCAGATTTACATCAGAGTTCAGTGGCATAGATAGACAGGACATCACCATAGGACAACCAGTAAGACAGTAAGGTAGTGTGTCTTATACAGTACAAGATAAGCACATAGATTCTATTCTATAGGATGTTGGTTTAGCCATACTTTCATTGGTATACAATAACTTCATACATCACTCTTGTGTACTGTTCATGTAACTGTCTGCTCTATGCTGGGTCATTGTACTGGTCTTGCCAGAGATGTAATTTAGTCCTGTTTCCTGTCAGAGCTTTTTAAAGACTCGGTGTGTCACACTCGTGGCACTGCTTGGGGCATCCAGAGCTCGTCTCTTTACACAGCAGGTAGAGTTCACACTTGCTACGCAAGAGTAGTGCTCTTGTGGTCTTTAATAGCACAGAGCATCGGCAGAGGATTAATACAGAGAAGATGAAACCAAATGAAGGACAAGAAATATATTTAGTAATGTGTTTTTACTCTATGTATTAAAAAAACATGTTTTACATATCATACAGGCTGCAGATTAACAAGGGCTGTTTAAATATTTTACTATCTTGGCTTCTTGGTTTTCTAGTCAGTATAAATGTCACTCTTATGCACTGTCTGTGAACTATAATGCCTGTTCTGTTCTGAATTAACTTGTTCGTGCTCATAGCACTTGTTTAGCCAGGACTCACCCCTACCACATATAGTTTGGTGTGTGGGTGTGTCACTTATAGGTCTGAGTAAAATGTTTTGTGTATTCATGAACTGATGCATTTAAAAAGAATATGGGTGGAGACCTAGACGCAGTTAATCTCCTGTTTTATTTTCCTTGATTAGTGTTTGCCTACATGGAAGTGTTTGCTTTGTATCTGATTTCATACTAGCTGTCTACTAGCATGGCATAATATGAAAGGTGTGGCTTGAAGTCTCTTGTATTCCATACTGGAACTGTTAAAACATGTCTTATTGAATGATATTTCTTTTTGACGAACAAGCAATAAAAATGTATAAGACTAAATGTTCTGTGATGTTACTAGTTCAAAATACAATCACACTTTGCATTCCCTAACATCTGAATTTAGACACTCGGTTCCAAAAATTCAAACACTCTCCCATTGCTCTCTCAAATGTTCTGTTTTATTACATTACACTTAGCTTATGCTCTTATCCAGAGCAACTTAGTGATTTCAGGTGCAGGGTACAGTCCCTGGAGCAACGTAGGGTTAGTTGCTCAAGGGCACTTCCGCCATAGATGAGGGTGCAAGAGAGTACTGGTTATTTACTCCCCCAACCACATTCTTCCTACTGGTATGGGATTTGAACCTGCAACCCACCGATCTCAAGACCAACTCCCTAACTATTAGGCCACAGCTGGCCAATGTACAACATATAAATTAACATTGTGATGGATAAAGGCAAGGCCATCCTATGCATCTCAGCCTTTCAGTAGACTCAAACTTGCCTTACCTGTCTAATGGTGTGTTCATCTGCACAACAAAACATCCCTCCTCCTCCTTTTCATTATCATTTTTTCATTCATTTTGCAGTGGTCTCTAGTATTAATAAATGCCCTGTGAGTCGGTTTTGGTGAAAAAATACTTTAGTGTTCCTGTCTGTTCTAGTTTAGTGGAGGAGATGGAACAGGGAGAATGACAGGTTCTCGACTATGCTAGTCACAGGCTACGATCATTCAAAGCCCATTCGGTAAAAGCACACCAAATTGAAGATTTAAACGTTCTAAACAAACACACATAGGGGAGACCGGGGCTGGTTGGATCACTTTTCACACTCAGTTATATTTCTCCGTCTTACAGTGCATTATAGCTGTCAAAGTGTGATTGACTGAAAGCTTAATATCTCATCTATAAAACAGGTATATACAATGTCAACAAAATATTTCTTGTTTTGAGTAATGTATGATATACCTGCCTTTGAGAAATTGTGCCAACCTGCCCCAGCACGGGGTTGGTTGGCTCAGGTCGGCGGGGTTGGTTGGCTCACATATAAGCTAATGTAAAATAAATACAGTTCACTCAATAAATTACTGAAAACCTGCAAAGTCAGCTCTAGCACCTGTGATTATATATTTTTTGGATTATAAAGTGTTACCAAATAGGGTTGTATTTGAATTATAATTGAAAATGTATAATAATAATTATAATAATGCCTAATCCACCTTTTTAATATTCCTATTTCAAATTATGTTCTTTTTTTAAACACCCTATATAAAATGCTCATTTTTATGAGTACCAATGGGCCTTTCTCATGTAAACTGTTGAGCCAACCAGCCCTGCCCACACTGAGGTACAGATTTTTCCACAAACACTGTTAGTCTGTTGCCATTAGTCACCTCAGGATCTCAAACTTTATTTTACATTATAGCTGAGTCCCTTGACAATCATTTAAAACAAGTTTTTTTTTTAAATCCCTAACTGTTACCCTTCTGGGAGTTGTTAAGTGGAAGGTATAAAATCCAGGAATTGACCCCCCAAAACTAAAAAGTTTTACTCACCTAAAGGGTAAATGACCTTGAGACATCTTGCATAACTTCACTTACTCTGGGCATCATTTTAGTGTTGGAATTGTGTCTCAGCAGCACCCTATAGTGGCTTGGAAATGAACACTGATTCAACCTGCCCCTGATCCAACCAGCCCCGGTCTCCCCTACCTATTGTGAGTGTGCGCTGCAATGAGACTCCTCTAATCACAACTGCGGCATGGCTTTTTCTAATTAACAAACGTATGTCACTTTGTTGCCCTTTTTCTTATTCGCTCGTTTTCCACCTATTTTCTTTTATTAACTAATGGATGCATTTAGGGTACATTTCTTCACGTGCAGCATGCCTATGCAACTCGGAGTGACCTATCGTGTTTCAGAAAGAGCAAGTAGGCTACTAAACGGTTTGTCGCGGAATGAGACGTTTAACTACTAATTTCAAGCTTGCATTGCCACTTTAGAGAGCCACAGGTGGCTTACATGTAGCCTGTTCAGGAGCCCCCAGTGACCCCCCAGGGGGGTTGGGGGTGGTTTTGAGGTGGGCATATCAGCACAAATCAGTTATTTTAACTCACACCACACAGTTTGACAATGCTGAACATCTTTGGACTCCTGAGACTCACAGCTTTCCAGTGGTACATATGGCATGGCAATACATGGAGTATGGAGTGACCTGAAACACCCCACCACCCTCCACCCTCCACTCCTCACCCTACCTATCCCACAAGCCATATTGCCTGCTATGAACACCAAATTGAATTAGGAGTGAATAAAACAATCTTTTGCCTGAGATTTTTGTTTTGGCTCAACTTACCCCACACAGAGGCTCATCTTACCCCATACATGGGTGTAAGGTGTGACACCTTTTATTTCAAGAGGGCATATCACTTTCGCCAAAAAAAAGCTATCAATTAGTTTTTTTTGTTTAATAGTAGCAAGACACTTAGAATTTTGGTATGGTGTGTAGATTGCAAACAAAAACTTCTTTATCATGTGGCTGTGATGAGGCCAGAGGTGGCTTATCTTACCCCTCTCTCCCCTAGGCCTTAATGTTGGGAAATCCCAGTATTTGTTTTTCTTTGTCCTTCTCAAGACCCATTTAATAAATGAAAAGTTCATAACCTTTGATGACAAGAGGACAGAGCTCTTGTACAGAGGGGTAGTTAAAGGATCATACAGTATTTGTCATTTATGGAGGATACGGTTGATTTTATCATTCAAAGTCACATTACATCCATGGTATTTGGAGGAAATATTAGAGTTTAAATGTATGCACTGTAAATGAAACAATTGCAAGAGAGCATCTAAATCAGCTAAGCTTTCAAAGAGCAAATTTTGAGGACTACAATTCTATTATGTGCAGTTTTTCTGAACACCTACCACTTTAATGCAGTACCACCAAGCAGATAGCTTGACTGTATCGCTCATTGTCCACCACGCCTGTCTAAACAGGAGCAAAAATTCCTTTGTTACTGTATTCCAAATGATGTTACTTGGAAATACAATTCCATGAAATGACCAACAAAAGGAGAGAAATGAAATGATTAAATGGCGTTGACACAGTAACGTAATCCTACCTGTGTGCACTGCTGGAAATTTCACATTTTTGACAAGTACAGGACATCCCCACGTGTCTGTTAATCAAGGAGAGGTAAGCAATAGCTCTTAAGATGACTCAAAATGGATCTGACAATGGCCGTATTGTGTTTACACCGTCATAAGTTGGCCCAGGACTCTTGTTTCCCATCTGTGTACTTGCCATTGAGTCACTGTTAGGGGAGCTTTTCTGATACCCAACCTGAGGTGACGAATTTGTTCTGACAGAGAGCCAGTCCTGTTTTTATTTCATCAGTGGATCGACATGATAAGCATCCCGTGAAACTGCCAATCATGAACAATAGAGGATTGTATGAAGGCCTATGGACTAACCTTTGCAACTGCTCCTGCCAAGAAATCCACCGATATTAAATCCACCACTAACCCTACCTTGGGTATTTACAATTAAATGAGGCACGCCTAGACATAGAGTAGGTAAATATATAATATATCCATAGCATAAATCCAAAAGAAATACATTAAAGCTATAACCTACTTAAAAGGAGTAATAATAATAATAATAAAAATAATACTACTACTACTAATAATAATAATAAAAATAATGTTTACTTGTTTAGCACAATTCAATTCATTCAAGATGCAGCTTAAAGTGCTCTAACAGTTTGACAAGAAAAACACAAGACAACATTTCTTGCAGTCCAGTAGTGCCAGAAAAAGAAAGTGCATTGGGGCGCTGTCGAGAGCTGTTGCTAGTGTCCCCAGGGTGTGACAGTGTAAGTGTGAAAGGACAGCATGTTGGTGATATAGCATGGGGGAAGACCATTTAAGGCTTTGAATACTAGTAAGAGTACTTTTAAGTCAAGGATATGGATACAGGTAGCCAATGTAGTTTGGCTAGTAGAGATATGCTCCCTGCTTATTGTTTTTGTTAATAGCCTCACAGGCGAGTTTTGAATAAGCTGTAGTTTTTCAATTGGTTTTTTGGGAGGCCTGTAAATAAGCCAATGTGGTCTACCTGAGATAAATGTGTGAACAAGTTTTAGCAGTTTTTTTTTGTGAAAAAGAAAAGCTTTTATCTCATTTACTACACTTTAGTCCAAGTGAGTGACTTATTGCACAATTGCTGTTTTGCACAATTGTTGTTGTTGAAATGTGCACATTGTGAATTTTCACAGTAAAAAAACAGTCCATCATATTGGCCAGTAATGGAATGTTGGCCTGTATTTCACACAAGTGATGTATTAATACGTCACGTTTTTTTTTTTTTTTTTCAGGTGACATTTCCTGCTTGACAAGATGCAATAAATAGGTAAGTATCTCACTTCCCAGAAACAACTTCTCAAAGTGTGCCCATGTCACAATGTCATACAGGTTTACCAGTGGCACTGGGTATCCTCCCTTGTTTGTTTTATTTAACTGGATTGCGTACCTTGGCAAGATGAAGTTCAGCCACAAAAAAAAAAGCTGCTGTTGAGCCGCTGTTGGTGTTGAGGTTGTCGAATCACATATCTGTGGTTTTGCAAGAATGGCTTTTGTAAACAATGATGGTACACAGGTATGTCTTGTTAAAGAAATGAAAAGAAAACTTCCCATTGTCACTTTCACATGTAATTTATGTCTGCCCGAGGGCCTCTTTCATGAACTTGCATAGCATTTGACCTGACACATCAAGTATGTTGACAGACCTTTTCTAAAAGCATGCCATGTAAATAGTAAAGCACAGAACCGACTTACAAAACTGTGCTGCATGGATCTTTTTGCACCGGTATAATTTGCACTATTTCACAAGTATTATAAGCAATAACATGATGCTAAAATAGTGCAAGTTGAACCAGCGTAAAAAGATCCATCCAGCACAATGACTTGTTTTTTTTTTTTTTTAAGTTGGTTGTATCCCTCACTTCTTACAGTTTGAAAGTGATTCCCATTTGTCTTTCTCAGCACCCAGCAGATTATAGCACACAGTGCACACAGTGAAACTGCATCTCTGCATTTAACCCATTACACATGTGCAGTCATGAGCCCGGGGAGCACTGTGTGTATGCTCAGGGTAAGTAACTCAGTCAGCAGCACTTCTACCAGTTAGTGGATTCGAACCCATGACCCTCCGGTCACAGGTCCATTACCTTAACCGCCAGGGAGGCCATCACTGCCCCCACCTGTGTTCACTGTATGGATGGATATCAGGTCAAATACAGACGTTTGGACATTTGTAAGCCTGCGTGGACACAGGGCCGGATTAACAATGTCATGTGCCCTGGGCAACTGGGTGTTCTGTAATATTAATATTTTAAGTAAAATGTTTAATATGTAGCCAATTGTCCTCAATTTCAATTTTTTTTTTTGCGCTGCCGCGTAACTGTTTACTACACTGCTTGCTTTCACACGCTCTCCTCCACCGCGCCAACTGCAAGTTTGTGAAGTCACATGACTTGCACTATTGCCGTAATGTTTAATCCGGCCCTGCATGGACAGGAGACATGCTATTTCTGCCCTGTAATAGAGCACAAAAAAATGCAGTTTTTCATACATCCTTTCACATCCTTTTCCTTGTCGGTTAGGGGCATTAGGTGCTCTAACAGACCAGTGTGAGTCTGGTACTTGGCCAACTATCTTCTCTGATGCTTTGCCAGACATGGCTTTACATGTGTTATTTTTACATTTGTAGGTATGTGTTCCTTGTTGTTTGTAGATATGTTTCCTTGTTCGTATGAGCAACGCTCCCTTACAGTATAACCTTATAGGAACAAGGAAATAGAACTGTACACGAGTGTTGGGAAAAGGACACACCTTTTCTCTCTCTGTCTCTCTCTAACGAGAAAATGATAACCCAGATAAAGACCAAGAGGTCTATGTGTCACGCATTAAGCGCAATAAAAAAACGTCTGAAAGTGAAATGGTGAAATATTTCATTATGACGATCATGAATAGTATAAAATGATTTAATATGTAATAAAATTGGATAAATGGATATTTTATTCTGGATCTGTAGTTGCAATGCTGACTATATCACATCTATATCACATCAGTCCCATGAATCCGACATAGACAAGACGTCAATAAGTCTTTGGTGACAGAAGGTCACAATGAAACAATGGCCAAAGTAGCCCATATGAGTGCATCCTGTCAACTGAGATTGATATCTCAGAGAACGCCTGGTTGTTGCTGATAAAAATGAAACAAAAGCAGAGCATTGGCAAAACACTATGATCTGGTATACAGACCAATATCTCTGAAACGCCATATAATACACTTAAAGTACCCAAATCTTTCACAGCTCTCTACTGATTTAAAACATCTTTACATATCTTTACTGTGAAAAAACAAGACTGCATTGTTATAAAATGTCCTTACAATATTATTTGACTTTGCCAATAAGTAAATAAATAAATAAATAAATAAATAAATAAATAAATAAATAAATAAATAAATAAATAAATAAATAAATAACTGTGTGACCACTGCTGCCATTTTCAAACCAGATGCACTACTACCGAAATAGCGAAAAACACAATTCCGTCACAGTCAAAGATTTAATCAGCGATTTAAAATTTAAACTACATAGAAGCTGGCAGGTCACAAAGTCAAGAACAGAACACTTGTACAATAGTATGTCATTTACCATTGTGTCTATAACATGACTGTATGCTTTATCAGATGTTCCTTGGCAGACATTGATGTGTGCCAGTGTTGCCAGGGCTGTGTGTTAATGACAAACTAATATAAGGGCTTCCTTATTATCACAAACAAAACAAAATTCCCTGAAGGAAGACCCTTGTGATTGAAGTCACGCTAGACAATTAAAACGTAATTTATGACACATGAACGGTTAAACAGCTGCTACCATAAAACTCTTGATGTTTGCAATCAGTGCAGTGCATAATATGACACAGATGATCAAATTGCAGCAACAATAAAGTGGTGCAATTTAGTGCAATTTTTTATGTCCCAGATAGGGTGACATTTCCCTGTAAGTATCAGGTGTGTGTGTGTGTGTGTGTGTGTGTGTGTACACAGTTGATTTGCTTGGAAGCACATTCTACTGCATGTGACACTGTGTGAGTCATACTTTCTTTTTTCAAAGCATCCTCAGACCTAGGCGCGTATGGTCACGTAGGCCACTTCGACATCATTAGGTTATTGTGTTTGGTGAGAGCTGAGACTGTAATGCAGACAGACACATTCGTCTAGAAGCCTGCAAAAGCCCTTCAATAGGCATTGCTGCCACCTGCTGAGTTACTGCTCAGGTGCACTTCAGCAAGTAATCTCTGACATTAACATGCTTAAGGACAAAAAAAACGCTAATTGTTACAAACATGCTTCAAATGGGCAGCTTATTCCAATGGTGTACCACTTTGTGTACCTCATAAATTCTGTTCAGTTTCAACACAGAGATTTTTTTTTTGTTTTTCATGAAATCTGGCACCTGCAATTTTAACATAATGAACACCTTAACATAATAAACACAGAAAGAGTGTTTGTAAAATCAACCAAAGAATAGCATTTATTACGAAGAATATACTACTGTGTTCTAAAGAACCATTGAAAAGCCCTCACAATATGGCAGAGCACCAAAAGAATAGCATCAGTGGCCTACACATCACACTGCCATTGAACATTCACTGGTTTCCATTGCAATGCCTTTGTCCACCTGGTAAAACCTGGATGGTCACAAAAAAAATAGGCTCCCAGATGGCTGTTGAATGCTATCTGGTACTGACTATAGCTGCCTGGTTGCTAGTGCTAGAAGGTAAAAGTGTTGGGTGGAAATGAGTGCTCCGTGTATGAAGTCAAATGATCCGGGCTACTGTATTTGGGCTGTTCTAACACTAACACATTGTCAGGGCCTAGTCTGGAATGGGACTCTATGTGGCCCTGGCTACGCAGGTTGTGTGATGTTGTGTGTGGAGCCTGAGCTGAGGAGAACATTGGACCACACGGAGTCGGGATGGTACCTCAGGGACGCGTGGGAAGCCACTGACAGCAGAAAGACACAACATGGTGAGTGCTGGTAGAGGAGCAATGAGGAACCTACAGTATGTTTGATTCATCGTTGGGTCAGACGATGTGGGGCGGAGATGTGGGTTGTGGATTGATGTTGTGTCTGTATCACTTCCCTTTCTGGGTAAACCGGTCGAGTTCTAAATAAAACAGACTATATTGAACCTGTATTAGATAAGCCATTGATGTCTGGACGCTGTTGACTAATCCTTATGTAATGAAGCTGACATACAACTGTGTTCCAATATCACTTGAAGTCATTTGCTGGCATTCATAACCAGCATTAAATTTGTCCACAGTTTTGTCAGTAATTTGTGTTATTTTCTATGCTTATTTAGTTGAGAGACACGTGTAGATAAAAACCCAGCTTTTGACTGACTTTGAGTGTCAGCTGACCTTCTAGATGAGTTCAGGAAGAGCTGGCTGTGTGGCTGTGTATTCAGTCCGCACTCTGCATTGTCCAAGCCTGACAAACACAGCTGCACTCATGCATACTAAATACACGGTAATGTCTCTATCTCCCACATGGAGAAGCTGAAGGGGTCCCCCCAGTCCAACTTCCTCTGAGTACTTTTTATGCCAGATATTTTATTTTTCCCCACACATGTGATTATTTGATCTTTATTTTTTGTTTTTAAGTAGTTTTGTTTGAGTGTAATCCAGCTAAGCTACTTGAACAGTGAGCTGAGGCCAGGCCAAAAACTATGTCCTCTTTAGAAGCTGTTCTCTCAAATTTGAGTTTAATTACAAGTCAAATAGGAAATGAGCTTACAGAGATGATGAGGATAGTTCAAGACCAGATTCAGGTGAGCTTAATTCAGGCTTCATTTACAATTCCTCTTAGATGGGGACCATTTCATTGGTTGTGGCTGTATCTAGATAGCTGTAGCCCTCTCATCTCTTTCATGAGCCATTTCAGAGAGAGAGAGAGAAATTTTGAATAAGTACATTTCGAAGGTCAGCGATTAGTGATCCACGGATAGTCCAGTTAAGCCATTTGTTTATCCATTGGTAGTTTCCATGATGCCAGTTGTGGATTATGCCATTATTGTTTGACAAAGTGATGTGTATTATGCCTCTAAAACCTCACACATGCTTGTTTGACCAGAGCGGAGGTTATGAAGTGGACCTGTTCGTTGAGCCACCGGACTATGACCTCATCTGCATCATTTGCAGAGGGGTCCTACGCTGCCCGGTCCGAGTGGCCTGCAATCACATCTTCTGCAAGAAGTGCATCCTCCAGTGGCTGAAGAGGTAGGCACCACAGTAATTGCATTATCCGAGTTTACAGGCTTTTGAAACAACTTGAACTAGCAACAATACATTAGGATAAGGGTGCAATTCATTAGCCTCGTAAACCAGCCTCTTGTACTTTTTATTTTGTACAGAGGGTCTGGCAGTTCTGTATTGAGAAACGATTTCTTCCTGGAGGTGTGGGCTTTGCTGAAGTTTAAAACAAGTGGCTCTGCCTTTACCCATTTGCTAATGTCTGGTAGTGGCATATGCAATTCGAAGTGGCTATTGGTACGGCAGCTTCCGTGCCCCTAGAACTGGTATTATTGGTATGGAATTTAGGGTTAGGTTTACGGTTAGGTTTGGGATTAGGGTTAGGGTTAGGGTTAGTAGGGAATTTTTATCTGATAAATCTGTGGGAAACCTGCCTGACTATGGTACAGTTTCAGGTTCCATACCTATAACTTTACATGTATTGGTCAGGAAGAATATAGAATATAGGTTCTGGACCAATATCCTTACATCTACTGGTACGGAATTCCAGACCCATAGCTACTACCTATGCAATTAGCCTGCCTACGCACCATAATTCAAATGTAGCACACAAAGTCAACGTCATCGCTCAAAAACACTCCCTCTGTTTGCTAATTGGCTAGTCAAAAATTCGACCTATTACCGCAATGTCAATGAAAGCACAGCCAGAGCCTCTGTACAAAATAAAATAAAGTACGAGGGTCTGGCTTACCAGGCCAGCAATTCATATCATACTTAACTGATGCATGCTCCATGATCAAGTAATACATGAATTGATGGTAAAATGTATCATGAATCCTTGTTGCTTATCACTATGTCTGCAGACGATAAGTCACTCTTACTTACATTCTGAATTACAAGATATTAACTCAGACCCTTTCACATTTATTGGTATGGCCCTAATTCAGCCAGATGACATGTACTGTAATGCTAGCTAAGGGATTACACTGCTAAGCTTTAAACCTTACTGCCCAGCGTCCCAAAAGCTTGTTTAAATTTTCCTAATAGCACACCTACCAGCCAAGTCTCATGCAATCAGGACAAAGAAGTTTACTACACTGCACTGACTGCTGAGCCTGGCTTCCAGGATGATACCCCATTCGTTCTATGGAATACATCAATAAATGTGAAGTGAACTGTAAACCAATTAAGCAACATAACACGAGTGGGAGTGGGGTTGGTAGCAGACATCGTCACGGCTGTGGTTCAGGCTGCAGACAGGAAGTCGGAGGCTGAGGGGAATTACCTCTATGGTTTTGTGTGATTAGGCCATAGTCACCTAAAACCATAGTGGTTTGACCCTTAGTTAATGATGAGCAAATAGAAAGTCATGATACATCATCCACATACTCATGCATTAGTGCATCATGCGTTAGTTAGGTGCTGCTTAAGTTTAACCATACCCCTTATTAAAGAATACAGCTCTGGAAAAAATTAAGAGACCACTATAAAATGATCAGTTTCTCTGACTTAACTATTTATAGGTATATGTGTGAGTTAAGTGAACATTTTTGTTCACTACTGACAACATTTTTCCCAAATTCAACTGACACCGGAAAGCAATGGTTGTCATACATGTAGAGATGCTGATTTTAGGAAAATCTGCAGTCATCTCAAATTTTCTCTAGAGCTGTATTTACGAAAGCATTACTCAAAGGCTTCGTCAAAGCCATTTCCTATGCGTTTCATGCAGAACTCCCTTGCTTATTAAACAAACACTAAAATACCAAGAAATAGTTGTAGTCTCACTCGCTGAATCAGCATCACAAGTTTCCACTTTCCTGTGAATGTGTGGTGAGATCATGTGACCATGGGAAGTAATGACACACATTAACCTTTGTTTTTTTTTGCTCTGCAGACAGGAAACGTGCCCTTGCTGCAGAAAACCAGTGAATCAGAACTTCATGTTTGTAATGTTCCGACTCAGCAAAGCCATTGCCCGCTTACAGATCAAGGTGGGGATAGATTGTATTGCTACCTAGAAATAAAAAGATATTTTTTGAAAAGTTACAAAAAGGACACCCTTTTTAGTGATTTCCAGAGGTAAAGATCCTGGCTTCAAAAAATAAAAACTCTGCCATGTACATCTTTTGCCTGGACACCTGGTACAGGTAATTTCACTAATCTGCTGATTTACCTGACTAGTTAGTTTCCTCCCTTGGGCAAGTATTAAAGTTAATCCAATCCCATAATGGTTTCCGTGCTCATTAGCTGGTTTAAAAAATGTCAGGGTCAAAAGTTTCAGGCTTTTCACTTTCTCAAGCTAGGATCTCCTCCTCTTGATCTTTCAGAAATACATTTCAGATATTTCATATTGTTGATGTGCCACATTGGTGTGTTGTTGTAGCCTATGTTCACATGATGACCCTAGGGAAAGCAGCATATACTCTACAATGGCCAACTAATTTTTCCTCATTCTTTTTTTAAACTACCCTCCCACCACCCACCGCCCACCTGCACTTGGCACAGTGTCGGAACAGTGCACAGGGCTGCACGGCCACCTTCCCCCTCTCCGAGGAGTACCTGCACAGCTCCACCTGCCCGTTCGAGTGTCTCCTGTGCCCGTACGTGGGCTGCGGGGAGCGGGTGCTGCGTCGCGGCCTGGAGGCCCACACCCGCGTCTGTCCACACTGGAGCCAGCTGTGCCCCATGGGCTGCGGCACGCAGCTGAGCCGCGCCACCCAGCCGCAGCACAACTGCTACCGCGAGCTGCAGCAGCGCTACGAGGCCCAGCGCAGCCGACAGCGGGCCGTCGCCGCCGCCCTGCGCCGCAAGATGGCGCGCATGCAGAGCACCATGGCCCACATGCGCCGGCAGGTGGCGCTCATCTGCGATAGCCTGGAGGTGCTGGAGGAGCGTGAGGAGCAGGAGGAGGAGGATGACAGCCCCGGGGAGGGCACCAGCTCCGGCAGCAGCAGCACGAGCACGGCCAGCAGCTCCGCCGGCAGCAGCACCGGCAGCACCAGCAGCTCCTGAAGGTTAGGGGACAAGGGTCAAGAAAGCCAAAAGGGTGCTGCAAAAGGGTGCCACCACGTGGGGGGGCCAAAATTGGAGCAGTTTTTTAAAAGATATTTTTCTGGCTTTTCGCTTTCATTTATAGACAGAAAAGTGGAGAGAGGCAGAATGTGAGAGAGAGACGAGGTTGGATTGGAAAAACCGCTTTGGAAGATTCAAACCCGGGTCCCATGGCCCAGCATTGACAGGGCACTTTGAGACCACTAGTAATATTATTTTTTATAGGAGTGGCGTCTGAAATTCTATACTGTAATAGGGTTCAAGATTGCCAGCAGTGCTTCTGACATTGCAGGACTGTGTTTTTTATTTTGAATGATATGTTTATTTTCGTTTTTTTTTTTTTTTTTCTCTTTTCTGACAAGTTGCTCATTGTTTTTTTTTTTTTCAAACCTGGGATGCCTGATGTTAGACCTAGGCCTGAAGGAGGGTTTTGGAGTTTTCAAATACTTATGTGAGAGCTATGCTGGGTGACACAGGCTCATTGGCATCCTCCCAGGTGACACTCCAAAGTCAAGCACAGGATGGTATTTAGAACAACACCAGCATTTCTTTTCAATCTGGGTCACCTGTTTGCCTGTGATGTACCAGTTTAAAAGCAATAAATGTGCTTTTGTACAATGGACTGCTGTTTTGTTGTTTGTTGACAGCTTGAGCAAAGGTTTGGCGTCTTTGTAGAGCTTTCACTAGCAACTTTTAAAAGTAGAATTATACAATGCACACAAATATTCAAGTTCTCATTTATTATGTTCTCATTATCAAGTTATCATTTAACATATTTAAAAACAACATGTTGTACAGAAATAATCTCCAACCATTTAAACGGACAGTCATCTGGTATAAATATTACTATTCACATTGCAATCTGTGATCCACAATAGGAAGCATGAATGAGGGCAACTGTGTCTGTCATTTGTCAGTTGTCATCTCAACCACCCTCTCCCACACATACACACAATAAAAAATAGTAGAAGTAAACTGTTCTGGCTTCTCAGTACAATATTCGATTTAGTTCCGCCTGCGCAATGTTTATTGACTACTCCATTACTACTCCATAATGCCGCAAAGCAACAAGCTCTATGCTGCCATGCAAAGGCAAAAGACTGTAACTTCAGTTTTGAGCAAAAATTAGTTATTGTCATTTTTGGAACAATAAACATCAGTTTTATCATGTGGTCAAATATCTTGAGTCAATTTTGTTGTTTCTTGAGAAAAATAAGATGTTGCTGCCAAAAACACATGCAAATGGAAGATTTTTAAAGTCATTTATCTCAGTTTCACACTTTGGTGAGTTAAGGTCTTTTGCCTTTGTAGGGCAATATCGATGACACACTTTCACACACTAACACAGACAACTACAGCATGGCTGGCTGGGGGAAAGGTTGCGATAAAAATTGCAACATGTAAACACTGACAAGCACTGCATTTTCGTGGGATTTCCACCAGGGGGTGCTACTCCCACTCGACCGAGGCCTCGATGGACTCAGCGGAGGGGCTGTGAAGCGGTGAGCCGGCAGCAGGGGGGTTCTGGGCACCGGAGAGCTGGTCTATGCCTGAGTGCATGAGCGGTAGATAAATGTCGTCCATGTTTGGCAACACAAACACTTTCTGAAAGAGACAAAAGTTCACCCCAAAGGGGAACGAGGTGAGAAGCAATCCTACCTGGTGTCACATTTAAAATACAGTCACACAAATGGAGGTGGAGTGTTTTCAAATCATCTTATTTATGTTCAAATGGAGGAACAAGTATGTGACTATTAACCACCATGTTTTTTTCTGATTCACTTCCTAAAAAGATTTAGGCAGACAGCATTCACTGACAGGGAAATAAGATGTGATCAGAGGGGCGTTTATAAAATGACAGGGTCAACCGAGATATTTTCTAGAATATTATCACCACTTGGCATAAAACCCAACCGCTGCCTCTGTCTTCTTAATAATTATCTACATCAGTCCCTCACTCATATTCAGCACAGGACTCACTGCAGCAAAAAAAATCTATATAGAGATTTTGGTACTGGCTAACTGCCAGTAAATGCCAGAAAATGACGCTATTGAGTGCATAACCGCATGCCTCAATAAGGCAAAATCATAAAATATCCAGGCTTGCTCATGTATGAGTTTGTCCATCTAAAACCTCCTTAAGAGCCAAGAGATTCTGGATTAAAATTGGATGTCTGATGTTAAATGGCTGTTTCCCTTTTATTAGATTTGACTTTATTTCATTTTTAAGGGTAAATGCTTTGTATGTTTATTTAGTTTTAACTATAACTTTTACTTGCTGTCTACATCTTTTCTCAAATGCTGTCTACTGTATAATGTGTCATACTGTACGTTGTGGTCCATGTTAAATGCTAAATTCTAAGTGGCATATATTTTCTAATAAAAATATTAATCAGAAAAACAAAACAAAAAACAAGCAAACAAAAACCCCTCCCCGCAGGGGTCAAAGGGAGCAAAGAGGTGGAACCTGAAACTCGTCCTGCAGTTTCTTCTGGATCCACTCCGTCACGTGGCAGAAGGTCACCTCCCTCTCGCCCAGTTTGGGACGCACCCTCAGGTCCAGCCGGGGTGGGTCACAGAAACTGTACCTGACAAAGCCAGGAAGGCCAGACAACAGCAGTCACAACCAGAGCCGCATATATGTTTTATTCAAACACCGCCTCTTCGCCCCATAGAATTACACTGTAGAATCTTGGGAATGATCGGTTACAACATCCTGGGAATGATCGGTTACAACATGGCACCCATGATTTGAGTTGGCCAAACTCTCTCCATATACAGCTCTGGTCAGAACAACCAAATAACAATGCATTAAAATACAGCACACTAGGGGGCGCTGTGGCACAGTTGGCTGCAGCGCCTGTACTGTAAATGGGCCAAGTGCAAATGGGAACCTGAAGGGGTCGTGTCCAACCTGTGGCCATTTCTAAATCCTAACTCATCTCTCTTTTCCACTTGTTTCATGTCTTCACCCTCAACCAAGGCAACGTTTATTTAAAAAGCTGTTCTTACATGCAGTCGTTTGCAGTTGTTTCTCGTTGCCGCCATGATGAAAGTCCAAACAAGTTGATTGTACTACCTCTCCTCCTATTCTTCCTGCTGGTTCATGTTCGTCAATAGACCTGTGCAGACTTTCATCATGGCGGCGACGAGAAACTAAAGCAAGGTACTGCTTTATTAATAAATGTTTTATTAATAAATGTTGTGTACACTTACAAAGTTCTCAGTGCCTCGTTTTTAATGTCAGGGCCTTTGTTGTAATACCGATGGAGTGTGGAGTCTCTTCGAGCTGTTTTAATGGTTTAAAAATAGCGTAGCCGTCATGCTTCGTCTAAGGGCACCTACCACTTCCATTGTTAGCCTTCTGGGACAAACGATAAAAAATAGTTAAACTCTGAATGCAACAGGCTAAATCAATTTTGCTCCTCCATACACATACCAACTCGGTATAATGTTTTAACATGCCAATTTTCATTTTACACCGAAGTTCTCCTTTAACTGATTTATAGGTATATGTGTGAGTAAAGAGTAAAGAGTAAATTTTTTTGTTTTATTCTGTGAACTACTGACAACATTTCCCCCAAATTCCAAATTCAACTGACACTGCAAAGGAATGCCCGTCAAACATGTAGACACGCTGATTTTAGGAAAATTTGCAGTGGTCTCTTAATTTTTTCCCGAACTGTAGTTATTGCACGTTGCCTTTGTGGGGCAGAGTAAAGAAGTGTTGAAAAAAAAACAGTGGGAAGTTTACATCACCACTTGATCAGATGAGAAGAAAACCCCCTAAACACGCAGGCTCAATGCAGAAAAAGAGATTTCTTCATCTGCTTTCGCTTATCCTTCTCATCCTCTTAATTGCGGCGTAGAGGCCGAGAGTGCTAAATGAGGATGATCCTCTGCTGAAGCTGTGATTATATGCGGCTTTGGACTGACACGGAGACATCTCACAAACAGCCAGGCACAACACCAGCAGTCTCCAGCTGTACTCTCATCTGACCTACACACATACAGTATTAACACACAAGTACAGTGGTCCCTCGCTATATCGCGGTTTACCTTTCGCGGCCTCGCTGTTTCGCGGATTATTTTTAGTGCATGCAACCTCCTGTACAGTACAGAATGCGCTCAGCTTGTAAAATTTACATAAATCTTCCACCGCTAGCTGTGTGACTCTGAAGTGCTGTATGTTTGCAAGTGTGAACTTTGCCTGTCTGAGAAAAGTGTATAAGTGTGGTTGTGAGGGGTTTTACAGCCATAAAACATCTATAATAATTGTAAAAAATAAAGCTGACTACTTTGCGGATTTCGCCTATTGCGCGTTATTTTTAGAACGTAACTCCCGCGAATAACGAGGGACCACTGTATTGTGTACACAGTATTGACACACGCACATGCATGCACACACACACACACACACACACACACACACACATAAGCGCACACGCGACACATCTCACACACAGCCAGGCAAAACACCAGCAGTCTTCAGCTATGCTCTTGTCTGACCTACACACACGCACACACACACAAGGATACAAGGATACAAGGATATTTATTTGTAGGACATGCAGTGAAACTGTTGATTGTGAGTCTAGACTGTGCATGGGGTGTGGGGAGTAAAGTGCGTAGAATGCAGTTTGGGGGATGACTACCATATGAGGGGCAGAGGTAGAAAAGGTGATGGGGGGTGGGATAAAGTGCATAAAGTGCAGTTATAGTTGGGTGGGAGGACACACATATAGTATTACCACACACACACACACACACCCCCACATGCACGCACAAACACAAACATATGTGTGCGAACGCATGCACACGCACACACACACATACTGTACACAGCTTTGGCCTGACAAGGGACACATCTCACACACAGCCAGACACAACACCACCAGCCTACACCAATGCTCTCGTCTGACCTGAGCCATACCACAGAGTGTATGTGCATGCACACGTACACATACATACAGCATAAACACACACACCCACACACACACCCACACATAATATTATCATACACACACAGACACACAAAAATACATACATACTCAAACACACACACACATTAACAAACACAGACACAGATACACACACACACACTCGTTCTTGCTGCAGATGAAGTCAACAGGTCATACCAAATCCTGTCCGTGGGGGGAGGCGGGATGTTGACGGCCAGCGTCCCGGCAAGCTCCCGGACCTCCACAGTGAGCAGCAGGGGGGTGTTGGACACCTCCTCAATCTTCTTCTTGATGTACTCATTCTCCGTGGCCTTCTGGAAGTACTTAGACTTAGCGATTTTGTCGACAAATCTCAAAATCCTCCGGCCTGTTCTGCCACTGGCTGTGGGGCTGCAAACATGAGGGGTGGGGGGTAGGGCAAGAGATTGGTGGTGGTGGCGTGAATCAGGCATCATTACTCCCTATCAGCTGCACTGAAGTGACAGATGAGAGGCAAAACAGCAATTTCAGACGGGGCGGAATTACTCCACAACCATCAGCAAGAACATTAAAACGCGATCTCTCTACAACAGATGAGAGGGGCATCTCTATTGCTACACAGAATGTAGCGATCAAATTTGCATAATATAGTGGAGTGACCTGAGGCTATCAACGTCTGGTGTACCCATTTAGAGTTGTAAGACATTTAATGGGGTATTATGATAAAAGAAATCAAAAAGCTCTTTACTACAGGATTGCCTATCAAAGAGGGAGAAAGAGAGAGAGAGAGTGATAAAAAAGAGAGAGAGGGAGAAAGAGGGGGAACTGGTGCAGCATTAAGCTCAAGGATCAAAGCCAGATGAGTTGTGCTTTGCTGCTGTCAACCATTTTCCTGTCATGATGGCTGTAGAGAGGGCTTACTGACGCTCAAAATACATGCAAGCGGGCGAAGCGGAACGTTCCATTCTTTTCAGTTGGGAGGCGGCAGGTGGTGACGTAGATCAGCGAGGCGGGCGAGGCGGGCGAAAAAGTTGAGCTCTGCTGAACTTTATGCAAATGAGGAGCGGCGTTTGCCAAGCGATAACCAATGCCATCGTTTCAAATGACTTTTCAGTTGGAAGGCGGCAAGTGGAGAGATAAACATTTAAAAATGGACGTACATAAAATTTGAAACAGTGCCGTGGTTAACATTATATTGACATGCCAGAAGCAAAAAAAACATTACCATTCAGAATTCTTTAGCCTTTTAAACTTCATATCTCTTCAACTGACGTTCGGTACACGCCCACTCAAAGCGGAGCAAGCGGAGAGAAAGCGGTACATTTCGCTTGCATGTATTTTGGGCGTGAGAACAACCCCCTCAGATCAGACAAATCTACATCTGCAAATGTAACTCCGATGACAGGCTAGACTAAGTGGGTGTATAACTGTAGTGCTGTGTATGTAATATAAAACAACAACAACTATAATAATAATAATAATAATAATAATAATAATAATAATAATAATAATAATAATAATAATTAACTAACATCTGTTTGTTATACTTGCAAAAATTGTTTGAGAAAAATAGTGAAAGTTCAACCCGCATAAAAAGAGCCATGCAGCATGTTGGCCTTATTCTTTTAAGTTTCTTAGCAGCACTTTTTAACAAAGGAATTGTGATGTAAGTTGATGAATGATCTCGGAGGAATATGAGAGGACTAAGACTAAGACTAAATGTGCTAGATTCTGCTCTTACCCCAGCTTGAACTGTTTCTCGCTCCGAAACGTAGGTCGTAAAAGTTTTAAAAATCTAAATATTATGGTTGATTTTGGAAAGATTATACTGCTTGCCTCTAGCGGGCAATGTCTGAACTTGTCTGGAATTTTAGACACTCCCTTACGCTCACTGAGTGGGGTCACCTCACATATTTCATACTTTCGGATGTGTAGTCTGCCTTACAAAGCCAAAACACAGTAACTACATATTTTATCAAAATTACATTTAGACTGGAAATTGACTTTACAACACCTCCTTTGTCTTGTGGCTGAATCTGTTGCTTCTTCCTATTAAGAAAGTACATAAAAGTATCACCAATACTAGAAAAGCACTCAGATAGCGCAGACCTCTGCCAGGGCAGCTCAGATCACCACCAACATCTAATCACTTTTAAGTTAGACCATTTTTGACCTACCCTGAAAAATTAATCAAAATCCATCCATACCTTTTTGAGTTATCTTGTTAACCAACCAACCAACCAACCAACCAACCAACCAACAAACAAAGTAACAATCCCCATCCCCTGGCAAAGGTAATTATATACAACATGCTTGACTGGGCAATTTAACAACTTTGAAGGCATGTTTCTCAGTGTCAATGCTTGCACAGTTACTGCACTTTGCCTTTGTAGGGCAGCAGTATTTTATTCACTTTGTCAAAATCAGCTTTTTATTTTGGTTTTCCTTGCTCACATATATCTGTACTGTTGTGTGTTGACTTGAGTGGTCATCAGTCAGTTGGCAGTTGCCATAACGCCACACTGGTGCTGGTCTCCAGGTTACGGAGGCAAAATTAAAGGTGAGGTTCTCAACCCTGAACAGCCCACCCCCATCTCCCTCTGATCTTACCCCTCTGTGCTGCCCGGACTCCCCTTCTCCCCCAGGGGCCACTGCGGCTCAGGGAGCGGCCCCTCCTCCTCATCGGTGGAGCCCGCGCTGGACGACTCCTCCTCACTGTCAGCCAGCACACACATCCTGGACTTTCTGGATCACACACACAAACACGGAGTACACACACACACACACACACACACACACACACACACACACACACACACAGAGTACACACATAGAGTACACACATACATGCACGTATTGCACGAACACACACACACACATGGAATACACACACACATACACACACACACACACAAACCATACATACACAAAGAACCCACATTAAAATTCATTCACTATTACTGTCTGGAAGAAATGCTATATAGGATTTATGTTAGTGGTGGTGTTTATCCATTGAGTAGGGTTAATACAGCTTAAAGTAATTAATTATTTATAATAACATTTTATATATATGTACTGTACCACAGAATTTTCTGTGGTAAAAAAATCATTTTAGTACTACATATGCATTAATTTATCCCCTTTATATATATATATTTATGTAAAAGCAGTTATATGTAAACATTGTCCTACATCACCTATACAAGATAAGGTATAATGCATTGCATAAGATCTTAACAACATGACCTACAAAGCCACAAACCAAATACCAAGAAGAAAATTCCAAAACCAGCCCAAGCTGCTCAATGCAAAACAACAGATACCTGTCATAAACCTCTGTAACTGATACCCCCAATCATCATTCCAACTGTCATTTTTGTCATTCCATGTCATTCCAAAGGCCATTCTCAGTGAAAGGCAGTGAATGAGCATCACTGCTAAGCTGACAAGAACTCAAAGCATATTACTTGCTCCATTTCAACCTGTACAAACAAGGCCGGATTAAGGATTCAAGTGCCCCTAGGCACAAAATATTAGTCTCGTGGCCCCTTCCACCCAAAATTTAGGTGGCTAGGCTGTTTTTTCCTAGCCTGGCTGTCGCACCAAGCTCATAGATGGAGCTTGGTCTGGCAAAGATCCCATACAAAGGAAGTTCTCAGAGGTGGGAACCATGGGCATCTACAGGACAGAGCTACAACCAATCAGACCACTGATTCTGATGACATATGCATAGCGTTTGCATTTTTCATTGGTGCCCGATTTCTCGAAAAAAAGAAACAGTCAAAACAGATGATTTTGAAAGTCATTCTTCTCAGTTTAATATTCTGAGTTAAAGTCTTTGCTTTTGTAGGGCAGTATATATTAATGTAAAACTTAAAAGGTAGTACCCCCCAATTGTGGAGAGGTAATTCACACTCTGAACTAAGCTCATGAATCCCAGACAACTGCTCCGCCTCCAGAGTCATACAGTACTTGCAGTGACCTCCCAGAGGTCTTTGCTCTCTCTCACCCTGCTCTTGCGGTCTCCACAACGCGGTCGGGCTCCAGGCTGTCCTTGCCCAGCTTGGCCAGGTTGATCTTGGTCTCCAGGGTCATCTGCAGGGCCCCCGTGTACTCCATGTCCAGCTCCAGCCACAAGCCTGAGACACGGGGCAAACACGTGAGAACCATGCATCTCCACAAACACATGCTGAGAGTGTAAGCCATAGGAAACAGGAAAATAATGATGACTGGTACACTCAGACAGAACACACACACCGACACACACACGCGCGCACACATGCATGCATGCACACAAGCACACACAAATGCACGCATGTGCACGTGCATGCACAGACAGACAGATACACACACACACACACACACACACACACACACAGACGCATACACACACACTCTCTCTCACACACACACACACACACACACACACACACACACACACACACACACACACACACACACACACACACACACACACAGACACATAAAATGCAAACACAGCCACTTAACCTTCCACAAGTAAATGCAGTTAGATACACAATCCTTGACACATAGACACACTCCTCCCACATATCCTCCATACATAAGTGCAGTTTTTGTATATAGATGTATATAGGTTAAACCACATAAGAGTAATCACCCTGCCACACATATCATTCCCACTCTGTCCCCACAATGCCCTTAGCAACACAATGCCCAGTGGGATTATTCACTCCTATTGAATATACTATCGCTTTTCATAACACCAATATCTATTCTAATGCTGCAATAGGATTGGTTGGAAAAATCCTTTGAGACTGTAATGGATTTCAAATGGATTTTTATTTTCCTGATGAGGGATTCAGTGGCTGTGTTCACCATGCATGCTCTCTCTCTCTCTCTCTCTTTCTCTCTGTTTTAACCTTTGCTTTGAACCCTCTGACCTTTTACTGTTTGTGTTTCTTAAGCAAAGGAAGCATCACAAAATGAAATTGCTTTCAGATGCATTCCAGGATTTTTGCCTGGTGAACGATTCTCGGTATTCAACATGCGCCTGATTTTCAAAATGAACAGTATAAGGGGGGTCACAGTGGCACTGTTGGCTAAAGTGTCCATACATCTGGGGACACTGATTTGTGTCTGACCTGAGGTCACTTCTCAATCCTACCCTATCTTTCTCTCTCTCTCTCTCTCTCTCTCTCTCTCTCTCTCTCTCTCTCTCTCTCTCTTTCTCTCTCTCTTTCTCTGTCCCACTCATTTCCTAGCACTCTCTATTGTCCTATCCAATTAATGGCCAAAATGCTTGAAATAAAAACAATTAACTCAAAATTAACAAAGTACCATGTACTGTCCCACTGCATTTTCGTGGAGAAAGTGAATTTAAGGAGAGAAACCAATTAACCCAAGACAACGACAGCAGGGCCACTAATCTGTGCAGTATTTCAGGGGGATTATGATCACCTCAATTATAATAAAATACAGCAGATTATAATTCCTGTAGAGTCTAATAACTTGTGTGGCAAATCTGCAAATGAGATGAGGTGTGATTAGGTGGTGCATATATGCCTGTGTGATTGTGTGTGTGTGTGTGTGTTAATGTTGTCATTTAATGTAATGCTTTCTTTGTATTATAATATGAGTAAAAGACAAAGTTGAACAAGAGTGGAATTAGATGAAAGAGACATGTTTCTGATCACTAGATGTATGTATGTAAAGACAATGGTGGCCGATCAATTCTAAGACAATCTTAGAATTTAAATGATATTCTATGGACCAGTAACAGACAGTACCAGGTACTGTATGCACAGTGTCAGTATGCTTATATGCTGTCACATAATCTGTGACCCACACACACACACACACACACATATATACACACATACACACAAATGCATACATATGCATACAGTTTCATATGCATATGCATAAACATGCACACAAACACACAAAAACACGCATACTGTATATTGCACACCTACACACACGGACACACACACATACACAGACACAGACATGTGCGATCGTGACTGTCACAGTGGCATTATGGCAGCCGAGATTACAGTGGGATAATATCTGATCTCATCGGGGGCAGTCACATCACGTCAGCGGACATAAGCAGAGGCCGAGCCACCGCGCCTTTGACATGGAAGATCTAATCGGATGTTCGGGAAAAGACCTGCGCACGATGACACACGAAATAACGCACGACACAGCAGAGTGTCGTGCAGGATAACACACGGCACAAAAGCACAATATAGCACAATACAGCACAGCATGATGTGGCTTATCAGGCTTGGCACAGCTCATCCAGTCTTACCTCTGCGGTTGATGCGAGGGTCATACGTGTTGATGATCTGAGGCATGCCACAGCCCATGTCCAGCTCTGTGAGAGTCAGCTCATTCATGAAGTAAGGCAACTGGAAACACACACACATATGCATGCATACACAAACACAAATACGCACACACATACACACACACACACACACACACACACAAGCACACACACACACACACACACATACACAAACACAGATATGCACACACACAGACACACATACACACATACACACACACATACACACATGCATACAAGGACAGACATAGATATACACACACACAACCACAAACACACACACACAAGCACACACACAAACACACACACAAACACACATACACAAACACATACACACACACACACACACACACACACACACACACACACACATGCATACATACACAGACATAGATACACATACACACACAACCACAAACACTCACACACATGCACACATGCACGCATGCACACACACACACAGAACCCACATTAAAATTCATTTACTATTACTGTCTGGAAGAAACTCCATATAGGATTTATGTTGGTGGCAGGGTTTATGCATATAGTAGGTTTAATGCAGCTAAAGGAAATGTATTGCAGGAGGCTAGTCAAAGGAAAGGTGCAATTTCAGTTTGAATCATTGCAAAATATTATGAACAACGCAACTGTTGTGTAACATGCTGTCTGTAATCCACCAAGCCATTTTTGATACTGACACTGTAATACCAATGCCTATATGAACTTTTCAGGTTTGATTTCCTGTTTACCCAAAATGCATCATGCTCCTGCAGCTTACCCACCCTTATTTTACTCAGCTTCTTCTGAATCTTGTGTGAGACCATGTCGGCCCAGTACTTCTCCTGCAGGAAATCCCAAAAGATCCGGCCAATCAGTGCATTGATCCAGTCAGGAGGCGGGGCATCCATGTGACAGCAGCACACTTCCTGTTTGAGAGAAGCAGAAGCTGGAATGGTACAGGGGCATTGTTGTAAATACAGTGCTCAGCTCCAAATTACTGAATAACCTTGATTTTGTATTCTTAAAACATTTGCTCAGTTTCTGCTTCGTCCAAAGAATTTTAAAATGAATTTATTGGTATTACTGCACAATGTCTACAAATCTGTGTTATACACAGACAGATTGCTGAGTGTGTACATGACAGTGCACTGTCTACAGTAAGCACAGTCCCATAGACTGTGAGATACGGGCTTGAGCTTGCATCCTGAGTTAAACCATGATGGTTTGAGACTGTGGATGTCTGCAACTGCTTTGGCACTGTGCAAGTCAATGATGCTTTGAGAGTGTGAATGTCTGTAATTGCTTTAAAACTGTGGGCGTCAGATCAATCTAAATTAATAAATTGCCAAAAGAAGGAGCTTGTTTGAGCCTGAATGTCAGATTTGACTGGGGCACAGCAGACCCATACTTTAGCACAAGCCCTACTTAGAGAGGTCTAGGGCAACTTCAGCATGGAATGAGATGACTCCTGCGCACTGCTATCTCAAAACGGCAGGGCAGAAAGCAAGAAATAATGCTACGCCTGAAATTACCAAATGTTTCCGGGTTATTATGACTGTCTACTAGCAAATGTTCAATGCAGCCTAGTGTCCTACGCCTGATTTGAGGCACCATGCCTGAGATCTTTCAGCCCCGCTTACGTTCCTCTGGGCTCCAGATAAACAGAGGAGTGAAGGCTGGCAAGGGAGTGTTGGAGCAGCTGCTTCCATCCAATGCTTCATTAACAGCCAGCCTTGGCAGCACAGACTGTTCCTGAACTGTGAAAATGAGTCGACCTGCCACGATAGCACAAAGCCAATTTCTTTTTATAATTAGTGATTTTTTTAAAGGGGTTCCACTCATGCGGAACATTCTGGAGTTTGAAGACTCTCGGCTCCCAAAGAGCCTACTGCACTGGGCAGTCAGAATTCATAAACTAGGGCATCAATACATAGCACATAAAACACACACACATGTTTATATTCATAAGCCTCAAACATCAAACACCAAAACCTGCAAAGGATACACTCACTCTCACACTCTCTCTCTCCCTATCTCTCTCTTTCTATCTCTCTCTCTCTTTGTGGATGTGTGTGTGTGTGTGTGTGTGTGTGTAAGAGAGAGGAGTGTATGTGAGACAGAGTGTGTGTGTGGTTGTATGCATGTGTGTATACAAAGAGGCCGAGAGAGAGAGAAAGAGAGAGAGACAGAGAGATAAAAAGAAAGACAGACATGTAGACAAAAAGAAAGAAAGAAAGAAAGAAAGAAAGAAAGAAAGAAAGATACAGAGACTGTGTGTATTTATTTCCTCTCCATGTGTTCTGCTCCATGAGTTTCCCCGTGCTGCCGTACCTTCTCTGTGGGGCTGGCCTGGGTGCTGCTGGGCCCGGGGCTGGAGGTAGGGCTGGGCTCCTGGGACCTCAGTAGGGCGCCCATGTAGGACGCATAGTCGTGCAGCAGCCCGCTGCCCCGCACCCTGCCGGCCAGGTCCCGGGGACACAGCAGCACGGAGGCCAAGTCCTCAGTACTCCCCCCACTGGACACCCGACTGGACGCCACAGGGGTGCTGGGGCTCTCCGCATGAGGCACTGAGATGTCTGCAAGAACACACACACACACACAGACACAGTATGCATACGCACACACACACACACACACACACACACACACACACACACACACAGTATGCACAGACACACACACACACGCAGTACACATGCACACACACATACACACACACACAGTATACACAGACACACACACACGCACAGAGTACACATACACACATACACACACACACACACACACACACACACACACAGTGCACATGCACACACACATACACACACACAAACACACACACACACACACACACACACACACGCGCACACACACACACACACACACACACACACACACACGCACACACACGTCACAAACCAGGACATCAGGGAGGAGGTCGAGACAGTTCTGACAGCGATATGATGTGAAGTGACAGATGGCTGACAGAGTGGGAAATAAATGTGATATCTCTGGAGGTGATTTTTGGATGTGTGATTTTTGGATCTTACATTTTTAGAAGTGGGACTGTCTGAGCATAACTACAGTAAGCTGTCTAAATCGTACTCTACAGACCTAGTACTGTTAGAACAACACCATTTTACTTACTATACGTAACATAAATGTATTTTTTTCTCGACTTCGTACAACTTCTCCATAAAACGTCACACACATATTAAGTATTATAGTATTACATTTCCCAGTCAAGTTGTCTGTTTATTCTTCTTTTCTGAGTACTGGGCAGATGGCAGTATAATGGTTTATATTTCTGACAGTGACAATGGGCTACTCTTATACGTAACATAAATGTGTGTTTTTCTCAACTTCTGACACCTTTCGCAATGAAATGTCATATATATTATAAGCATTATATTGTTACATTTCCCAGTAGGGTTGTCTTTTTTGTCTTTTATTGAGTACTAGACAGATGGCAGTATAATTTTTCATAGTTTTGACACTTCTGACACATTGACAATGGACGATTCATGTTCCCGGGTGCAGGTGCGTGACTGGATTTGCCAACTGTTGTTTTCCGTTTAATAACTAGTGACACTCTTACCAGATCGGGAGCCACATCTGTTCAGCCTGTCCAGGCTCTCAGTCCTGGAGGCAGCCAGCAGGTGATGGAACCACTCCTCCTTCTCTCTCCCCGTTCGCCCAAACAGGTACAAAGTGGTGGCGGGGGTGGCGGTTCTGGGATTGGCTGGTGCTGAGGCAGGCCTATCCTGCTGATACTGCTCACCCCCACCCCCACCCCCACCTCCACCCATGCCTCCATCCGTGCCCCAACCCTGGGCATCGTCCCTCAGCTCCATCAGTACTGGCTGCTCGCCCTTGGCCAGCGTGATGCAGATGGGGTACTTCTGATTCCACACCCGCTTGCGTGCCAGAGCCACTGGGAACAGGAACACCTGTGTCCAACACCCCCACCACAAAAAAAAACAAAAAAAACGCACCCTTTATCAGATGCACATGGCATACCACATAACATGCACAGCACTTTTTTTCTCTAGAAAAAGCACACAGCAGTTCTCTCACCAATTAGATATCTGGAACGGAGTCAAAAATAGATGGAATCGCCAGCTGGATCACAAAACACACTGGACAACGTGAAGGGGATGCTAACCCCATTTTGAATATGTCCACTCTCTGGTTTATTTATGTCCCTCAGCCTTTGGTAGAGGAAAGTCAGAAAGCAGGTATGGCTTTTTGAGCAACAGATTTGAAGACAAAACACACCTTGCTGCCGGTGAGTTGGAGCTTGCGAGAGCGGACGAAAGTGGGTTGCTCTTGCAGCTGCTCGTCAAACGTAGCCCTGCGCCTGATGTTCTGGCGGGGGTAGTCTAGCCTCACGCTCGAGCCCTCCAGCGACGCATACACAGAGTGCGCCAAGGACGGGTGATAGTAGTCGGGGTCATAGGTGTGCATCTCGTTCAGCCAACCCTGAGAGGCAAAGAAGATGCAGTCAGCAGTTTGTTCAAGAAGAGGGTGTCGGATGTCAACAAGGAGGACTGAGGTGGAATGGTTACTGTTTCAGAATTTAAAATTAGAATTATAGGGTTCTGTTTTATAGGATTTAGTTCAGAGTTCACAGTTCTGCACACAGATATAGAATACCTAGATGTGACATTGGGCTCTACAGCATATGTTAGTGGTTCTCTGCATCTATGGTTGAGTGACATTGAGCTTCAAAATTTTAGCATTCCATTTATTAAATTAGTTCATTGAAATAATTTCTCTACATGTGAAGTCCAAAACCTTAAAAACTACTGGGAAACACTTTCCATGATATTGAACAGTTGAAATATGTTAAAAACTGAGTTTTCAAAATTGTATAATTCCAAAGGGACAAATTATCTCTTGCACTGATATTCAATCACCACTCTTAAAGGTTAGCTTAGAAGGATTTAGTGATCCCAGCAAAATAAGGCTGGTGCTTATGTCAGTTAGGCAGCTGTAAAATACACAGCCGGAGCAGCCACTGTGATTCAGACAACCTCAGCTCAGCGATAACGAGCTCAGCCTGTCAGCAAACCACTGATTAAACGTGGGCGTCCTCGAATCACGTCTGGGTGCCATAATGTGGGCATAAAGCCGCCACAAAGTTGACTGCTTGCCTTGAATGGACTCTGTTAGGGACCCTGACGGATGAAAGAAGAACGTTTTTTTGTCTTTTTTGAAAATTAAAAAAGAGAGGTGCACTCAGAGTCAAAGAAAGAGATGGCCATGGCTCTGGGTGTACTTAATCAATAGCTGTCAGGAGTCTACTGTGTCGCATCAGGCTTTGTCTGCCTGAGCAAACGACACACGGGACACGCTGATGGTGGCCCTGACGTGTCTCAGCAGAAGCACAGAGATGTTAATTGTAGCCTTGCTGTTAGGAGATGCAATGTGGCACATTAAAAAAACATTAGCTGCTTGAGCAAACACCACAAGGAGCTGGATTTTATTCTAACAGTGACTGTGCTACAGGAAAAAGCACTGACTCCCACAATATTCAACATAAATTCAAAATTTCAACACATTTAATAATGACCTGAAATGAAATAGAATGTAATGACCAATCTCTGCATTCTATATAACAGAGATAACATGTTAGACTCATTTGCCAACAAATGACTTGATGACCATCAACATCAGACACTCACCTTTAAGCAGGGTGGGTCTCCTTGAAGGTCACTCGGGTGACTATATCTGTCCTGGTTGGCGTTGCGTCTGTTAGGGGAAATAGTCTGTCTGCTGAGGCCCAGCTGAACGAGCAGAAGTCCCAGCATGAATCCAAAGATCAGGCCCACGCAAAGGCCTGACATGTATGTGGTCAGAGGCATGATGAAGTAAGAGTAAAACAGTGCGGCCAGGAAGCAGAGTCCCGTGCCTGGCACGGCAGGGGGTTGAGTGATCCCTGTGTTGTGACCGGCGCCACCTATGACCTGTGTGACCTTGTCACCATGATGCTGGAGCTCCAGAGCCAGACTGGTGTCCTTCTGTCGGCCGTGGTGGTCGTGGTAAGCACAGGACCTCTTCCTCCTAGCACGTCGTACTGGCCAGTTACAGGTTGGCAGGTTGAAGTCTCCGTCAGACTTGGTGCTCCGAGGCTGTGACTCCGTCACGGTGAAGTCCCCGGTAGACCTACCAAGGACTGCGTAAAAGCCTTTGTGGCTCGGAGAGTCCACAGAACCGGCTGGCCTTTGGTGCTTGGGGCTGCCGGACCCGCCACCGCTGTCGTCACCCATGATCTTGCTGAACATGCTGAACATGGGCTCGTGCATGGCCTCCTGGAGCTTCCGCTTGGTGTCCTCCAGCTCCACCTTGAAGAAGCCTGGTTTGGCCTCGGTAGGGGAGAGGTTGACTGGGGAAGGCGGCGCGGTGCGGGAGTCTTTGGACTGGGCGAGCTGCTTGAGCAGGTGCAGGTTGAGGCGCGAGTCGGACTTGGACTGGGAGACCTCGGGCTCGCTGCGGGACAGCTCAGTGGAGATAGACTTCACCAGGCTGAGCAGGGGCCTCGGCTTCAGCGACGAGGACGAGAAGGTTGACTCCTTCAGCTCCAGCTCGGTGGAGAGCGACTTCACCAGGTTAGCCAGGGGTCGGTGCTTGGGCGATGCCTGGCCTGGGGACAGAAAACCGGGCATGGAGGCTGAGACATCCCCCAGGGAGCCTGGCGAGGAGGGCGAGAGTGGAACGTGAAACGCTGGCGAATGCAGTCCCCAGTCATCCTTGTAAGGACAGGATCTCTGCTTCTGTAGAGGGGCACTGGGTCCATCCTGATCACGCTCCAGCTGGAAAATCAGCTCGTTGTCATCCAGGCTGTCCCACTCACCTTCCGTGCCTGTCAGCTGGATCACGATCCCCCTTCGAGCTGAGCCCTGAGCCCCTGCAGAAGGAGGGCAGTGTCCTGGGCTCTGGTGACCGAGAGCATTTTTGGGTCCTCCGTCATTTCCTACGGTCCCTGCCATATCATCTCCTCACATTCCAGAAGGCACTCTAGACTCTCTGCAGACACAAGTCAAGCATACAGTACAAACCCACACTGAGTTACATCGCCCTGAGAGATCTCGAGAGAGAGTGCTAATTTGAGACATTTATTATAGCTGTTACTGTAATCTTTCTCCATAAGGGAGCTCAGCTGGGTGGTGGCGTGGGCAAGCACTGATGGCTGTGAGGTAATTACTTAAGCCCTAATATTTACTGAGAGCTCTCGAGTGTGAACAAAAGATCTCTCCCCCCACCGTCAGACTTGATAAGTGCGGGCTCACGTTGGTTTTAAAAATAGTGCGAGGGGATGTTCTTAAATGATCGGAAAAGTAGGGCAGAGCCGTGACTTCATTTCAATAGCTCATTGCCAGGCTGTAAGCTCAAAAGATAAATCTGTTGCCAAGGACAGAGATACCTACTGCACACCCACACCAAGTAACGGTGTGCCAACAGTAAGCTCTCCCCACTTGCTACTCTTCTCAGCTAATCAACTATCTACTGTAGAATTCACCCTCTGCAGAATGTTTGGTCTGAGATATCTCTTTCTTCTTTGCCTGTGATATTTCTGACTCTGACTCACGCTGCTTTTTCTTGATCATCACGACATACAGAGTTCTTTCGTTAGCTTCACATACTGCACTGCCTTCCCTCTGTCATAGAAGTCAGAGCTATGGGGTATCCTCTTTCACTTGCATCCTTCAGGGGGGACACAGATCCTGCTTTGAAATTCATACTGGAGCTAGTGATCTGCTGCATTGATCCACTGCTACACAGCACAGCATAGCACAGACAGACAGCGTTACATAATGAGCAAAAATGGGTGAGACATTCTTTTTTATCAAAAAAAAAAAGACAAAACAAAACAAAAAAAGACAACAACAAACAAAAAAAAACACACTGCAATAGCCAATGTTTACCAGACCTGTGACATTACACAGAAGAGCTGACACACTGCAGACAAATTGCTCTCAGAAGGCTTCTGTATCACAGCAGCTGCCTTGCTGCAAACCAGTGTATGTAAATCAACAGGCTACACCTTCCCCCTAGAGAGACCATTTCTGGGTTACCTGTATGAAGAGGAATCCTCATCATTTCTGGGTCAGAAGACTGTGCTTCAAAGTGAGTTTAAGACCATGCACTGGCATTACATAACAGGCACTGACACAAATTCTACCAATTCCACAGCAGCTGGTGCATTCCCTGTAATCCTTCCCCTGCAGACAAAATGGTCTGTGGTGAGATATTAAACCAGCAGACAGCATTGGAACTGAATCTGTGTATACTCACAAACATAGCTCAGGAGGATGCCATTGTATGTGGAGCTTCGGGGTGCCAAAAGCACAGATGAGTGACAGCTGTCTAAACACAGTGGCAAAGACCTGGTTCGTCCCAAGAGCTGGGAGAGGACAAAGATCTATGCATTAGAGCTGGGAGATCATGACCTTAAACAAAACTCATGAGTTACCTCAATGTCATTTTATGAAATTATTATTTCAATTTTGTTTATTTTTTTGTTTGTCCATTTAGAATCTACATACTTATCATTCTCATAGTTCACTGAAAAGGCTTGTACTGTAAGTTTGCAATTTAAGCCATGGGGTCTTTGTCTAATTCAAAGGAAAGTACAGCAGCATACAGGGAAGAAGATACTGTACAGCAGCTAAAGGAAGAGTTAACCAAATAAAAACTCACATTGAATATTGGAATAGTGGACGTTGAATATTGGTTTCAATTAATTGCCCAGCCCTACTACGCATAAACTGTACTTAAAAACAAACAAAACAAACAACAACAACACTTAATTTGCAGCAATAAGGGCAGTGTGATGAAATGGCTTTTCAAGTATTTCTGGTATATAGTTACGGGGAAGAAGACATAGCAGGCTGGCCAGTATTGGCATGATTAGTGTGAGGTCATTTTAAGACAATGCAGACACTAAATGGCTCTAACAATTTTTACTGCACACACAAATATCACACATAGTGCTGAAGGCCTGCAAACGTCTGTGGGTATAAATTATGCGATTCGCCAGGCAACCACAAGTAAAAGAAAGCACGAGTGTGATCTAAACCAGGGTGGAACGCCCAACAAATTACACAGAGATAATACCCTCTTGATATCACAGGATGCTACCTGACACTTCTGCTACAGTAAATAATGGCCATTTCACAGAGAAGAGGTGACCTAAGATAGCATCAGGGAACACTGTTGGTCTGAACCGCTGTGATAAAAGGAAAACAATGGGGACAAAAGAAAACATCTGTACTGAAACATAAACATAGCCAAAAATAAAGATCAACTATCTCAGATTTGCCTCAGGCTCTGGGGAAAAAAAAACTCACCGGTGTAATGTGAAGGTTTCACATTTTGTGTGTCACGTTCAAAAAAGCTTACTGGCCATTTCAGAGCACTACCAGTAATTCACATTACTCTTAGTACCAGCAAGAACAGAAACGACAGAAGCTGAGCATATCTCCTGTACAACTGAACAGACAGCAGCAGGCCAATGGACCCCCCACTCTCTCTGTGCAGCCTACCTTTGGGGCACTAGCAGATGGTTATTCTTGTGGCCCGCACATGTGTTCTGCACTGGCACGCTTCCTCTTGTGTAATAATGGGCTCGAATCCTCTTCAGTGCACTGGGCTTACACGCAGGGTCCTGCAAACAGGCAGTCAATAACGGTCAATGTCA
This sequence comes from Coilia nasus, assembly GCA_027475355.1. NCBI lineage: Eukaryota > Metazoa > Chordata > Actinopteri > Clupeiformes > Engraulidae > Coilia > Coilia nasus. The sequence goes on along the minus strand of CM050210.1, from coordinate 20,790,598 downwards.
GTCACACAGATTAACCATTCCACTGTCTTGGCGACTGTGACAGGCTTTTGCTTGTCAGTGGCAGACAAAATATTAAAGTGGATAATCTCCGGACATGGAAAACCTCTTCAGACTTGGGTTGTGAGTAATACTTATGTCATGGACATACACGTATATATCCCCCACCATTCACCCCACCACACAAACACACCAAAAATTGTGGGCCGGGGGGTTTAAAAACGCTTACTAACTTTCACTAAAAATGGTCATCAGCCTGCATGCCTGGTAGTTTTACTATAATGACATTTTGATGTTATCACGGTATCATTCTGTTAGATAAAATATATCCAGGCATTCTATGGTCAGACTACAGGTAAGAGCCAGCCATCTCTTAAAATCTAGTAAAATCACATTTGCGATAGAATACGTGAACTGCAATAACTTTTAAATGACATTTTAAAAAAGGATACGATGAAGAGCCACTCACCAAATGATTTTCAGCACTAAAGACCGACGTTACCTCTTGGGAATCCAGTTCACACAGTGATAAACGGTGCGATGTTTTGATTTGAAGACTGCGGTCCAGAAACTTTCTACGCTGGGATCACAGTCAGCGACGATGAGATGGAACAAACGTCAGGTTTCCGTGCATCCTTAGCCAAAGGTCTTCTGGCAGCCACATTTAGTCGTGCAAATTATTTGACACATTTCTCTACATCCTGCCTTGGGGATTTTAGAAACCTAATAACATTGCAAGGTGCGCATTCCATTAGGTGATTTCACTGATGTGCTTTTAGTATATATTTAAGTATTAGAAAAGGCTAGCGTTTCTGTCATTCGCGAGGCAGCGCATATGCTCAATGGACTTAATACAGCTGTGCACGTGCTACCGGACTCCTTCACGACGCGTAACAGAAGAAATTCAATTCGCCGACTTTGAACAGTTTGGAGATCCGACCGAATGGTAACGGGATGTGGTAATACTGTCATGGAGATGCGCACACGAGCATAGTTCAACACCTCCCTCTTGCTGCCTTCATCCAGATGTGCTTTAGCGCACCAATCTGATTATGGAAAGGATGGCTGTGGTCCACTTTAATCCAGATTAAGCATCCCAGCCCCAACACCACTCCCCCTGCCTCCCTTCCCTGTCAGGGGGGGAGACAGACAGACAGACAGACAGCAAAAGACAGAAATCACAGAGTCACAAGTATTTTAATAAAACAATTATGTGTCAGTGTTTCTATGTGAGTGTGACAATGCTACATTAACCCTAATGGTCACAATCATCAATAATCTTTTGAGTTATTCTGCATATTTCTTTCTTGTGGACCAGACATTCAATCTTCCAAATAAGTATTTTCCCTGAGTATGTGGAAGCCGAAATATATGTACACAGATACGGTTCATTATCCTTAAATGTGCCGCCACCAATTATTTTAAGACTCCTGGCTCCCTGTGTCATACAGTCTTTCCTTATATGTGGTGGCGTGTCCAATTCAACCTCTAGCCCATCAGCATCAGCATTTTTTTTTTACTAAAGCTTGTACAATGTCCTGCTTCCTGCAGGAGTCAGCACTTCCGTTCAGGGCATGTCAGATGGCGTAAAAGCTGGGTGGGCCAGAAAAAGGCCGTCACCAGGTCTTTGGAGGGAAGGAACTATTTGGAATGACAACATGCACCCTGTGCATTATTCATTGTGCTGTGGCCCTAAGATGGTCCCTGGTTCACTGACAAGCGCAGCTTAAATAGATTTTGTTAGTGTAGTCTGTAACGCCTCATGCCCAGAAAACCTACGCCATTCAATCAGAGTCACTTGCTGAAGTGCTGTATGACCCTTAAAGGAACTGATTTGATGATGCGGCAAATTCATTGATGGACCATCTTGCAGTACTTAAATTCAATATGATTAAAACTCAGTCACACAATTTTTTCCAACGCTCCATGAATTAAAAATATTAGTAGCCGCACACTCTATGTTCTTTTTTTAACTGTATTGTCAACATTTTAGCCCCATGGCCTTTGTCAAGATTCATTACATTTCATAGTCTTTTTCTCTAGCCTGCACCTTGGTGTAAGTGTGCACCCTATCTCGTGTTTATAAACACCTCATGAATACCAATTTATACAAAATTCAACAACACTCTCACTGAGGCATCACACATCAAATAACTGTTCTTTTTTCATACTGCCAACCTTTCAGAGACCACACCCTGAAGTACAACTGAGGTCTCATTTCCACCAACTTGAGCATGTACAGCACGTAACCGTGTACAATAGGTGTGTATGTATGACAGAATACGCTCAGATCACGTGTGCGGCGGAAATGGTCTAATCTGTTAACGTGTATTGTAAATGAATACGGACAGAAAACGGGCACTTGCTGTGTACGTGCTCTATACGGAGAGTGATTGGTGGAAATGAGCCCTAATATGGCCTTATATATCTTTGACTCTGCATGAGTTGGCCAGCTTTTAATACACAGTGAAATCACTGTTTTGTGTGCCACCTGCCAAAATGAGTGGATGCTATGAGGACCCTGTGGGAAGGCCTGACTTTTCTCGAGGCCAACAGGGCTCCTCCCATTAATCTTTATCTCCCCTCTGCATACCTTTGCCATCTTTTTAAAGCACCAGCCCCTGACAGCCGTGGCTACTTATAAATAGACATGTGTGTGTGTCACTAGAAACTTCTCCTGAAAGTCTCTGGAGAGTGACACTGTAGAACAGCTTAGCTTTCTGGCACGCATTCTATCTGCTAACACCATAACTGGTAAAAATACAAGGGACCATCGTTATATAATTAGTTTATAGAGCTGTTTGCGGCATTTTGATGTTATTTTCTGTGGTGTAGCACTGTTCAATTTGTATATATTTTACATGATGTATGACCATGTTTACACATGCTAATCTGTATAGCTAAGTAGACATAGCACAGCTTCTGCTTACTTCCAGGGACCACATCCTTCAGGCATGGCTGCTGTTTTGGGTCAGTTTCTGGAATTTCACCCCATCCACGGCACAAACGTGCAGCTAGATCCCACTGGGACGAGGGCCACCCGGGTTGAGAGCTTCGCTAATGGGATATGCTTCAGCAGACACCCCCTAAGCCCGGGGGAAATATTCCTCGTGGAGATTGAGGAGAAGGAGCTGGGCTGGTGCGGCCATCTCCGGATCGGACTGACGGCGCACGACCCTGGAAACCTGCAGACGGTACCGGAGTACTCCATTCCTGACCTGGTCGACCTGGGTAACAGCTGGGTATTTGCCATCACCCGCAGCCACAATAAGGTTGTTGAGGAGGAAGAACCACCGGCAGGTGATGATCTAGCAGGGGGCCACTGGCTGGGGCGGGGAGAACCAGAGGAGGCGCCAGCAGAGCAGGCAAACAGCAGACCCAAGATGTTCTTCACGAGCCCCCACCTCTGCATCGACACCATCTACATCCCCATGGACAAACTGATAGGCCGCAGCAGGCCAGGCAGGTACAGCCACATCCTGGACGACCTGTACAAGATGAACGCACTTCCTCCCACAGCACGCCGGAGCCGAATCGGAGTCGTTTATGTTCCCAAAGCGGCAGGTTTGGCTGACATGCACATAATCATCAATGGTGAGGACATGGGGGCCTCGGCCAAGGGGATATCTACCAGTCAGCCTCTCTATGCGGTCGTGGACGTCTTTGCTGCCACCAAGTGTGTCCGCATTGTCCAGGTGGAGTACGGCTGTGAGTACAACATTCAGTTCTTTAATCTGAAAGTAAATATGCTATTGCTTTTTTCTGGTCTTTAATATATCCTCGGTTTTTCCCTTTTTGTTTGACCCATCATCACTCCTCTTATGTAGTCGCATCGTTGCAAACACTCTGTCGCAAGGCCATCCAGAAAAATATTGTTCACAGAATGGCATTGGACTGGCTGGAACTTCCTGAGATACTGAAGAACTTCTGCAAGTATGAGTGATGGACTAATGGACATCATGATGCTACTGTGCCAGTATTTTTGACCTGCTGGAATAACACATCTCCCTGAAAAGTCTGGAATAACTTATTTGTCGTAATTTGTATAACGTGCATTATTTTTTATTGTCCTCAGAGTATATCTCACATTTTCTGTCATTACAAACTGTGAAAGAAAGTTTGTCACCATGTTCCAGGACTACACAAAAAACACACTAATAGAGCCTATATTTTCCTCAGAGCTGTCTCTGACCTTGCCTTATCTCCAAATGACTAAGAATAAGAATGAAGAGAGAGAGAGAAAGAGAGAGAGAGAGAGAGAGAGCTTGAGAAGGAGGGTGAGAGACAGAAAGACAGACAGACAGACAGAGACACAAAGAGAGAGAGATTTCATTTAGACCGATAAGTCAAAACACCCAGTAAAAGTTTGCAGTTAGAGTTGATAGAAGGCACAGTCTGGAAGGATTTAATGTGTTCTGTTGTGCAAGAAATCACAAACTTACCTCAAACTTATCAAAGAAATCACAAACTTACCACAAACTTATCTTTGTACAGCAGGCAGGACATAGATAAGATATTTAAAGGTCCTAGCACAAGATAAAAAAGGCAAATCATACATTCAGACAGTGTACAACTCAAGCCATCCTGGATGCGGCAGCAATTATATTATAAGTAGATGAAGATTCAAAGACTAGGAGACACTTGCATGTGCAAGATGGTTTTGCGACAAAGCAAGAAACGGCACCAGGAAAAAAAACATCCTATCCATTTTGCCATAAGGCACAGCAGTCTAAACTTGATAAGGAAACAGTACTCTAGAACTGGTGAGTATAATTCAGGAAACAATAAAGTCTTCTTGCATCTCTGGGATATGAGAGCCTAAATCAATTCTGCAGTCTATTAGACTGTATGCTTGATGGAGGTGTCTGAGGTAGGAAGGGATAGTGCAACATTATCTTTTTGAAATGTAGGCTATTTGTCTGGCTTGAGTTATTGATTAGTATTAACCAAAGCACATCAGCAGAGCCACAAAGGTGGTAGCATGCAACAAGGAGGAAGAATCCTGTGGCAGTGAGGGGACAGTTAGTCCAGTCATTCTACAAGAACAAGGGGGTCAACCCACCGCAAATAGTAATGATTCTAGTACCAAATTAATCCTCATACTTCGGAGAATTTATGATGAAGTTTCTCCTAAATTTTAAGCATTGGAACATGACCCATTTTGCATAATCCAAGATGGCGGACCATAAATATCACTTTTACTCAAATAACTTTGGTCTATATGGTTGTATTAAAGTTGAATATAAACTTGTGCATTGCCGACATTTTGGTACCAATTTTATTTTATTTTTCTATCTGCAGTACTTTCTGAGATACGATATGTTTCAAATAACGAGTCTAAATTCAATGTTGAGTAAAATATGAAAAAGATAGCTTCAAATTTATTGTTGTCTTGCTGTGCTGTTACATATTATGACTGAAAATGCATTTCCACAAATTTCTTCTTGGAGACAATTTGCATACATTTATAATGACAAGATGACAATAGGCTTACACTGTTTCAAAAATTGTTCTCAAAAGTTTAGAAAAATAACAAACCATAACAAACAACCCTTTCTAATAATCTAGTCATTAATTTTACTGATAAATACAAAAGTCTTTTCAATAATCTATAAATAAATATATACACACACACACAACACACACAGTCCCTGACAAAAGTCTTGTGGCTTATCTAAGCTGTAGGAACAACAAATAATAACTTGACCTTGCAGTTGATCAATTTAAATCAGGAATGGCTTATATGAAAGGCAAAGCCCTCTATATTATGCTTATTACACCAAAAGAAAGTCCTGTTTCATGCAGCCAGTGCACCTCCAGTCAACATGAGGGAGGCACTGGGCTATAATTACACATGCACATCACATGTACACATCACATCTACTACAGGATGTTTTCCATATTTAATAATAAACTTGAAATTGTTTGATTTATATGGCATCTTGTGGTTATTTCTTCTGACTGTAAGGGCCCTAAAATAGAGAATAACCCATTTGGTTTTGGGGACTGCACTATGCAAGCATATTTTACTGACACATAATGTATACACATAGCCTACATATTTGTATTGTGCATAATGTCAAAGGATATCTCAGCTTTTATTATCACTTTTCTTTGTCGGAAATGTATTTTTCTTGCAGATTTGCCATCTTCTGGTTATATTCCGTTTTTTTGGCAGTTTAGAAATAATATACTTATTTGCTATAATTAGGCTACAGAAAATATGAAATTTTACCAAGAATAATAGCCTACATCTGTAAGATTGTAATCTGTAATGGCCCTGATAACGCCGTCCTCGTTAACAACAGACTGTATGAACAGATTGTAGCCTACACGGACGAATTCTGCATTATATTAAAGTACATCATGTAAGAATTTTATTTCACCCCCGTTTTACACAACTTGCTGGTTTCTCAGCCACACAATTTGAAAGTGATCGCGCGCTTTCTTGACACCGCCAAAAATATTATTTATGAGCCCTCCCGGGCTCCGTACTTCAGGGATATAAATTCGATGTGCTAATGTTAGCAAACATCTCTGAGAAGGTTTGCTGGTCATCCGACAGAAAACAAAGAAAGGAAAGAAAGAAGGTTTGCTGGCAATTGTCAAAAACGGTACGTGCATAAATGTTTTGTATTTTAAGTCAGCACCTTTAGCTTGACAGCTAAAACTAGCTAATTTGACAACATCGAACAATTCCTTGGGTAATGCCCCTGCAAACTGAAAAGACACCAGAAAAAAACTTTAACTTTTTAACTGGTATGGTTGTTTTGGCCTGTGTGTCAAGGATGTTTCAAATACTTGCCGACGCACAGGTCCACATGTCGACGCCAAGCTAACATATGCTTTGTTACCATTTGCCATGCTTTGGCAATATAGTAACTATTGACCATCATCCACCAAATTTGCTCCACCATTGCTGTGAAGTCTATACTTAAAAATAGTTTCAGTGGTCAGTCATTAACCAAAATTTCGCTTTAGCAGCGCATGCTGGCAGTGGTGAAAGGCCATGAAGCAGAGATGTTAGACAAGGAAGGGACGTGTGCTCTCAAAACTTCTTCTGTGCTTTCAGTTTTTCGTCACTGAATTAATACTTCAAACTTTTCCTTAAGATTTTAAACACCATTATGTTTGGTGTCCAAACATCAGTCCGGAAAGTGTAAAAATGGGATTCCTTTGTTTTGAATATTAAAACAACACACTACCTGTTTTTCATCCTTATAGAAATTGACTCCATGACACCGAGAGCAGAGAGACTGCTTCAGCTGCAGAGGAGGAGGAGGAGAAGGAGATGGTGAGCGTTTGTAACATGAATAAGATACAAAATATGTGGGGAATTTCACCCAGCATTCGAAAAGTTTTATTTTGGTGAAAGATGCAAACATGGCAGCTTCTACACAGCACTCAGCTGCTTACAACAGCAGCAATCACCATTAGATTTGGTAGTCACACTACCATCCAGGTATCTAATTAGATAGTAGTAGTTATTCCTGCTATATTCATATTAGTTCAGTTGTCCCCTGGCATGTGGAAGCCTCAATCATAAATACAACTTGACCAGTCTCACCAAAGTTCTGTGTGCAAGTCAGTGCCCTTGTCTTGCGAAAGAAAACCTACGATAGAAAATGTCTCACTTGGGGTACAGGAGACAATTGGAGATTTAAACAAGAGAAGACGTGCAACATCTACACATTGTATGGTCATTAGATCCATTGTAGTGTGTAGGCAGCCAGCCATGCACAACCAGACAATTGTGTGAATTGTGATTGCATCTATTCTGACAGCTTACCATGCAATTTGGCCTCTTGTCTAGCTGCTGTTAGGTTAGGTTGGTTAATAATTGCTCACTTGCTTACTGTTTCTGTTCTTGGGGAAAACGGTAACCCTTTCTTCCATCTTAAATGACCCCAGGAGTCTTCTGATGGCTCACTTGGCGGTGCCTATCCCTGTGCTGCACGAGGAGAGTGGCGTGGAGGCTGGCGAGTCCTCCGACCCCCCAAGTCGGCCTCTGGGTCCCCCTGCGGCTTGGCCACGCTCCAGCCAGGGCTCCACGCTCCAGGCAGCCCCCTCACGGGGACGGGCACCCTCCGGTATGTCTTTTGATGAAGATGACTTCACAGCCATACATTGTTCAAATCTAGGATCTGTTTGTGTAAACTTGTTTTTCATTTTAACTGCACCTTGCTGTTAGCATTATTGTTAGCATTTCCTATTACTCTTTTAGCATTGTGAATTTGTATATGGGTGTGCGTTTAGGTTGTGGTAGGCAGGTAGATGAAGGAACAACCAAAAAAGTTTTCAGTTTTTCGGCCAGTGTTCTGTGGTTGAAAGTACTGTGAAATGTCCTTGTTTGTGTCACAGAGGAGTGTTGGGTGTGATTGTGTGTTTAACGAGGTAGATAAAAGCTCGCACATCCAAGCGTCTGACCTGGGAGCTGGACAAGCAATAGTCACAATAAAGAAAGAAAAAAAGTCCGCGTCAACCAGGATTTTTATGCTGCCGCTGTTTTTATTTGTTTTTCGTAACGTTTCGGGTTTGCACCCTTCTTCAGACGTGCAAACCCGAAACGTTACGAAAAATAAATAAAAACAGCGGGAGCATAAAAATCCTGGTTGACGCGGACTTTTTTTCTTTCTTTATTGTGATTGTGTGTTTCACACAGAGGCGAGGGGTGAAGCTTCAGCGAATGCAGAGGAGGCTACAGCTCGGCAAGTGAGGACAGAGGTGAAAATAGTCTCTACCTTTTGAAGCTGGACAGGGAACTTCATAATCACATATGTCAAATGTGCATGGGTATAAGGAGTGAAGAAAGCTGCCTGTTGTTGCAGTTTAGCGTTGTGGCCCATACTGATGCCTGCTAGGTATTTGTATTTGTTTCTTGTTACAGCTTTAATATGTGCTCCAAATAGTTGGGCTGTGGTGGGTTGACATGGGTAAAGTTGTGCAAATCTACCTTTGCGACAGTGAATTGGATTTTTTTTGTTTTTGTTTGCAATTTCTCGACTGTTGATTCTTGGTTTCATCAATGAATCACACAGACATGTCTAATATCTGAAAGATTCTTCTGCATAAGAGGTTAAGACATTGAAGTAACATGCATACACGATCTCCAGTGTGGTCCAGCCCCTGCCTCGTCACTTCCTGCCTCCCCCAGCACCCCCGCTGAGCCTGACGGAGAGGAGAAGTGGGAGGAGACCTGTCTCATCTGCTCCGAGCCCTGGACCTCCATGGGGGAGCACCGGCTGGCCGCTCTGCGCTGTGGTCACCTGTTCGGCTACACCTGCATCAAGCGCTGGGTGCAGGGGAAGGGAGCTAAGTGCCCACAGGTCATCAGTTAGACAGGGTTAACACCCGTGTCTGAACACCTATCTCACACATACACACACCCACAAACACGTGCTTGTATTCAAAAATATGACCGGTGGATAGTAGGGCTGGGTATTGCCAACAACCTCACGATACAATACGCATCACTATACAGGGGTCACGATACGATACGTATTGCGATACATGTTTATCCCAATACATGACCTTCAAGGCAATACATATCCCAATATTTTACATTACTTTACATACATTTTTTTAAGGAACCAGTCATATGTATACCCAAATGATTTTTTTTATTATGCTGGATAGCAAAAATGCCAGACTGCAGTGCAGTTACAATGTAATGCTGCCTTTGAACTCATAAACAGTGGCAATAACAACAACAGTTGATCTACATGATCTGGTTTTAAAACACTTCTCTCAGCTGTAAATGTAGGACAAAGAAATGTAAAAAGGAGTGACAAATAAATATGAATGCTGAATGATGAATGAATGATGAATAAATGTGAAATATCGATACTGACCCCTCCGTAACGATACGTGTATTGTGAAGAGGCCAGCGACGATATATTGCCATATCGATATTTTGAACACACCACTAGTGGATAGTGGGGTGCCTTCCACTATAAAGCGGAATATAAATGCAAGTTGTTGTCATCTAGGGAAAGGCATATCTGCAAAGCTAGTTTACAGCCTACATCTGACTGTGTGTGTGTGTACCATTGTGTCTGTAGTGCAACCAGAAATGTGAAGGATCCAACATAGTGCTGCTTTATGCTCACAAGCTTGGAGTGGACAACAGAGAAGTGCAAGCACTAACGAGGTAGAACATATAAACATTTCTTTCTCTTGGGACTTTTAACTATTATTGTCAGAGGAGATGTCATTTATTTGTGTGTGTGTTGGTTGGTTTAGAGATCTGGAAAAGGTGCGGTCTCTACATAGGGTAGCTGAGCTGGCGAGTGCCCAGTATCGCTTGAGGCTGCAGGTGTCGAGCAAAGAGTGTAGCAGGCTGCGTGCAGAATTACAGGCAAGTTCACTCAGTCCATCGTTACTGTACCTGTAGTTTGTTTTTGTTTTATATTTGCACTCGTTCACTACTCTTTATACTTGGGGGCCATTAGGGATTCCTCTGTGTTTGGAGCAATGTAAATGTCACCAACGTATGACTTGGTTGGATTTCCTCTTTCCGCATGTCCTGTAGGAGCTGAAGGCGTTGAAGGCCCAGTTGGCCCTGAGATCCATCCAATCTCGGAGCGCCACCAGCGCGTCCCTGCGGGGCCACTACGCCTTCTGCACGCCGGTACTGGTGTCCCCGGCAGGGGGCTGCAGGGTCATGGCCTTCTGCGAGTCCCTCGGCTGCCTGCTGGCCTCCCAGCCCTCCCCTCACTCCTCACCCATTCCAGGTGAGACAGTCCGCAACACATCACTGCTCTGGTGCCTACTCCAATGTCAAAAAGCAAATATAGGTGCTAAAGTGTAACCTAAAGTGTGGCTCAGGTGCTTATTGTCACCGACAATCCTACTGGAACTCTGCTCTGTGTGTGGTCTCTTTTGAGTAAAAGGCATTCTTAAAACACTTTTGGTTAGATGCTATAAGCAAAACTCCATTGAACTGGTAGAGGGACAGCTGTGATTGCTATAAATGTTGGTGTGTGGTTTTTTTTTTTTTTTTTTTTTGACATCTGTTGAAATAGGAGTGAAATGATTGTGCTCGGCTGCTTGCTTTCCTCTTCCTGCAGGTTTTGGAGTGAAGATGATCGGCACGGCCACCATGAAGGCGGGGCAGTATATTCCCATCCACATCAAGCCCATTCGAGGCACGGCCTTACGTCGCCAGCAGGATGGCCTGCTGCTCTCCTGTGCCCTGGACAACACCCTCAAGCTCACAAGGTCAGCCCAACAAACAGCTAGCTGGGTGGACCAGACTCACTTGACTTCATGCAAATAGTCTGGATGATCTTCATAAACATGTGTACTTCAGTCGCACCCTTTGTTTGAACTTTAACCTTATTGGTTCTGCCTTAAATGTTTGTTTGCTGATTGATTGCTGTAAACCGAAGCCGTAGGAAAGATTCCTGACTTGGCGTACGTACAGATCAGGAGCGACCAAAGCGAACAGGTCGTTGAGGAAGCTTCGCTGTTGAGTTCGCCTTGTTCGATTTGGTCGCTTCTGATCTGTACGTACAGTACAGCTGTTTTGTCATCTCTGTTGTGGTGCATAGGCTGTAAGCTTGATTCTATCATATACAGATAGGTGCTGCTAGTGGATGTCAGATAAAATGAGGTACTAGGCTCTAGGCATGTGTACACGACGGTGAATATTTGACTTACATTTGTAATGTAATTTTATTGCAGCTTGTTGACAAATACGGTGGTCCAGACCTACCAGACTGGCGTGCCCGTGTGGAGCTGCTGCTGGTGTCATGACGACAACAACTACATGTACGCAGGCCTCACTAACGGCACAGTGCGCGTGTATGACGTGCGAGACACCAGCACACACGTGCATGAGCTGCACCCACTCGGCAGCAGGTAATAATCACAGCACCTTTTAACACTTACAGGTGTGCTTAACTGAGTCTCAGTTAAAATGAAGCTATAGCAGCATTGTGTAGCTGCACATCTGTTTCATCATAAACCTTAAGTTGTGTTTATGGCCTTGCAGATGTACTTTACTCCAAATCTGTGATGGCATGATCCCCCTCCACTGCCCAGTCCCCAGACGCTCAGCGTGTGTTGTCTGCTGACTGTTCCCAGGTGCCCCGTGACGTCTCTGACATACCTGCCACAAGCCGACTCCGGCGCCTTCCCTGTGGGTGGCCTCTTGGCAGGGACACTAGAGGGCGTCTGCTTCTTGGAGCGGGAGAACGGCAGCACCTACAAGCCTCACATGCTGCCCCTAGAGGCAGGAAACTGCACTGACATCCAGGTGGAGCCAGAGAGCCGGCACTGCCTTGTGACATACGGGCCAGGTGAGTGGAGAGGAGGGGAGTGGTCCAGATGGGAAGTCTTAGCTGCATCTAGCTGCTTTAAGGCTGCAGTTTCCACCTCCTATTTACTGATTCACTCCATCCGTGCCTCGGCTTTGTCGTTGGGCTTTAGTTCCATGCAGTATGCTCCCTCCTGAGATGTAAGCTTGCAGTGTGAGGCTGTGTTTCTATACTACACAAGCAATGTGGTGTCGTTATGCTTGCTCCTAGTTTTGCCCACTTTCCTGCTTCTTAGATGCTCAACACAAATGGTATTGTTGTGATGTAGTAACAGTAACCCTAATCCTAACGCTAAGGTTAGTCCAAATGTTACATGTGAACACTATTACACTGTACTGCATGATGCCAATACATTGTAACACGGACGGTTGAAATAAAGTGTTTTTGGTGAGAAATGGCATTGGGAGTTGACTGGTTGTTTGTCCTGTAGGCCGCTCCAACCCAGCTCTGCGCTGTGTGCTATTGGAGATGACCCGCACCCGTCATGCGAGCTGCTCCTGTTGTGCCGTGCAGACCTTCACTGCTGGGGACTCCTCAAACATGCTCACCAAGAACACTGTATTCAAACACCCGGCCATCGATGCAACACTGGTGTGCGCAGGGGATAAAGCCTCTCGTTCAACTATGGTTAGACTTTTTTTTTTTTTTTTGCTTTAAGACCGTGCAGAAGACGCGGCTATTTTGGGGGGGGGGACCTCATCAGCTTCTTGTATGTTCCATGCTGGCAGTGTAACATAACTTCTGGAAATATTAAAAAAAAAAAAAAAAAAAATGCAAATATTAAAACGGTGGGAATAGAAATTGTTGAGAAATCGGGAAGTGAATTTAAGGATCTTTGTTGGTAAGTCCACATGCAAGTAAGTGTTGCCTACTAGTTTGGGATCGGGACGTCATAGCCGTACTAAGTGTTTTGGGTTGTTTCTCCTCTCTTGTGCTGCAGGTGTGGCATACTGCCAGTGGCTCTCTTCTGCAGAAACTCCACGCCGACCTCCCAGTCCTGGACATCTGTCCCTTTCAGGCCAACCAGACCCACTTCCTGGCTTCTCTCACAGAGAGGACGGTCAAAATTTACAAGTGGGAACGACGAGCTTTATAAAAAGCTTTTATATTTGTGTAATTTTTATATTTTTAAGGTTCTTTAAATAAAAGCGTTTTATATTATCGTGGTTTTGACTTATTTTGAATGACGAAATTGAGACAAAACAAACCAGTGACTACTCAAAACTTTATATGCAGTCAGCAAAACTGGATACACAACTGCAGTCAGTGCACATCAGCCAGTGAGCTAAGAAGGTCACACAAGTTGTCAGGAAGCTTAAGTCAGTACTGCCTGGGAAAAAAGTCAAAATTACATGTATTTTCCCTCTTGCATGACTAGTCTATTTTTGGCAAATGTAAATGGCTTTGCATTTGTTGGTTGTAGGCATAACAGAGGGTGGAGGTTTATCCTGGGGCCATCTGAGCACAGAGCACTGTCTGAAAATAGGTGTAATTTCATTGCATCATGCAGATCTGTTCTTGAAAAATCCAAGCCACATGTGTAAACAAGCTAGTAGAAAGTGGAAGACTAAAATCTCATCTTCCATTTCACAACTGCAACTGAAGAAGCATCATCAGTTTCTCTGAGAAGCATCCCACTAGCTGATATCCCACTAGCTGATGTTCCCCTGGCTGATGTCCCACTGCCTTCAAACGGGACGTTCAGCTGTATGTCGCTGGCAGTATGACCTGTCTGAGAGGACATGGAGAAGAGCAGTGACATTTTATTTGAAGGAAAACTAATGATCAGTGATACTGTGCTGTAATTTATAAGATTTTAAACTCTTTGTGTAATAACTGAGTTTAAAGGACTTTGTGACATGAATATGAATGGGAAGAGTCTGGCATTTGAAAACGATAGAAAAACCTATTGTACATTTTTATCCTTTGAAAGTCTACCGACAGAGAATCTAGAAAGCTAATCTAGGTAAGGTCATTCTGGCAGCAGAGCCTGAATCAGTATGCAATCAGCCATTCTGTGGTAAAAGAAACCTGCATGTTAACCCATGAACAACTGAGTTAGCCCATTAACATTTTTTGAGGCATTAATTTAAAATACATCCAGTGACAAAAAGTCACAAACTGACACTTCCACGTCAACATTATGTTGCATTTAAATGCATTTAAATTGTTGCACAAAACACCAGCAGTGAAAGTCAAACTGAAGTGTAAAATAGTATTTTTTAATATAGAATTTTAATTCATAAATAATTACATGTACTTAATTATACGTAATAATTAGCCCTTAGGAAAAAGTATATGGTACTAGTCCCACTGCCAGTCTCTCACCAAATGCTCTTACCATCTCCATGACATATAGGCATGGATGACACAAAACTTCCTTAAATTAAATGGCAATAAAACAGAAGTTCTACTTATTGGAACCACAACAACACTTTAAAAAATCATCACTTAAATGTCTGTAGGTGAGGACATCATACCAGTCTCCAAACAGGTAAAGAGCCTTGGAGTTATCTTGGACAGCACCCTCTCACTCTCAGTATCAGTAATGTCTGTCGATTTGCAATTTCCACCTCAGGAACATCTCAAGACTAGCCTGGTAAACCAGCCCCTCTTACTTCATTTCATTTTGTACAGAGTGAAAAAAGTACAAAATGAAATGAAGTACGAGGGGCTGGTTTACCAGGCTATCTCATAACAGCATTAGAGTCGCTTTAGAGTATGCTTTTATTTTGAAAAAATATCAAGTGGGGGCCATATTGAAAATGTTGTTAGTGTCGCTGGCTTCACGCAGCCCAGAACCTTGGTGTCTTCAGCTTGCAGTTGTATCAACAGACAAGATGTCTTTTTGCTCTTTTGCTGGCAAAGAATATTACAAAGACCATTTCAAACCAGGTATGGCCGGTATACGTACTTAACAAAGCCACAGTCTTTGCTAAATAAACACATTCTGTGTTTCTTTAGTAAGATAACTTCAAGCTAACGTTACTTACTAGTACAAATGCTCAGGTAACGTATTGTAGCTGTTAGATTCTATTTGTGAGTTTATATGTCCTAGAGATCAAGCCAAATGGTGTACCCTCTATGCCCAGTGCTTAATAAATACGCACAGTGTAACTGGTGCTGCTGTTAACAGATACACAAACTACAGTTGTATATGCTAAACATTATCAGGCTGGGTGTTGTGGTGGTGGCACAAAAGTTATCTAATCAACTTTATGTTGTTACTTAACATTCGAGTGAATTTGCATTTGCTTTCTTTCTCCTGCCAGGCGTATACGTCTGTTCCCAGTGTGAGCACCCTTTGTTTTCAAGCAGATCTAAATATGAACATTCTTCACCATGGCCTGCCTTTACTGAAACAATCCGTGAGGACAGTGTGACGAAACACATGGAAAGTCTTACAGCATTCAAGGTCAAACGTCTCATCTGTGAAACTGTTTCGCAACTGCCTTAACAAGTGTGCCTGTAGCCGAAATTTTAAAAAGGGCCTATAATTATATGTGAGAGATCATAACATAAGGTGATTCTAGTCAGACTTATACTTGCAATAACGGCACATGACAGTCAGTAATATGTTCATGCTTTAGGTTCTATGTGGCAAGTGTGGGAATGGACTAGGCCACGAATTTGTGAGTGATGGGCCAGAGGATGGATTATCACGCTTCTGAATATTCAGCCACTCGCTCAAGTTTGTCCCTAAAGGTATGTCATGCTCACTTTTAGGACACCCAAAAACCAAAGAGCTTCCTACAATACCTTTATCGCGTTTTGCGCTCTCTCTCTCTCTCTGTTAAACTTACACATGCTGTGTCTCGATTTTGTTGTGTTTGATGATACTGAGTGTGTCTTATCTCTCCTGCAGACAAGGTTGACGGACAGTAAAGCGAGGCTGACATCCAATGCCGCTGCTGTTTGCACAAGTGTTTTTGTCTCTGGATGAATGCCTCATGACGTGGATGGGAAAAAGGCCTAACACGCCAGCCTGTTCACTGATGTTTTGTGTTCATCTGGAAAACACAAGCGAATAGATGTTTTTTAATCATTGTATTTTCATACAATTGCAGTGTAGCATGTTGAAAATGTGAGTGTTTACCCAAGATGAAAATATCATTACACTAATACATATTTTAGGAGAAGTTGCATATTTTATATTATATATTTAATTTAGCATAAACCTGTTTTAAATCTTGAATTCTGTTAGACAAAATTGAATCATTGAAGCCAAAGAGATATGCCTAGTGGTATGAATAGCCTATGCATAAAATAGACATGTTTGTCACTATAGATGAAATTCTCAGCAATAAGAACATTGTGCTATGTACATTCCATATGCATTACATCAATTCTGAATTTACTTTATTTTCATTTGTTTTATGCAAGAAGTGAGAGAGGCTGTGTAATTTACCAGAAACATTTTAAAAGAAAGACTTTGGATTTATTAAGATTCAATGTGGGCCAATTGTTTAAATATAGCCCTAAATAGTAACCTGAGTCTTTGGTAACACCACATACACAATAATCAAATAAAATGCGTTCCTGTCTAAGACCATGGCTATGACTTCATTAAATAAAATCACTAGTCGATTTGGACTGCTTTACATGAACAATTTAATGCCCAGCACTACACTGAAACTGAAACACTACTACCACTTAAACTGTTTTGGATTCGACTTTGAGGGTAAAAACTGGTTTGGGTGGGTTAGAAAGATACTTGTATTATCCCATAGGAAATTGTCTTTTTTTAGATAGATAATTATTAAATTGTACTGGTTTAAGAATAGGTACACAAATGCAAGGAATGTATCACATTGTAATGACATACAATTGTAAGTACATTCATGTTTGTAATCAGATGTTAAGACAGTTACCTCTGAATGTTATGTAACACTTTGCTCTTCTCAGCCTAGTGTTTAGTTTTCTGGGTTACAGCAGCCCTACCTGTAACACTTAGCCCGTCCACTCTGGCATTTATAATGTATTCCTCAAAAACACGAGGAACTTAAGTGTACCCAGGAAGGGTGGTGGGAAAATGTAGAGTTGTAAGGGCCCAGCATTGACAGGGGGCCCTTTGAGGACACTAGTATTGTTACTGATGGAAAATAAGTGGGCCCCTGAAATTTTAGCAGTGTCCATGTACATACCGTCTGATTCTTCATTCCTCATGCTCATAATTGGATGCAAGTAATTATGGGCCTAATCAGTCATTTATCAATGCTTTAGTTAAAATGATTGGCTGTTTGGTTGTTCGTGAGCTTAGCTACATAGTTGTATACTACAAGGGGTCTAGGCAGCTCTGACAATAAATATATTAAATGAAAGGTTACTGTAAATGTTACATGTTGGGCGGTATTTGAATAATTATTAGGTCGGAAGTCAGACATACCGGCTATCAACTCTATCTATGGACACCTGCGGTATCTGACAACTGCGAGGCAAGCTCGTGCCCACTGAATATTAGGATTTGACTAGGCTACACAGTATTCCGACCTTACTTGTTGATAATAACCATTTACTTAGTTTTTCGGGGTAACTGGTTGTATCCCCATTTTGTCCAACGGGTTTCTGGCTATTCGAAAAGGTATTTTGGACAAATTTATAACCCCACCCGAAACTGAAACAGCGTCATGCAGCTATCCTAAAAATGCCATTTAAGATAGCTAACATAATGTGCTAGCATGTAATTTGTCAGAAACTTATGTCAGAAACCGATATAGAAGTTGGCTTGTGTTGATGTTGTATTCTTGTTTTTGTCCTCGGTCTTTGTAGACACAGGATATAAAATGGCATTTAACACATCAGTTAGGAAATGTATACCAATTTCAGGGTTACACCCCAACGTTATACAGGCGGTGAGTAAACCATGTTGTTTCACCAAGTGGTTAGCGTCATTGCAAATAAAAATGAAACGAAGTAATGTCAACCCTTTGCAATTTACATATTACAGATGGTAGTTGGTGTGGTGATTGCTAAAACGGATGCCAGAGGATTTCCTGACAGGAAAAGTAAATAATCAGCTAGAAGTATATTATGATATTATTGTTATCATATATTCTTAAACAATAAGTTATATTTTGTCAGATTTTGGCAGTGAGAGGTTCACCTTCGGCTTTACCATAAAGGACTCACCTGACCACTTTATCAATGTGTCCTCATGGGGCAGTGAGGAGTACATTAACGGGCTGAGCGGCAGCTTCAGAACAGGAGACTGCAGTGAGTGTGTACAAAGATGTGCTGTGTTTTCCTTGTTTCTGATTTAGGATAGCTTTGGTGTCTTCTAGACACACTAACATTGCCCTGCTGCCTACAGTCTCAAGTCAGAACATAACTAAGTCTTCTTTTGTTGTAGTTGTTATTGAAAATCCACTAATTACATCAAAAGATTCTGAAAAAGAGGAGCGATACTGTCCCTCAACTCCAAGGTAATAAAGGTCTGTCCATGTCCATTGACCAAAAGATTTGTTCAGTAATGGACGTGAAAGACATTACACAACCACTTGCCACTGCTATGAGTTCAGATTCTATTAAAAAGATAGGCTATTCATCTGTAAGATCATAGGAAGACCAGAAGTCTTGTGCCTTTAGATTTACAGAAGCAGAATATTTACTTTCTAGCAGAATACCAACATAAGATTAGGTTCTAGAACATCTTCATCACCTGAAATGTCCTACAGCATTCTGTTTTTAATCAAGTTTGTTCCTGCCTTAGTTTTTTCAGATTGATGCTGACAGAAACCTACTCGGTGGTAAGACTGTGTGCAGATGTGGAGGAGGAAAACCGACTTCTTCCCCTCCTCCACATCCCAGTCAAAGACCCACGTGATTTCTACACTTTGGGTGACATCACTGCCAATGGCCAAGACCTACACGGAAGCGTGATCAACATTCTGGCTGCTGTCAAATCGGTGGGGACTTGTTGATATTTTCTCAACAGTCATGATCTGAGAGACAGCACATGATGGCCAGCCTGGATTTGGAAGCTGCAGTCCATTGCCACATGTTCCATTGCAACACCTGGTTCTACCTGTGTGGTAATAGAGAAGATTTCAAATAATTAAGTAAGCCAGCTGATTCAGCTGATGTAGTCATTGGCTGGAAAAAATATGTGGTAGTGGATTGTAGCTTCTGAAGCCAGAATAGCCATCACTGTGAGACAGATACAAATAGGATGTTTACTGTTGTTGTGCTTTTTTTCCCCCGACTGTGGTTATCGGTGTTATGGCTGCTATGTCCAGTACCTCACTTCCTTGTGAATGTCTCTTGGGTTATGAATATAGATTGGAGAACAGAAGTTCTTCACCACCTCAGACGGGCGCAAAGGGCAGCGCATGGAAATAAAACTTTTTGATGATACTGTGACCTCCTTTCCTCTAGTTTGGTAAAAGAAAAAAAACATGTTTTTTTTAAATAAAATCTGGAAGTTGAGATCTGTTGAATTTAGGTCAAGGCCTTAAAGTTCTCATGATACTAATAAAGTTTCTGTTGTAAAATGCTTCAGCTGGGATCGTGAGGCTATTCAACTCATGCATTCATTAACACCAAAAGAGACAGGTATGGTTTTGGACCTATTCCTCCTATTTGCTATAACCGGCATGAGGCTATAATTTGTTATGGTAACCTGCGGCACATTTTGTTTCAGTGTTGTTCATCACTGATGCCCGCGTGAAATTCGATAGGTTTCGTAACAACATGTCAGCCACTGTTAACACAAAGACAATCATCACAATCAATCCTGGTGAGATTTCTCACTTGCTGTATTTTTACTTCCTTCATATAGAGTATATATTATTATCGTAACTGTGGTTATTTGTTGTATTCATGTATCTTTCTGAATAATTATAGATACTCCAGAGGCCAACCAACTCTACAATTTTGCTAAAGAGCTCGCTGAATCAGGAGCCCTGGATGAGACAGACACTCAGTCGGGAGATAACATACCATGTAAGGCTTTGTTCATATCTCTTGCAGTAATATTACCATCTCCTCTGGTTTCTCTCAAATATCATCAGGTACAAGGTTGGTCCTTAGAATGCCATTATCTCCTCCGTTTTTAATCAGTGGACTCCATCACTGATGTACTGACTGTGAGGCAGGTGAGGAGCAAAACCCAAGACAGTTTTGATGCTTTTTATGCCATCACCTACGCATTCATCTCTGCATTTCCTTTGGACACCCCCTCCAAAGTGGTCAGGTATAGATGGTAAGGCTTTCGCGGTGGAGTGCTTCATTTTTGGACTTTTGCACATAAATGTTTAACTCTCACAAGCCTGAACCTACAGGGAAAAACAATAACATGTACAAAAGGGCCCCACATTTTTCCTCATTTTATTACATCATGTGTTCGAAGTTTCCACTGTTGATGATGAAGATGAATGTTGAATATCCACTCCACTGCGATGGGTCCGTAATGGGTTCAGACATATCGGACACCCTGTATGTGGACTGGGAAACATTTTTGTTCTGAATTTGTTCTGAATATGTGCTCTTCGCCATCTCAGTTCCAGGTGTAGATTCCCACTGGCTGGAGATGTGATGGAGTGCACTAGTTTCACCTGTGCTGGCCAAGGCCAGGAGCTGGAGACGGTGTCGGGTTTTGATATACTGATGAATATCAGTGATCACACAGGCACACTGCCATCTTGCTGGCTCTCAGGCACAGTGGCTGAGAAAACTCTGGGGTGCACTGTGAGTGTAGGCATCTTGTTAAATGTTGTGTGCTTAACAGTGACCCTTGAAGAATAACCTTCTTTTATAATAAAACACATCAGAGTAAATAGCTAAAATCAGTCAAATAAAAAAGGCCACAGTGTGTCTGTAAATTAAAGTGCTTTTACTTTGTAGTAACATAAAACATAACTGATATTTTCAGGCAAGATGTGACAAACCAGACTAAACTATTAGTTTTAGTATTTTGTTAAAGGTGTGGTATCTTTTTATTATTTGACAGGAAGCAAAAATATATTCACTTACTCTCATGAATTTTAACATACTGTATTATAACATATGAATGAGTTCTTTTTTATTTCTGGCATTTTGTCATCTCAGACAGAGGAATATATGAATCTCTCTGAGGTAGCCAAGACAGCCCTGAAATGGAGGTTTCTTCTGGAAAGATGCAAAATTTACCTAAAGGTTAGAAGAAAACCAGTGTGTTACATTACCTCTCATATGACTGTACATTTTTGGAATAGACTTCACGTCAATTTTATCTTGGTTCTTACAATATGAGCCATATATTTTCTTAAATGGTTAACCCTTTGGTGTTTCAGGTTATGCCAGCACCAAAAGTCAAGAGTGGTTGGAAAGCCACCATCATCTCCTGCACACTGGCTGATTCTGTGGAAGTGCAGCAAAGTTTGGAGACTGAGCCTTAGTGACTCAGTCACATGTTATTGCAGATGTCTTCTTCATCCTTCATTTTTGTTTAATATATATTTTATATATACTTAGAAACACATGTTAATATACTAATTTAATGTATTTATTGACACAGTTTTTCCCTCTTGAACAGACGACTTTGTATTCTTATTGATTGTGATAAAACATTGTTTGGTGTTATGCATCCATTTCTTTATTGATGTTCTGTTCTTTTCCTTTACACTCTAATATAACCTAGTCCTAATAGCTATCTGCATACTGTAGATATAGGTACAAAATGGGCAAGGACTTTACAATTGTTAATGCTAATGATCTGCTGCCACAAGCATGCAAGAGAGAGATAAAACCAAATGCAGTTTATGAGTATTATCAGTTTATGGCATTCTGGTGCTTCACTTTGCTATAATAGCAACTTAAAACACGCCAAACATGGTACACTGAAATGAGTACACAGTGGCAGTGCATATAGTTGGCTGCGTTGCCTGAGGATGTCAGGGGTAACTATAGAATGTATGTAAAAGTCTAATAAGCTTTCTACAATCACTGGAGATAAATACATGAAATCAGATAGGTGAGATCTAAGGACTTCAGTCGTGGAATCATATTGTCTGAAATCATCATGGAAATCATAGACAGTATGAAACGTATGAAACATGGAATTCTCCCCTTCCGCACAGTAGGTGGCGATGTTCTATTCAACAACTACGCTTGGGCGTAGAGGGTAGGAACCATGTACATAGCGTTTGTTTCTGTACGGACTCGGAAGACTACCAGCGGGACCTAAAGAAAAACAGAATTTGTGCTGCCTACATAACATGACATTCATGTCATAAATATTAAAGCATGCTCAAATGTGACTATAATAGCGTACATGCTCAATTAGGTTTTTGGTAAGGAAGCCAGCATTATTTTGCAGTCCTGTTATTCAGTCATGCTTCTAATCATACTGTACTTGCGATGAGTGATGTCCTTGGTTGTTCCAGATACATGTAATAACGTTGTCTGTGTTTTGTGTTGTAGGTCTTAAAAGCTAACGCCGTCATTTAAACATGAACGTCAATCAAGGCACAGTCGGGAGTGACCCGGTGATCCTAGCCACCGCTGGTTATGATCACACCGTTCGGTTCTGGCAAGCTCACAGTGGAATTTGTACCAGGACTGTACAGCATCAGGACTCCGTATCCCTTTCCCTAAAGAGTTTTCATTATGACATGTCAGGTACAATTGAAGCGTCGTATATGTATTTTGTGTTTTGTTGGTAATATAATTATAACGTTACTATCTGGGCTACAGACTCCTTTTTCCATGTTACAAGTTGAGATCTTCTTGATGAGGTTTACATTGCTGTCCTTAACAATAGTCCTCAGCAGGTGAATTCTCTGGAAGTAACACCCGACCGAAGTATGATAGCTGCAGCTGGTAGGTACATCTTTAAGAGATCAGGCGTAGCCTACAGTGCATTACCTTTCAGCTGTTTGTCTTTATTAATTGTCTTGGGTGTTGTTTTTTGTGCGAATCCAATGATGTTGATCATATGTTGCAGGTTATCAGCATATTCGCATGTATGACCTGAACTCTAACAACCCCAACCCTGTCATAAACTATGATGGTGTCAGTAAGAACATCACTTCAGTGGGCTTTCATGAGGATGGCCGCTGGATGTACACAGGAGGAGAGGACTGCATGGCTCGCATTTGGGACCTGAGGTAACATGGAGGACAAACTTTGGTAAAGTTTAAAACTTTATTAATCACACACAATACTTGTAAGACAGAAGTGCAGGACACAAAACTTCATCTTTGTCAGCAATGTGTATAGTTGGTTTTGAATGCATAACAGAAGAATGTGTAATTGAATAAGAAATATGTTTACTATTAGAAGCCAATGTGTACGTAAAGGATATTTTAATACCATCCTACCGTTTAAAATAGTTTTGTAGAGTAGTTCACTTCTTATACTACAGTTATGGTGCACTTTAGTAGTATTTTTCAGTTATAATATATGTATTTTAATTTTGTAGGTCAAGGAATCTGCAGTGCCAAAGAATCTTCCAAGTTAATGCACCCATCAACTGTGTGTGCTTACACCCAAACCAGGTGACTGACAATTAAATGAATAATGTTTAAAGAGATTTTGCTATATTTGTCAGGACTGATGAGATTCCAGTAACAAAGAATGATTCCTTAAATGCATGCTCACACCAAGAACTAAAAGTACAAGTACAACTATTTGTAAAAAGCGGTTTCACTTTATTGAATGACAGCGTTCTTATATCAACTATAACGACAGCAATATTTTTTGGAACACTTTTAGGATGATTTTATGAGCTATAAATGTGTAATAGTATTAGCCAATCAGAATTCAGTACAAGTTGCACCACATTCTATTAGTTTAAATCACGACGAGACTGCGAGACAAGTTTTGCTTTGGGGCAATAAAGTGACCTGAAAATGTTGCCATTAAAATGTCATTGTTCAGTGGACGCTGTTATAGTTATAATTGTCGTTATTGTTATAGCACTTGGTATGAACTGACCTTTACTTTATAAAAAGCATCGATACTACTTTGGTCCCTCTTGTCCCTGGTTTAGGCTGAGCTGATTGTGGGTGACCAAAGTGGCGTGATCCACATCTGGGATTTGAAGACGGATCACAATGAACAGCTTATACCTGAGCCAGAGGTGTCGGTCAACTCTGTGCACATAGACCCCGATGCCAGCTACATGGCTGCAGTCAACAGCTCGGTCAGTCCCTCCCTGGTGTTCCTGACAATAGTCTTACGGGTCAACTGTGAATGCCTTGTTATGCTTTTGACTTACGCAGTTATGCAACATGAGGCTTTTAAAATTCAGAAATATGTTAATTATTTAGGTATTTTTGAATATATATGGCTGAATATTTATATTTTTTGCAATTTATGGCTGAAGTTCCATTATGATATAAATGCAAGGGGAAGTCTGAGATTAATACAGCATTGCTGTTTCTGTACTTGGCAGTACCCTCATGTGTCTGTGTCTGTCCTCCCCAGGGGAACTGTTATGTGTGGAACATGGCAGGGGGGATGGGAGATGAGGTGACGCAACTCATTCCCAAGACCAAGATCCCAGCTCACAAACGCTACTCTCTGCGCTGCAAGTTTAGTCCAGACTCCACGTGAGTGACACATCTGAGTGTACAGTAACGACAATAAGTGACAATAAGTTAAACTGACTGCTGACTACTTTTAGAGGCTTTCAGAGATTGACGTGATAGTATAAACAGGCATTGCTTGCATCCAGGTAATCATAATAATAATTGTCTTTGTTTTTTTTTTTGTTTTTTTTACTTTTTCAAAGGCTACTGGCCACCTGCTCAGCTGACCAGACCTGCAAGATCTGGAGGACATCCAACTTCTCCTTGATGACTGAGCTGAGCATCAAGAGCAACAACCCAGGAGAGACGTCTCGGGGATGGATGTGGGACTGTGCCTTCTCTGGGGACTCGCAGTACATTGTCACAGGTGAATACAGTACAGATTAGTCCAGTAGACTGTCACAGGGGAGCCCCTCTTATCCCACAGTGCAGTGTTCGTACGATCGAGGTTTATTTTGTGGCAAAAATACATTATGTAAGTACAACACCAGTACGTGATATTACATATTGTTACACCCGCTGTACCACCGTACCTAATTAGGTAGATACACTGTAACACTGACATGATAAAATAAAGTGCTAATAAGTGTTTCCAGGAATCTTTATGCTTTTCAATTGGTTTATTTTTTCTTCTATCCGTACACTTTGTGTATGTTATCAGTATACAAAGTTATATAAGCCTTGCCAGAGGCAGTAGCTATATTTTCACAGGCACCACTTGCAGTGAAAAACAACTGATTGCAGTTCCATCCATCCTTCTCAATTTTCTTTTAATTCGGGTGATGTTACTTTATGGTTTGGAAAATCATTTTTACAGTTTAAGAGCCATCACAAAATATTTGTTTCTATGGTGAAGCATGCCCATTATGAGCCTAATTAATCAAAATTGTTTAAGTGTTGTAGCAGGATGAGATTTCTGCTTTCACAAGCAGCCAGAACAAAGTGATTGAGCTGACCAATGAAAAGCCGTTTCATACAGACAAACACAATATGAGAAAGACTAGGTGTTTGTCATGGTAGCATTTTTTTACGTACCTTACAAAGGGTTTGTGGTCAAAGTGTACCTTTAAAATCACAGTTTAGGAGCTTAGTAAAGGGTGTGGGAATATTTTCTCTACTGTTGATTTTCAGCATCCATGGCTATTGTTCTTGGACATGCACGTAGCTTTGTCTTTAAAACTACTGTCATTGAAGTGTGTTCATATTAACACACCACAAAATGATTATTATGAAGAGTAAAAATAAAAATATCCATCCTCCACTTGTAAAGTTAATGATGCTATTGACTAACCAACTTTGCCAAGTTATTTGTTTCTCATGATAACTGTTTGGTAGGTTGTTTCTCATGCTGAATGTTATTAACCCCGTAAACTGTGTCGTCCCCTGCAGCATCCTCTGACAACCTGGCCCGCCTGTGGAGTGTAGAAACGGGAGAGATCAAGAGGGAGTACAGTGGCCATCAAAAAGCTGTGGTGTGTCTCGCCTTTAATGACAGCGTGCTGGGCTAAAACACACACACACACACACACACACACACACACACACACACACACACACACACACACACACACACACACACACACACACACACACACACACACACACACACACACACACACACACACACACACACACACACACACACTCATTTGATCAATCACAATTGTTAAGCTGTTGTGTATCGCATGTTGGGTACACACATACGCAAAAAAAACACACACATGTATTTGATCAATTTCACTTAAAAACTGTAATTTTAGTCCAGCTAAGCAACCCACTAAAACTGCCTTGGCTTTGAGCATAAGGACATTACGTATCAGTGGAATGGCTTGTACTTTTATACACTGATTCATGTAATTCACATTATGTTGAAGGATCATTGTGTAATATGTTTGCTGGATTTGGACACACAGACTATTCATTATCCAAACCGTTTTTTTAAAGAAAACACACCTGTAAACCTAAAACTGTCTTTGTTAAAAAAAACCTCCCCTTCATGCCAAATAAATATTTACAAACACGCACATTGATTTGTTAATGCACACTTAGCTCTTTGTGACCTTTTTTCCATTCAGCTGAAAGAACCAGAGTAAAAATACCTCATAATGGTGCTTTATTGGAAGACTCAAAAGAATCCGACAGAAAAACTCAGTTAATCGTCGGCTTCAGATTACAGGGAACACGAGCAGGAACGAGTCTTTGAAATGAAAGCGCTCTGAGCACTTCTCCAAAAGGCCACTAGAAATATGATGACGATGAGTGCTTTGGAGATAATTTGTCAGGCTCTTTCCGTTTTTCCCCTGTGGAATGTGTGGGTGGATGAGTCAGGTTTGTGTGTGTGTGTGTGTGTGTGTGTGTGTGTGTGTGTGTGTGTGTCTGTGAGAATGTGTGCATGTGTCTTTGGATTCTCTCTGTGCGTATGCATGCGATCGTGCACTCATTGGATTCTCTGTGTATTTGAAAGACAATGTGTTTGTGTGTGAGTGTATGTACGTAGGTATGTCTGCGCACGCGCACGCGTGTGTGTGTGGATGTGTATGTGTGTAGATCTCATCCCTCTTCATTTACAGTCATTGTTTTGGGTTGGATGCATAAGGAATAGAGGAGAGGAGAGATCTGTGTTTTCTTTTCAGCCATGGTGGTTTCTCTGAGCCTGGAACCCAGTCCCTCATTCAGGCAGGTAGTAAAAGCACACCGACACACAGATATTGCTGGGAAAGCAGATATCTATGCAGAAGTAAATGAGGCGTTGTTTCCCTGGACCTGCGGACAGAGTGCGTAAACTTAGAGTCCACCTTCTTTCATGTACAATGTCCTTTATACTGTGTATGTGTAAACACATGCCAGTTAACCAAACACTTTTAGGGCTCATTCACACCAAACACTCTGTGTATACAGCGCTATACAGCTGTCCGTATTCATTTAGAATGCATGTTAACAAATTAGACTATCCACACCGCACGTGTGATCTGAGCGTATTCTGTCACACATACAAACATTATACACGGTTATGTGCTGTACACAGTCAAGTTGGTATGAATGAGCCCTTAGTCTGACAAGAGGGTTAAGTGATTTTTTCTTTGTTTCATTCTTCATTTACTAGTTAAGGCATCGTTCTGATGTTTGGCCAGCCATGTTTTTCATTCGCTAGTCATCCAAGTAAAAGCAGAGATCTACAGTAGTCTGAATGCACTTTTGCCTTCCTGGGACAACTAAATTAGTTAAAGATGAGGTAAAACACATGCACAGTCTCTGGTCCAGGTGCTAGTGAATGAAATAAACAGGTAAATGGGCAAGGCACTGCCCACTCAAGTGGACTTTACTAAGTTGAGTAAAGTCCATTTCAGTGTGTGGTGCTTCATCTATTTACTCAGTTGATAGATAAAAGGGTGGTGGTCATGGGTCAGGCGAACTGCTCTCATTGTTGCTGCTTCTCAGCTCACTCTTCTAATCAACCACGACCACAATGCTGTTGGGGGGTCTGATCTAACGGTCTAAAGGTTCTGTCGTCTGCATTGGTCTGAGAAAAGGTCACTCTGTCCGGAGGTCTGGGGTTGAGTTTCAGTCACAGTCTGCTTGGAATTACTGACACAACATGCATCTCCTATTCCATCAAGTTTTTAAGAAGGCCCTAGTTGTTTCTACATAATTTGCTATGGCATCACGTCAAAATGTCATATTGAAGTTGTTCCAGGATAAAACCTGACTAGTTTGACAATTGGAAATGCCTTTGACTTAAATTATAACGCACAATTATTTCACTGATGTTACTCTGCTCTGAATATTAAGTTAAGTCATCACCTATAACGCATAAAAAGGTCATAGTCCTTAAAATAATAAAGACGACAGAAATTGTACCTCTCTTGAAACAGTGGGGAATCTCTTATTTAAGACTACATTCACTTAATTAGTCTGATTACTTAATATAGTACACAGGATACAGACATTGCACCTCTGCAAGTGTGTCCAAATCGATTCTCTGTTTGCTATGGTATGTATGAAGGTATGAATGTAGGTTTAGCTCATCTCATCCAGGTAATATTTTGAGAAACACATAAGAAAAGGGTAATAGTGTCGCTGGTGTTGATTTATTCCTGATTTCTCACCATCTGCTCTCTTGGTCCAGTATATAGAACTTTGCTGGCAGAGGTCCTGAATGGGCTCTTGGAGGGTTGAGGTGTCCACCTGACTGCCTGCAATGACCCCCAAAAACTCAGACTGTCGGCGAGTCTCGTTCCCCACCAGCCAGAATTGGTTGACCTGTGACAGAAGGCACATGTTGTCATGACTCATCCCTTTATTTCTGCTGTGGCTTTACACAACATTTGGGATGTGAACACACCATATTACCCCTGATGACATAATGGCGCCTGTTAAGTCCCCAGTGCTTCTGAGCTCGAATGTTGGTCCTCTGGCTCAAAAGCCATTTGTAATTACACCATTTACCCCACTGAAAGATCAGGTAGAGCCTTATTTGAGTGAAGCAATGCTTGGGTGACCGTGGAAACAAGCAGTTCCCCTTTCTCAATGGCTCTTTGTACTTAAAAAAGATTAAAAAAATTAAAGCAATCTCTGGATCTGGAGTTCAATAGGCTTTGTTTGGGGTAAAGTGGCCGCACTGAGCAAGACGGACTCGATGTCTCATGTTGAAGCAGTGGGGATTGGTCCTCCAAAGCCTTGAAGCTGATCTGATAGGTACCTGACTTAAGTGCCACCATTTGTGCTCTCTGACCAAAAACAAACAAAACGCTCAGAACATTCACCAGGAGTAGGAGGCGATTTGCAGCACTCATGTCTAAAGAAGAGTGTGGAAGACGTCAAAACAAAACCTGTCCACCCCTCCGTGTGGCACAGAACCCTCTGCTGAGGCACTCCAGCTGTCCCAGTTCCTTTAACGGAAGAGCTTTTATTCTTCTTTCCAGTCAGTGGCTCAGAGAAAGAGCGGGAGAGAGAGGGTGAGAGAGAATAAAGCAACAGAGTGGCCATTGTGCAGCCCATGGCCCCGTCCTGTAACGGGATCCAGGAAGGGTGAGAGGAGAACGGGATCATGTGTGCTGTGGAATTCAGGCCCAAACGCTGCAAGCTCTCGCGTCTCAGAGTCGCTCTGCTACCCCCTTGTCTGTGGCCACACAGAGCCAGCGCAGCCTGTGATTGGCTGCTGAATGCTGGAAAAGGATGTTCTAAGCTAAGGGGCAACAGTGACTCGAATGAAGCTGACAATTCTCACAGTGCTGTTTATGGGCAGTCAGAGAAGGCTAAGCAGTGGACAGTAAGAGCGCAAAACAAGCCGCTGCACTCCCAGTCAACTGAAGTAAGTAGGAACTGAAATTATTTGTCCAAAAAACACAACTTCCATTACGTTCATAACAACTTTCACTTCAACTCTCACTTCGAGGAATCAATCTTACCTGCTGGTCTGACACGTTCAGAAGTGAGTTCACATTGTCAAAATCAGACCCTTCCATTTTGCGCAGGAAGCAGGTGTCATGGTTGTCTGGCTTGTAGCACACCAATCCCTAAAAATGAAATATAAAGAAAAACAACAACAACAAAAAAACATTAAAATAAGCTCCTTCGTATTAGAATATTTAAAGTCCATATGGAGTTCAAATGAGGGAACCCCCCACTGAACTGAAGGAAATCCAGTAGACTTTTACAGGAATGTGGAAGCATTCCAGAGATTCAACATGAGATTAGTACATGAGAACAGATTAATATCATGATGCCTCTCCGGAGGTGTTGACAGGCTGTCATGGTAATGATAACATAAGTTGAAGTGGGCTTACATGCTTCAGGTCAAAGAGCACCCTAGAGGTATGGTTGTCCTGGGACGTCACTGAATAGGTGATTACATTGTTTTGTTTGTCCACCAGCGCCGATTGATTGAAGAAACTGCCAGACTGGTCAGGGGTTGAGATTCTGACAATCTGCTTAACAGACTACATACCATACAGTGAAGAGCAATGACTTGTAAATTCTTGTAGAAATAAAAAAAAATGTAAATGCGGTAAAGAACTCGTATTTAAATGTACGTAGTGAATGGCTATGACACGGTTTACCACAAAAAATACCACAGAAATATATAAAGCTAAGAAAGAAGCAAAGAAATGTACAGCTGTTAACACAGCATTCATTAATGCCGCTTCACAAACAGATGTGGTTATTGGGAGCCCAGTTGATATTTGCAGGATGGATGAATGTTATTCTCACCTCTCTGTCGTGGTGTGAGAAGCCTAGATGTGTGTAAACGCTGACAGCCACAATCAGGACGACCACCGTGACAGACAAGCAGCTCCAAAAAACTCGGTAAAGAAACTTTGGGACCTTTGGGACATTCTGGCCCATATCCTTTAAAATATGATAAACAAACAAATCAACTGTGCGCAAAGTCTTGTCCTGTTTGGTATAAGTTTGTCTATAGTCAAGAATTAATAATACACATGTAATTAATCAGTCATAAATACATGTAGTTAAACGTAAGGAAATTGCACTGTTACTCACTGTAACAACTTGATCAGGCGATTCAGCACAATTCTCATTCACACTAACATTGAATGTTGCATTTTTCTCCATAAGAACCCAAAGGGCACATGAGGCCATTACAACTCGCAAATCGTTTTTTTTGTGTGTAATGTTTAACATTTGCACCAGTGTCAATTGTCAATTCAGTGGTGGTTTTACTGATGACATGAAGCATCAGTTCTTGGGAATTCCTTCCACTGTCCCTAAAACCCCACACACAAACCCCTATGGTCAACAACAGAC
This sequence comes from Coilia nasus, assembly GCA_027475355.1. Taxonomy (NCBI): domain Eukaryota; kingdom Metazoa; phylum Chordata; class Actinopteri; order Clupeiformes; family Engraulidae; genus Coilia; species Coilia nasus. The sequence continues at coordinate 20,759,007 of CM050210.1, read as the reverse complement.
CTAAACTGAAGCCAGCTGACAGACACACAGAGCCTAACCATACATTCCGTTACGTACCGCGCATTCCGAGCCCCCCGTCGTCATCACCTCCGTGCGCTTCCAGCACCTAACCATCCTGCACCCGTTCTCTGGTTCTGCCTCACTGTGCCTGTCTCCCACCTATCTGCATCAAGGCTGTGCTCATGGCCAGGGCAGAACCGCACACAGTGGGAAGGTAGACTACCTGTCTTTCTGCCATGAAGGGCTGCCTAAAAAAAACCACATCCCCCAACCTGCCCCATCCCATCCCAACCAACCCCACCCCACTCTACCCTAGCCCACCCTTACCCTGTTCCAAGACACACACGTGACCCTCCCAATCCATTGGCCAGCTACCACACACTTGAACAATGGACAAAAGGGGGTAGAGACAGGCTCTCTGGTGAGGACGGGTCTTGTCGCCAAACGGCTGCATTTTCGTCCCTATCCACCGTGCCGCTGACAGACCAAGGTGACTTTACGAGCTTCCTGACTACAAGGGAAGATTGCGGTCAGTCGGGGGGGCACTGACACAAAATAAAATGAAGGGCTTTGATTGTAAAAATATATCTGTTTTTTTATTTTATTAGATCACAGATACATATGGTGTCAAAGAGGATAAAAACATCAAAATTCAGGAATATCAGGAATATAGTGTAGTTGTTTGGCAGGTACCACTTTAGTTTACAGTTCCTTTTTTAGTCTATCTACATGTAACAACGTGTAATATTATGTACTTACACTGTACATAATCTAACACTAACCCTACAGTATACAGTGTAAGTACGTAATGTTACATATTGTTACACACTTTGTTACACTGTACCTAACTGATGTTACAGGGACAGAAAAATAAATTGTTACTGAACAAAAAAATAGTGACCAACAGAGCCAAGGCCACTCAATGTCTTACATTAAAACTCAGAGAGATTAGCACTGAGACACTGATGCACACAGGATTCCCTATCTGGGTAGCCCCTTGATTAATGTAACGGCATCCATGACAACAACATGCATATCAGATGAATTTGCAATACCATTACACAGTGATTGTTGCAGTCCACACATAATTATGTGTGGTCATTAATACACAGGTTTAATGAGGTAAAACATTGACTGGTTGATATTATAAAAAAAAAAAAAACCCATAAGCCATAAAATTATCATAAATGTGTCTCCACAACACTATATAGTCTGTAATACAGTACAGTCTTCAAATACACCAGATATGGTACCTCTCTTAAAAACATAATTGGATATTAAAACAGTTTATCCTCACATTTTCTCCTCTCTTTAGACTACACAAATCACTAAGTTAGTTTGATTACTTAACATGGAAGAAGACGTGGAAATATAGAAAATTATACAGCCGTTGCACCTCCATCGGTGTGATCTCATTTGAGCTGCCTATGGTTACTCTGATCTCGTCAGCTTCTAAGCATTTCTCATACTCCCAACAGGCTATGTGTATGGACGGATATAGTGTATCATGGACTGTTCTGATTCTTCAACCCTGTAGTGCTGGTAGGAGTTCTGCAATGGTGTCGACATAGTAGTCGGGGACCATGCCGGCGCGGTTGGGACAACCACTCGTCTGGTGGTCCACAGCATCGGCTACGGTGGATACCCCGGTGAGGGTTAGGAGGGTCTTCAGCCCACAGTTGGTGCCCAGCATGATGTCCGTGTCCAGACGGTCGCCCACCATGAGGGAGCGAGCCGGGTCCAGGTTGAACTGGCTCGCCACGCAGTCAAACATGAAGTTGCTGGGCTTCCCCACCACCTGGGCTGGCCGCTGAGCTGCCGTCTCCACAGCTTTGACGAGGCAGCCAGTTCCTGCAAGGACAGACGAGAAGCAGTTACACCACTGTATCTTCACAACAGTTTTTAAAATATTTGAAACAATTGTTCTGTCACACACACATAACTTCCTTATTTACCTAAAGCCAATACCCCTATTAGTCTCAGGAAGGAAGGTGTTGTCCTAATAACAAACTGTTTACACACACCAGTCAGAAGTTGTTGATGTACATTACCTGGAACAGCTTTTCCCCCCTCCAGAGGAAGTCTTGTATCAGTGTTTGTACCAACAAAAAGGCAGCCAGGAACGCTGAGGTACTGGAGCGCTTTATTGAGTTTCATGTAACTGAAGTGTTGGTCAAAACCAACGACCACCGCTTTGACCTCAGGGTCGAGTGACACATTGGCCCAGTCAATCTGAACTCCAGAGATGGGGTCAGGACCGACCCCTATGGTCTGGATTCCAACGTTCTCAATCTCTTGTCTCATGGCATTGCTTCCAATTAGGTACACTTTGCCTTGTATCTTGGACACTGTTTTGAGGTACATTGCAGAACAGTAAGCTGTTCCAAATACTTCCTCTTCGCATGCGTTAAACCCTAGGGTCGCTAATTTGTCCGTATACATTTTTCGGGTCTTCGTGCTGTTATTCGTCACAAAAAACACGCGCTTGCCGTTCTTCTTTAAAAGGTTAATTACATCAGGGGCGCCAGGGATAGCCTGGTCACCTCGCCATATAACTCCATCGCAGTCAAACAGTACACTGTCTACTGAATCAAGCAACTGCTTGACCAGAGATCCAGTTAACCTAGTGCATTTAGACGCTGCCATTGCTTTAAGTCTCGTTCTTTGACGTCCAAAAATAGCTTAGCTTACCACCTGTCAGCTAGTGATACTCCAAGTTCAAAAGTAGCGCTGAGCTCGAGTCAGTGTACATATGATGCAGTAGACGATTAAAAACGTATTCATTCCATTCAATAGTCTATCAGCCGCGCACAAGGTTTATTCCTTCAATGAACAGCCTACATGACCTCCTTTCAGCGATGGTCCTCGGCCGAATGTACTTCCGCACCGGCTTAAAGTGACAGGGGCTAAACTTCCCCCCAGTTCCTTGTCATTTTAAGCGGATCCAAACTGCATTTGAAACGAGCAAATAAGATTACTTTTTTTTGGTACAGTTCAGTGCCACATTACAATATGTTGTATGAATATCATTTACCCGTTTGCTTGCAGGGTATTGAGCTTTATATAATTGTTTTGTAGTCAGTTCAAATATTTACAATATGTATATCAGTTCAATATTAATAAAACTGCAAAAAGAAGTAAACTATATTCAAATTAAAAAAGTTTTTCATTTTACACCATTTTTTGTGCAGTACTGTAAAATATAGAGTACAACCGCATGTTACAAATAAGATGATCTCATCTTTGCCACATAATACGTAATCTATATGATCTATAATCCAGCTATTATCATTTGATACCTTACCTCATGGACAACCTTGGAAGCCATTCCCCCAAACAGGTTATGTGTTATACATGTTCTTTAAGTCAAAACCCTTTTCACAAAACCTTTCCACAATCTGCAGATTTAGTAATCCCTTTACCAGCAAATTCTATTTGGCCTCTTAGGATTTAAGACTCTGTGACGGGCACAAAATACAAGCCAACATAGATATTCACCCATAAAAAACTTTATTAATAACATTTATTTTAAAAAGTGACAGCACACATTAAAAAATATGAATGGCATTTGTTTTACATTTTTCTATTTGTGTTTCTTCTTCCTCAGTGGTTTTAGGGGGACAAAGATCTCCCTCAGGTTCTTGAGCACCCCCCTGTTGTAGAAGCCCCTGAGTGGATTGAAAGACGGGCGGCAGCGGTGCCCTGAGTACGGGTGGCAGTGCTGGCAGCCGCGGCCCCTCGCCTTGTACCACTCATTGGAGGTGTGGTTCCCCACAGCCAGGACCAGGTGGAACAGGAAGTAGCCCGCCAGCAGGAAGAAGACAAAGATGAGAAACCCCAGCATGAACACAATCCTTGGAAACGTCAGGAAGAGATGCTGTGGAGAATGCAAGGCAGAGCACGGCAAGGCAAGTTTATTTGTATAGCGCATTTCATACACAGAGTCACTTCAATGTGCTTTACAAGAATAAAAGCAAAGAACAGTATGTAAGAGCAAAAAGATAAAAGCTAGAAAAGCACTCAGAGAGCACAGACCTCTGCCACAGCAGCTCAGGTCACCACCAAAATGTAATCACTTTTAAGTTTAAAGCCCATTTTTGACCTACCCTGAAAATTTCATCAAAATCCATCCATAACTTTTTGAGGTATTCTGCTAACTAACAAACAAACACTGATGATTACGTAAAAATAATAAAGGATAAAATAAGTGTAATAACAAACAGTAAATGATGATGAATGAAAAGGAAAATGGTAAGATAAGAGTAAGGTAAATAAAAGACATTTAATAAAAAAGAAAAATAGCATAGTATTAAAGGTAAATCATTAGCAGAAAGTATTTGAGAACAGTTTGGTCTTAAGTTTAGATTTGAAACTGCTAACAATTACATACAAGGAAGTGGGACATTAATGGGACAGTTAGTGGAACTGCTGAGACACAAAACACTCATCTTCCAACAGTCTAACAAGCCGAGTGATTACAAAAAAAAACATTTAAAGTTATTATACATGGGGCAACGTTTTGAGCTATGTTGTCAGGCAACAACATGACTGGCTCCTAATTTTCTGGTGGGGTGACTGCAAAAACTTCTCCCAGACAATAATGGGTTGCCCATGTCAGTGACAAAGTGTCCAAACAACATCTATTAGTAATATTGCCCAGCAACATTGCTCAAAAGGTTGCCCAGTGCATCATCATCTTCAATGTTGTGCTCAGCTCAGCCTGATCAGAGCTCTGATAAGCTTTGTAAAGTTCCACTAACAGCATTTTTCTGATGTGTTATATTTAAACTACACTAACTGAGCATCTCTGGTCATCACAAATCCTGACACAACCATCTTTTTCCAGGACAAATAATCACATGCTCAAAGAACAAACACTGACACCTACCTGGCGAAAAGCATCACAACAATTCAGCCATCAGCCATACCTGTACCAGCACAAAACTATGATGACTCACCTGAACAACAAACGCAAAGCCCGTAGGCTGCTGCTGACCGTCAGCGTCGACGTAGTGTGCGTGCATGAGGCCCGTCCTGACCACCACGTTGAGCAGCAGGTCCAGGGTCAGTATGGCGATGTCCCCCGCCATGGCACACACGCTCAGCAGGTAGAGGAGGAAGTAGCGTGTGTTCTGAGCCCCGACGCAGTTATTTACCCACACACAGTGATGGTCAAACCGCTGCACACACCTGTTGCACACCCCTGCAGGACCCAGGAAAGGGAGTCCATAAGGATGTTTGGGAGAGGAACAAGTTAGCAGAAATGTAGTGTAGCAAACAACACTACATTCCCCCCCTTTGCATGCCTTGGCTGCCAAGATAATCCTACTGACAAAAGTTAGTAAAGGCTAAGGGTTTTTTCTGTACTTTAGGTAAGAAAAAGCTGTTTGTACACTGTTTAAACTTTAAACAGCTATTTATTTATTTTGAAGCTATTTAGTTACTTTTAAAAAAGTCCTACTAGGTAACAGACATGCATATATGGCAGGATTTTATTGGTTTGCACTTAAATTGCACTTACTGCAGTGTTTTGACCTGGCTGGTTTCACCAGGTTACACGTAGGACAGTTCTCTCCCGGGTGAAAGAGCTCCCCATCATAGGGATATACTTTTACTTGGGTAGCATGTTTAGCTTTTGTTACTGTGCCTTTAAAAAAACAACAACATGTAGCAACAATTATGTTTTCTGAATGGAAATTTCCACAGATTGCATAAAGGGCAGAGAGAGAGAGAGAGAGAGACGGACATGTCTGGTCTCGCTTACCTGGGTCTCGGCTACAGCAGAGGTAGAACAGACAGAGGTGCAACGCCAACAGCCCATATGGGATGTACAGGTTCGTCAGGGTAGTGTCCATCTCCCTGCTGTAACCAAACACTTCATAGCTGTACTCAGTGTACACTGCACCCTCCAGCAGGAGATGCAGGTAAATAAATAGGTTGTTCCTGTAATGTAAGACAGGTGTCATATGTCAGTATGATAAGAGATTGAGATTGACATGTTAAGTTTAGGTTAACAACTGTGAGTTGTAAAATAAGTCATTTGTGACAGACAATTACACAACTTGCATAAAGTGCATGTTGTCACCTTTCATGAAAAAGCCTATGGACGGCTCTATTGAACAAACTTCTCAGCCACGAGGGGGCATATGGAGAGAATGTCTGTAAAACAAAAACCGTATTAATATTTTGGCCTACCACTTTACATGATTTGGTTAAATAAGTTCGCTATGTGCTGTTCTATAGCTCCACCATGTGTACATCTACGGACTTACATTTATCACTCTGGTGTAGTTGCGTCCCAAGGCAGTCTGCTCCTGACCAGCATATTTGCAAACAAGAACAATGCACGTTAGCACGGTCACTACGTAAACACCAAAAAGCGTGAGGAAGTCCATCTGCTAGTCTGTAAGAAAATAAAAACATAAACAGTCTTTCAACAACTTGGAAGTTCTTGAAGTTCTATTTTCTGTTTATTAGCTGTAGCCTACTGATAAACAAATAATCAGAACCACGCGTGTTGCTGTGAAATATTGCCAGATACAAACTATCCAACATTATACAAGTTCACTGTAAAAACAGCTATCAAGTCCTTACATGTTAAGGACTTCAAACAAGCCATGTTTGACACGCTGTTGCTTACCACTGTACCTCTGTTCACTTACTCACTCACAATGCGGTTATTTCAATTCTATATTATTCAAGCGGTAGCTTACCCCTGAGATACAGCACCATCCTATTATTTCGACTTATGTCCACCTGCACCTCTTGAATCTTTAGATCCCAACGTTTCGGTTGTTGTATCCCATGTACAGTTGTATCCAGCCGCGCTATCCCACTTCCTGGTTCCACACACCTGACGTCATGCCATGACGTTGCGGGTACAGGTAGGCTACTTCTTGAAAAAGGTAGGCTACAATGTTTCTTTTTTTCTGCCAAGTTGAGACATTTTCTCTAACATTTAATCGTTTTCTTATTATGAGAGAACTTTATTAGACTCCTTCATTAGTAGTTTTTTGACTAGGCTGCATTAGTCTATTATGAAAAAGCACATGGAACACAGTGGTAACCACATGGTTTCAGTTCTCGCCACACAGACCAAGAAAACAGACTTCTGGGATTGGGTTGCTAGGCTACCTGATTCCTCAACTTGTTATCAGGTTACACATGAGCTGACATGAAAAACTACTGATGTCATCCCCTGCATCAGTCCGTGATACCACTAGACTGAAGTGGAATTAATTCATCCCCCGCCGATTCCACCCGAGTGAGGGAGGTAGGTGTTATTTTTACATGCTAAATTTGTGTCTCATACATGTATAACAGATTAATAAATATTTCTACAATATATATATTTATATTAGAATAGCGGTAATCTAATGTTAACATGATCACAGTATTTCTGTTAGTTTAAAATGAGTTCTATACATTTAAATGATGTAATTGTTGCAGTTTCTTGTCTTCTGCAACCTACCGTTTAAACTTTCGAGTACTAGTTTCGAGTGAGAGTTAAGTTTTGAACATTTCTTAGTGCAGTCGCATATGATTTCATTCTTGAACTAAGGAATGAAGTCACCGTTGCATTTAGTCTACTGGTTATGTCCTGAAATGAAGTCTTCACACATGCCAACATTCAAGGCATCGGACAAGTCCTGTATCATACACTTAACTTAAGTGAAGTCTTCATATACATTCCAACTAAACAAAGGAGCATACAGTATCTTTCCCCCGAGGTCAATAAGTGTATTTGATGCTTTGTTACTATATACACTTCACAGACACTTTTCACTGTCTAGAACAGAACACGTTAGATTGTGTGATGGTTTGAGTGTCTTCTTAGGAGCTGTAAGGGGAGACACTTTGACTGTGGAACACTGTCTCTTTGGTGATACAAGCATCACTTCTAAATAATTCAATCAGCCCTGTATAACGCGTCGTGAACAATCCTTAAACAAATGACATATCGACCTGCCAGAGGAGCTTGTAATTGGTGGCATTACAATCGGCATCCATTTTTCCACTTGATTAAGATTCAAGTTAGGGGTGGACCGGTTAAATGGGTGCTATGTCATGTCTGTCAGCCCTAAGCTGTAGCCTGTATAAATTGCGAGATTGTGGTTGTTTTCCCTTTTCCCAAGGTGAAAATTATATGGGCATTCGGAAACAGAGTAGTCTTGAGCAGGGCCCTAAAAGTATTCACCTGCCTGACCCAACTTCTCCCAAGACAGAGGGAAACACCAGTGTATGAGCTCTTTGTGAATGCGAGATAAATCACAAAGCCACCGTTAACATAGTAAACTACACTATAATGTTGCTACACTACTGTATACTAGTTTGTACTACATTATTCTACACCACACAACATGACAGTAACTATACTATACTATACTATACTATACTATACTATACTATACTATACTATACTATACTATACTACAGGATGGACCACTATATTTCTTCAATCATTGAAGCTTTCGGAAAGAATGGAGGACACACTGAACACTTTTTCACTAAAACACTTCTAAATTAGTTTTACTAAATCACTAAAATTAGTTGCAAGCAGGATCTGAACTTGTCACTTCCAGAAAATTTGCACTATGAAAGTGCAGTTGTGACAGGGCATGTGGCAATCTGGATAGTTTTTTTTAAATGGCCATGGTGGTCATACCATTGCATGCATAGTAATGCAAACCATGATATTACAGAAAGAAAACTGAATAAGCTTTAATTTTAATTAGCATGTTTTTAATTGTGGTAGCCTCAATGATCAAGGAGATATAATTACTTAAAAAGTTGTCCAGTTTTTGTATTCACCCTGTATACTACACTACACAACACTGTAATGCACTACACTGTAATATGCTGTCCTACACTGCATTACATTGTAGCCTCAATGATCAAGGAGATATAATCAATTAAAAAGTTGTCTAGTTTTTGTTATCACCCTGTATACCACACTACACAACACTGTGTTACACTACACTATAGTATGCTGTCGTACACTACATTACATTGTGCAATGTCAAACTATAATACATAACACTACAAGTTATACTATACTACACTACAATACATTACAATACACACTGTACACTGCGCTGAACTATACACTATTGTCTTAGCATCTCTGTCACCCTCAGTAAGGTTAAGTGGTACACAGGAGTTGTAATCTAATCATCTGGCAAAACTTATTGTAAGGTGGTCTAGCCCCTCCCCTCCCTTGGAGGGTTGAAGTCTGTCTTGTCGTCGTGTTATGAATGAAGGCATGTGTTTCTGCCATGTGGTGCAGACACCTTTGGATACTGCTACTTTTAAGCTGCTTACTCCTGAGCAAAAGACTTTAAACGCCCCTCTCCTGCTGCTACTGCTGCGACCGAGCGAGGAGTGTGTGTATGTGTGTGTGTGTGTGAGTGAGTAAGTGAGTTAGTGTGTGTGCAGAAGCGGTGCTGTGCTGCAGCTCACACAGACGCTCCAATTAGCTAGCAGCGTCCTCCTGGATCCTCAAGCCGATTCTGGGCCACTCTCTGGCCCTTGGAGAGGCAGGCAGCAGCTCGAGCGGTGGATGGAGAGGTATTTATAGAAAAATGGGGCCTCACAATACCCTTTTTGGAGGAAGAATTATTAAGGATCTGTGCTGCCGCGTCCCAGTTTCGTGATTGGTGCTTTCGCGAGTAAGGCAACCCAGGAGCTGGACCAGCCAGGCTCGGTTTGGAGATTGCAGAGTCAACTTTGCACGGCAAGGGCACTTTGGTTCTTTTGCGCGCACCACCATCACCACCACCACCACCACAACCACCATCATCATCTTCATCATCCTCATCTTTCTGCTCATGCGTTTGAGGTTGCGGTGCTCCTGTGGGCTGACACTAGGATGACAGGACATTTTAAAGTCACAGCCCCCCTGCGCGCTAAGAAGGAGGCGTCAGGCTGAAGTGCGCACTGTGGTAGCAGCAGGGCGGAGAGGGATTTGGGTTTGGAGTGGACGCTTAACGGCCGAGGCCACCCCCACCACATTTGCCCAGCTGTCCGGCTGAACCGAGGCGGAGAATATGAAGAAATTTCTGCAGCAGAAGAAGGGAAGATACTCCTTGCGTCAGAGCAAGTCTATCTCTCGGCAGTCGTCTAAAGATTTCTGTGAGTTACCTACTCTTTCCACTGCTGAAATGCGCTTTGAGTTTGCAGCTAACCCAGATAGGGTGGTTCTGTCACATGCTGTACTACACGAGAGCATGCATCTAGGTTAATGTGTTTGATGCTGCTATTGCGTTTAATGCAGTATAAGCCTATCCTCATCAGACCCTGATTGGCATATAATAGGCTCCTTAAAGCCTACAAAAATAGGTATTCATTTCTGGATAAACTACTTTGACAGCTTCGCAACTCAGGAGTCGTAACTGCCTGTATTCTATGTTTTGTGCTCTTCCTAACTAAAAGACCTGTAGCTTAATTCCTATTGCATAGACATATGCTGTGTGTCTGTTTAGTTTTATTTTAATCACAACAGCACAACTGCGGATAGTTTTATTCTGTGCAGATGCTCACAGCTCACATCTGCGGTTAGCTGTAGCGTACGGGCCTAATGCTTCTTGGATTTTTCCGGGTCAGAATGTGTTGGCTGAATGAGGTCAGTCCCCCTGAAAGGTTCAATCATGTCAGTGGAGACTTCAGGCAAGGGCTGCAGAGTGACTCAAACATCCATTTCCTTAAATGCTGTTCTTTTGAATCCTGTGAATCTTTGAATCAGTGGCTATGGACTTCATTTATACTGTTTTATCATGCTGTGAGTGTCCTTGGCCTGTATTGTTTTGAACATCCAGAGATTCGACATGGAAATCTCTCGCAAACATGATATACTGCCTCAGTAGGCAGACGTGGTGCATGGAACATTTGCAAGTATATATTGTGCTGGACAATACTTTGAAACTTTGAATTGTGATAACAGACCTTACTAATTAAAGAATGTTCTCGCCCTCTCTCTCTCTCTCTCTCTCTTCCTCTCTGTCACTATCTCTGTCTCCATCTCTCTCCCTCCCTCCCTCCGTCTCTTTCTCTCTCTCTCTCTCTCTCTCTTTCTCTCCCTCCCTCCCTCCGTCTCTTTCTCTCTTTCTGTCTCTCTCCCTCTGTCTCTCTCTGTCTCTGTTTTTCTTTCTCTCTCTTTCTCTTCTAGTCCTCACCATGCCGGCATCCAACCAGGGCTGGCCGGAGGAGTTTGGTTTCCAGCTGGGCGGCAATGGGCCCAGCTACATCGTGTCCGTGGAGGAGGGCAGCAGCGCCCAGCTGTCAGGCCTCCAGGCCGGGGACCAGGTGTTGGAGATCGAGGGCCAGGATGTGTCTGCTCTCAGTGCCCAGGAGCTAATTGCCCTGGCCCAGTCACAGAAGAACATCCCCCCCAGCATCGGGGTGGTCTCACGCATCCAGCAGGTCTGCACCAAGTCGCTTTGGATAAAAGTGTCTGCTAGGTGTAATGTAATGTAATGTAATGTAATGTAATGGTGCAGCAAGAACTTACATAAGTTATAAATATGTTGTATGTTGTCCCAATCTCTTTTTTTAACCATGTCCTTGCCATTGGTTTAGTCTTTCACGTTCTTGCAAACACCTGTCATGTTACAACCTCTTGGTCATGGATTTTTTTTTCTCCTTTACTATTACTGATATTCTGTCTCCTCTTGTTTTCACAGTAGTGAGCCCTTTAGTTAAAAGTTAAAGATCCTAACTTTAGATCACTTTCCTAAGTTGGCTTTAACTAAAAACCGTAAGACTGAAAAACAGTGTGATTTAATGCATGTCTATAAATGGCTAGCATATTTTAAGTAGAGCCTGATACACCTGTATCTGTCTGGACTGCACAGATGGACATCACCCCGGGCCCCGATGGCCGATTCGGCTTCACCATCGTGGGAGACTGCCCCCTGCTGGTGGAGGACTGCTCTCCCTGCTCGCCGGCGGGGCGCGGCGGGCTGAGGGCGGGCGACTACGTCATGGAGGTGAACGGCATCCCGGTGAAGGACCACGAGACGGCGGCGTCACTCATCAAGGCGTCCCAGGGCCGCACGCTGCGGCTGGGGGTGCTCTGCATGGGCAGCCGGCAGAAGCGCTGCAGCAGCAGCATCGAGGACTCGCAGCAGGGCAGCGACGGCCTGAGGCTGGACCGCAAACACAAGGCCCTGGAGTTCAACAAGAGGGTGGGTGCCAGGAGACCAAGAGGAGGAGGAGGAGGAGGAAGAGAAGAGGAAGAGGAAGAGGGAGGTGGGAGGGAGTAGATACTGTGGGGAGCTTTAAAGAGAGCAAGGAAGCAAGGTCAGAGTGTAGCCATAGTGATTTTCTCCACTGGGTAACCATGGAAACCAGTAACCAGGTCAGAGTTGGTATTTCAAAGGATATATATTAAAGGAATTTACTCTTTGAATTCTTTACAGACTAATGCACACTTCTTCTAAACAGTAATTTCTTTCCCTTTTGTCTCGGTTATTTCTTAGCATATGTACTTCACAATAGCATATTGCATATTGTACTTGCATTTATTGTTGTATTATATAATTGTGTTATTATTATGTTTATTTTTTTGTATATAGCATATTTTGTTTTTGCCTTTAGATTGACCAAGTGCTGGGTAATGAGCCTGAGGTCAAGGAGAGGCTGTTTGCTGTCCTGAAGCAGTACGCTGCTGAGAGGAAGGTGGATTCGCTGGCTTCAGTGCTCCCTGACATTCTGACCAATGAGGAGCATGACAAACTCATCTCTAACATCAGGTAGGCTACTCTAAGCAACTGGAACCTACACATTTCTATGCTGATCTCCTGCTGTGCTGTTTCCATGGTGTTGCACTCTCTTGCACTTTCTGCTATAATGTCAAGGCTTGTTCATCAAGATGGCCACAGGTGGGCTACATGTTCGCTTGCATAATTGTGTGATTGTGCTAAAATTGGCTCAGTGATAACAAGCGCAATCAGAGATAGCAACCTGGTCCCCCACACACACACAGACACACAGACGGACAGGGTCATTGCAATACCTGGTCAATCCCTCCGGGGACCAGGTAACAAGGCAAGGCAAGTTTATTTGTATAACACATTTCATAAACAAAGGCAGTTCAGTATGCTTAGCAAAAATAAAAGCAAAGAACAATATATAAAAGCATAAAAGATAATATATGTGTAAAATATATGTAAAGTAAAATAAAATAGGTATAAGTTAAATACGTATAAATAAATAAATAGATAAAATAGGTATACATAGGTATACATAATTAGCAGAAAACATGTGAGAACAGTTTGGTCTGAAGTCTAGATTTGAAACTGCCAACAGTAGGAGCGTTTTGATGTCTTCTGGAAGTTTGTTCGAAAGCTGAACTGCATAGCAAGTAAAAGCTGCTTCACCACATGTTGTTCTGAAAGCAGGTTTTACTGACAGATTTTTTTGCTGTGATCTTAGAGGCCTAGTTGGTGCATACTGTATAGCTGAAACATATCTAATAGGTAATTGGGTCCCATCCCATTTAATGTCTTAAACACAAGAAGCAATGCCTTGAGGTCAGTTCTACATTTACTGGGAGCTAGTGCAGGGACCTTGAAATTGGAGTAATGTGAGGAGTTCTTTTTGTTCTTGTAAGAACCCTTGCTGCTGTATTTTGGGTCAGTTGAAGATGTTTGATGGTTAGCTGTCTAATTTATTGTTCTATTGGGACAGCTTAGTTAAGGTGAGAGGAATGTGTTGTTAACATGGCTGCCCTTAATAAAAAGCTCTGGGAGAAACCGTAGTTGTAAGATCTGTGGTGATGCTAAGTTGTATCAGTGAAGTGTGCAAGTGTACATCAGTCAATCATGAGATTAGTAGGTCTGGGAGTGCTGTTAGCTGGCTTTTCCTTTTGTGACAAGGAAGATTATGAAGGTCAGTCGCCGGGACCCTTACCCAACGGGTGGTCTGAGTCCATCTGTTGCTAAAATGTTGTTAAATCACGCACACACACACGCACGCACGCACGCACGCACGCACGCACGCACGCACGCACGCACGCACGCACGCACGCACACATTTACTCACACACACATTTACTCACACATGCGCACACACACACATTCACTCACACACACACTCACTCACTCACTTACTCACGCACGCACGCATGCGTGCACGCATGCTCGCGCACACACACACAAACGCATGCACACACACACACACACACACACACACACACCTCAGTCATGCACCGGTAGCCCAAACTGGGTCAGTGGCATGAGTTTGGCATGATATTTTTATACTCTGCCCTGTGTGAATGTATAAGCGCACATGAGGGATTCGCTAGTTATAACTGATAGTCACAGCTTCTGCTGATATTTAAATTTGAAATCATATTCAAATTACACACAAGGCTGGACCCTCAGAGTGGCATCTGCTAATAGCACTTCATGCAAACTTAAGTGGAGCTGAATTAATACGATGTGGGTGTATTGTGTTAAATCCGAGTCTATGGTAATTAACACTTCCTTAGACGATTACCTACTGTGACTATGTGGGTCGATGCATAAGCATTTAGGTAGGCTTTTCAGCAATTAGCCGCCTTTAACAGTGATAAAGTGCCAAGTTTTCAGTCTTTAGCTTCATGGAGTTCATAGAGTTGCACTCCCTAATGCCTCTTTCACTCTAAGGAATGATTTGCTGATGACTCATTGTTGAGAAGGATAGTAGTCCCTGTGCCTAAGTCTGTAATCCCCTTGAGAGGGAAATCTGTTTGTGTGCAGGGAATATGAACACTGAGGGACACCATTTTGTTGAAGACTATTTAGTTGTTACCTCAAGGACATTAGTTCAGTTATCCTTTTCAGGAGCCGGGGCTACAACTTTGTGAGGGAAAGATTCAGTCATCGTAATTGATCTCAACTGATAATTCCACATCCTGTTACAATGTCGATGTCTTTTGAGTTTTAATGTACAAAAGCATTACAATGATGTTATTAAGGAAGTGGCAGGTTGTTGGTGGAATGTCTATGGATGGACTGGTCAGACTCATGTTTACATCGTATTTCCCTGGCATCCTTGTCACCCAGGGACTATGTATTTGGATATGAAGAAATGACATGATATGAGGCAGGATTTATGACATAATTTCTCTCTGCTATTTATGATATAGTCATGAAAGAACATTCAACAGTTTCATTGCAATTCAACAACACGGGCACGTATTGTTTACTAATTGACCATTAAGCGCTTATTCAGATAGAGTTATTAACATTGATTTCAGTTTTCCCTTTATAGCCATAAGCTTGATGAAATGAACACACAATTCATATTTGACCTTTGCACTGTAAATGTATATATCAGAATTCATCTGTGAAGGAGCTGCTTGTTCACAGTATTTACACACATGCTAAATGTTTTTCACGGGCATTACATCAGTATGTACTCATTTAGCTTGCGCATTGCAGGTGGATGGGCTCAATACACACTTATATTCCTTGTGAATGACAGGCAGATGTGCGAGTGCAGCAGTGAGAGGGGTCTCTGTTATTGCCCATGATGCACACAGTGGATGAGCTGGGGGCTTCCTGTGAGAGAGGGGTTACTATTCCCACTGTAGTGCAAAATCACACCAATGAATTATTCCTTTTATACACTGCAGTTATGCGTGCATACATCTCAGCACCTACACATTAATCTACCTCTCTCCTACACCTACGTTCGTCGTCTTTGCCGCACACAGAGAGGCAGCCTCTTTCTCTCTCCCTCTCTCTCTCTCTCCCTCTCTATCTCTCTCCCTCTGTCTCTCTCTCTCTCTCTCTCTCTCTGTCTCTCTATGTATCTCTCTGTTTTTTTCTCTCTCTCTTGCTCTCTCTACTGCTATAATTTTTTTTATCTCTCTTTCTATCTCTCTCTCTGTATGTTTTTTCTCTGTCTCTTTCTGTCTTTTTCTCGGTCTGTATCTCTGTCATTCTCTGTATCTTTGTCCCTATGCCCTGTGTAGATCTGATAGATTTCCTCCTCATTATTCTGCTCAAGCTCTCCTGGGTCACGGCCACCGCATGGTGGCTGGTCTCTCGTGACAGTTGCTCGTCAGTGGTTCTTGGTGGTTGGTTGCGTAATGGCCCTGGTCCCCTAGCGTAGAGTAGAGCCGCGGTAGCCCTCGGCGTCCTCGGCCATCTCTCTCTCCACAGGTGTGCTCATTTACCCCTCAGTGTGTGTGTCAGCGTAATGCTCAACCCTACAGCATGATGAGCTGCCTGGGGTGAGTAGACTACTTCACATAACAACATTCTGGCTGGATTTTTTTACACCCATGTGAGGCAGTTATAGGATCTTTTATGATTCAGTGAATGTCTTTTTTTTTTTTTTTGTGGTTGTTGGCAGTTTTTTTTTTGTTTGTGTCTGTTTCATATTGTTTATACACCGTTGTGAGGATGTGTCAAGATTGTTCATATGTTAATGTGCTATATCAATAGCTCCTGCTAATGTTTGGCAGGCTGTTCATGCTTTACTGGTGTTGTGGTGTTGTTAATCTGTCAGATTTTCTAGTTGATTGCACTTTGCATGGTAAACATTGTGAAGGAATTTTTATTATACTTGTTAGGTAAAATGCAATAAGGCTTTTGGCAGTGTCAGGGAATATTCATTTTTTTATAGTTTTTGTACCCATGAATTCAGACAGCAGAGGACTTGAACTTCCCCTATTTATAGTCCTCCTCTGCCTGGGACCTAGTATAGCTCCTAAGCGTTAACAAGGAATTAAAAGTCTGCTAAATATAACATTTTATGATGTTGATGTTGCAATAGTCTAGCAAGAGTCCCACTGTAGTCTCTAAAATCACATGTCAGACACCTCCTAATACGATTATTCCTGGGATGTGGGCAGAAGCTGTCTAAGTGACAAAACACAGTGCTTTTCATTTTCTTTGACCTACCTGTCCCGTGTTTTAGATGGATGTTGCCTGCTGTTACCTTTGGCCTACAGTAAATTCACAGCATACTGCATGGTCCACAGAGACGCTTCGCTGCCAGAAAAGCGTGATGGATTATAGACCTGAAACTGTACAGTGGGCGTGTTGCTGTTGTTGTGTGAGAGGCTCAAAGGTAGCTGGGCTCTGTGGCTCGCAACCCATCATTAACGTCATCGTCCCTGTAGCTGGCGTCGCTTTCCCTGAGTGTTTTAGAAAGCTGTCAAGCTGCATGACGCGAACCCCTTATTTGTCAGCCTCTCCAGTGGTTTATTGCACTCTCAGCAAATGCTACATTATTTTGTAATACCAGTGTATAAATTCAGACAATAGAAGCTATTAAAAATCTTGCTGTCATCATTTCAACATGTTGTAGTCATTGAATTAGGCCAGCACTCTAAAATCACTCTATCTTAAATATTATACTTTGAGTGAAGCCTGCTCCTATCCTCGCTTAACATGTTGTAGTGGCCATAAAGTGCTTTTGTTCACAAGGCAGAGTGTGATGCTTGCATCACAACCTTGGCTGTCCTCCACTCAACCGGGAGAGATGGCAAACAGTTTGTTCAGGTGGAGTATGTAGATTTAGTGTAGAGTTACTGTAGCCCAAACGGCATTATAGACAATCTAATACTGTATATCTGGATGGCTTTCAGCAAGGTACCTTTGTACTGTGTATTGAGGATTAAAGTTACCAAATTAGACAGTAGCGTAGTTCAGATCTAGTCAAACCTGGATGGTTAGCTTTTTTTTAAACCCTTGTCAATTATTTCAGAGGTAGTGTTTGTGTCGTCACTGTTTCATGCTGTTAAAATGACAAATGCTATGAGATGTTCAGTGGGAAGGCAGGGTATGGCTGTGTGCATAAACTGTGTAGGAAAGGATAATCCCAATCCTCTATTGTTAAATTAACACAACACCAGATGGCCTTTTGATTTAGGAGAGTTTAGGCCTTTGGCCTAATGCCACTACTTAGCTTACTACTCACATGACACATTGCTGGTTTACATAGGTGGAGATGGCAGTTTCAGAGAGTAAAAACCCTGTGACATAATTTTATAATAATAATAATAATAATCTTTACTTGTATAGCACAATTCATACATACAAGATGCAGCTCAAAGTGTTTTACAGCTTGGCAAGGTCACCACAAGACAGCCCTTCTTGCAGTCCAGTCGCGCCAGAGCGGACGAACACAATAACGAAATGACGTAATGACGCAATGCCCCGTTAATGCGGGCTCTTGCGTGACGCAATAATGTAGTGTCACAGCGACGCAATGCCTCGTTATTTAACCATTTTATTTTTCAGCAGATTCTAGTGAGCGCACAAATCATCAGACAGATAGATCAGATAATGAGTTAACTATTGAGTTAGCTAAGCTATTGAGTATTAAAGGCTAATGCATAAAGAAAGAATACATGAGTGTCGACTTTCTGAAGTCGGGATCTACAGTTTTGCTCTTTGAAATGGATGTCCTGGCATTTTTTCAGCACGTTCCTATTTTAGTTTGTAACCACGTGTATTTAGCCCTGTTTCAGCCATCATACAGTCTGCACTTACCCAGCAGAATCTAATATATGGCATACTGACCCAAATTATTTTTTTAAATCAATAAAAGCTGTTGTTGTGTGAGCTGATTTGAAGGCATAAAAGAATGTGCCAGAGAAATGAAGGACAATATGTGCAGATTTGGATGATCCAATTCTAACGACACCAGCTGTCATACTTGCGTGGGCTTGTCAGGCATTCCGTTGAACAATTTGTTCTTCGGCCCATGTCTAATTTAAGCACACCTTAGGATTTTCTGCAACGAGGTTAGAATTGAAATAAAATGAGCTTGAAGAGGCTATTTAAAAATATATAAAAAAATATAATAAACAAATATTTAAAATTGAGTTAGGGAAACACATCTCCTTGTAGCTGAATTGGTGGTGTTTTGCCGCAGACGTGACTAAGATATAACCCCGTTTTAGACATCATGGCATCATGGGCACTTGTGGCTTCAGGGTAGACACTGGGTGTATGTGTGTGTGTCTGTGTGTGTGTTTGTGTGTTTGTGTGTGTGTGAGAGAGAGAGAAAGAGAGAGAGATAGAGGGGAGAGAGAGAGAGAGAGAGAGAGTGTGTATGTGTGTGTGTGTGTGTGTGTATATGTGTGTGTGTGTGTGTGTGCGGCCGTGCGCCTGCCTTTGTATGCCAGTGTATGTGGGTGTCTATGTGTGAGTGTGTGCTTATAATTATGTGCATACCTCAGTGCCAGTATGCCAGGCTCAGTGTGGGCACACAAAGGGAGAATAACATCATCTCTTGGGAATAAGGGCTCTGTCATGGATGACTAGCACCCCTCTATAGCTATTCTTCATTAGTTATCAGCCACAACTTCTGCAGTAGTTTCAAGAGTCAATTGTTACACACACACACACATATATATATCTTTCTGTCTGTGTGTGTATGTGTGTGTGTTATTTTATATAGATTATATAGATTATATTAGATATAGATAGATAGATAGATAGATAGATAGATAGATAGATAGATAGATAGATAGATAGATAGATAGATAGATACATAGATACATACATACATACATACATACATACATACATACATACATACATACATACATACATACACACATACATATATACACACATACGTATATAGATAAATACATATATATTTATTTCATACCAAAGAAGGCTATGTTTTCTCATATTGCTTCATCTACCCAAACACCTATTGAAAATATTTGAAAAGATCGGTCCACCCTGACGTTTTGAAATGCCTCTCCAGTTGGCCTCTCAGGGCCACCAGCACATTTGCATTAGCATGCAGCATCCGCTTTCATGTGGACAGACGTGGTACAGGAAGCACCCTTCAGAGGGGTCGAGAGTGCCAGGCGTGGGTATGGCAGGGCCACCTCAAGAGGGAAACGGCTCAGCGACCACAGTGGTTATTTTTACAAGCGCCGTGTTGTGGAGCGCTGAGATGTGAGGTGCTGTGGCCATCGGAGAATTAAGGGTCGGTAGGCAGCCAAGCACCCATCTGTTGTATTATGTTCATTATAAATGAAACATCCTGTCAGTGATGACCACTCCTTCGAACCATTCATTTTGATTTTCTTTTTTCTACACCCTGCCAGTGCAGATGACCAGTGATGTGTATTTTTCTGGTCAGTTTTTCCGATGCAAATAACCAAATTATGATAAGCGAGACTCATCCAGATCTGTCTAAACATCATCATCTATTAATATATTAAATGTCATAAGCTCAAGCTGGCATTTACATAATATTTCGCAATGTCATCATAAATATACATAGACATCACGTCGAGGACAAACATAATGATGGTAAACAGATCGCCGAAGCGATATTATAGCTGAATTAAAGAGGAGAGGAGGCTTTGAAACCAGCGCAGGACACACAGAAAGCCAGGGCATAGCTGTTGCTATATTTATCAATTCCCATGTCTTCATTTTGTGCCCGTATTCACAGAGGCTTTCTAAAGCTGGCTCCCGGCTTGGCTCAGAGGAACATATCAATACAGAAATGTAAAAAGGGAGACAAACAGAGAGAAATTGAAAGGGAGACAGAGGGTGGGGGGGAGCAGAGAGAGAGGGAGCGAGAGAGTGGGGGAGCAGACAGAGAGAAAGAGAGAGAGGGAGAGAGAGAGGGAAAGAGAAAGAGAGAGGGAGAGAGATGGTAGAGTGAAGTACACCCACACCTTTTCTGTTGCTGTATTCTGGTACATACTGGGTGACTCTGCAGTGAGAGCTTCAGTGGAAGATAGCAGTCAGTGAGAGAGGTGGTTGCAAGTGGATATTTTCACAGCATCCTCCACAAATCCCAACCCTGTTTGTCTCTTCTGGGATGACTCCTCTCTGCCTCCTCTTCTCATCTCATCTCATCTAAGGTCCCAAGGACTACTCCACTCATCAGTAATTTATGCCTGCTTTGGCATATTGGCTTCCAGAGGGAGTGTTTGGTGCTATTTAGCTTAACTTTTTTTTAATGAACAGTTCTCGACAAGCAGTTTTTTTTTATCTGAGCTTGAGACACCTTGTTTATTTACTTTTGTTCTCTCTGTTTGGATTGGTTGTCGTGTTGGGAGGGGGACTTGCAACGGACGAGATTGACGTTACCTGAAGAACACCTGTGTAGCAACTAAGGAGGCTCTAAGGTTTGACATCTCTGTGCTAAAGTGTGCGTGATGAGCCTCGAGTCTTGATCACCGTCCTCTTCCTCCTCTTCTTCCTGCTCCTCCTCCTCCCCCTCTTCCTCCTCCTTCTGTCCCATGCGGATTACCTCCTCACCATGCTGGCCAGGATCTTCATCCCCAAGAAGCACCGGCAGCGCTTCGACGAGGCCGTGACGCGGAGCCTGGTGGAGCGCGCGTGCCGGCCCGCAGGGAAAGGTGGCGGTGGCGGTGGCGGCGGCAGTGGTGGTGGCGAGGGGGCGGGCGGCCGGGGTCGACTCCGCCGCAGCCGCAGTCAGGAGCACCACGAGCGCTCCCACGGCTCCAAGCGCACCAGCTCCGTGCCCCGAGACCACACCACCCAGAATGGCCTGCGCAAGAGCGCCACCTCCAACATCCCCACCCTGCCCAACCAGAGGTGAGCCTAAGCCTGTGTGTGTGTGTGTGTTTTTTTTCGTGCGTGTGTGTGTGTGCGTGTGTGAGAAAGAGAAAGTGAGAGAGAGAGAGAGTGTGTGTTCATGTTGTGGTCTTGTTCAGAGGTGTGTGATGGTATGCATTCATATATCCCTCTGTGGTAAGCTCTTGTGTATGGATAAGGGTGTGTGTGTGTTTTTGTGTGGATGTGTGTGTGTGGCGGGGTGAACATAGTGTGTGTGTGTGTGTGTAGTATTTGGCAGGTATTGATGTGTGTACAGGTATGTGTGTGTGTGTGTGTGTGTGTGTTTTTATGTTTTAGTCTTTGGGTGAGGTGTGTATAAGTATGTATTTATTTTTCATTTTGTGTTAAACTATTGTGTATATGTATGCTGGTGTGTGTGTGTGAGGGGAGAGAGAGAGAGTGAGAGAGAGACAGAGAGAGAGAGAGAGTGAGAGAGAGAGTGTGTGTTGTGGTCTTGTTCAGAGGTGTGTGATGGTATGCACTCATATATCCCTCTGTGTTAAGCTCTTGTGTAAGGATAAGGGTGTGTGTGTGTGTTTGTGGCGGGGTGAACATAGTGTGTGTGTGTGTGTGTGTGTGTGTGTGTGTGTGTGTGTAGTGTTTGGCAGTTGCTGATGTGTTTGTACAGGTATGTGTGTGTGTGTGTGTGTGTGTGTGTGTGTGTGTGTGTGTGTGTGTGTGTGTGTGTGTGTGTGTGTGTGTGTGTGTGTGTGCATGTGTATCTTGCTCTTGTTTGTGAGGTTCAGTAGAGCCGTGTTTCCATGTGTGTATGTATTTGTGTGACGTGTGTGTGCGTGTGTCAGACTGTGAACAGACGGCACTGACGTGTCTTGGCACACAGAACCTTGTGACAGTCACAGTGCAGTAATAACAAACAGGTGATCTGGCTCTGGCAGCCTCCGCTCCCATATCTCTATATTCACCATCGCCAAACTGTTCACCATCGCCAAACTGTTCACCATCATCAAACTGTTCACCATCACTAAACTGTTCACCATCAACAAACTGTTTACCATCACGAAACTGTTCACCATCATCAAACTGTTCACCATCACTAAACTGTTCACCATCACTAAACTGTTCACCATCAACAAACCATTCACCATCACCAAACTGTTCACTATTGCCAAACTGTTGATAATCACTAAACTGTTCACCATCAACAAACTGCTGATAATCACTAAACTGTTCACCATCAACAAACTACAGTGGTCCTTCGTTATTCGTG
>CM050210.1:20646219-20731219 GCA_027475355.1 Coilia nasus | reverse complement strand
GTGGGAATATGGGTTTGGCAGGGTTGTGTGTGGGTGTACGTGTGTGCTTGTGTGTGTCCATGTGTGTGTTTGTGTATGTGTGTATAGCAGGATTGTGAGTGTACATATGTGTGTTTGTGTGTGTGTGTGTATAACAGGGATGTGTGTGTTTGTGTATGTTTGTATAGCAGGGTTGTGTGTGTACATGTATGTGTTTGTGTATGTGTGTGTATGGCAGGCTTGTGTGTGTCCATGTGTGTGTTTGTGTATGTTTGTATAGCAGGGTTGTGTGTGTACATGTGTGTGTTTGTGTGTGTGTGTGTATGACAGGCTTCTGTGTGTCCATCTGTGTGTTTGTGCATGTGTGTATAGCAGGGTTGTGTGTGTGTACGTGTGTGTGTGTGTGTGTGTGTGTGTATGTGTGTCTGTGTGTATGGCAGGGTTGTGTGTGTGTGTGTGTGTGTGTGTGTGTAAGGCAGGATTGTGTGTTTGCCAGTATATGTGTTTATATATATTTATCTGACTCGTGAGCCTCCCTCGTCAGGAACTGCTCCCACGAGAAGGTGGTGTCCATGCTGCAGGGCAGCGGCGCCAACCCCACGCTGGTGGTGGAGGAGGGGCCGGCCTCGGACTCGCCCTCCGACTCGGAGGAGGCCGAGCAGTCACCCCTGCCCATGCCCCCCTCGCGCTCGCCCGCCCTCTGCTCCCTGCAGTGGGTGGCCGAGATCCTGCCCCCCAGCATCCGCGTGCACGGCCGCACCTTCAGCCAGACCCTGGAGCACGTGCTCACCGTGCAGGAGCGCTACAGCATCTGCAAGTCCCTGGAGACCTTCTTCCAGCACAGGTGCCAGTCAGACTCAGGAGAGCTTTTAATGTATTTATTATTAATTAATTAATTAATTAATTTTTGTATTTATTATTTTACTTTATTTTACTTTTACTTTATTTTATTTATGAGGGTCTTTTTATGAGGGTTGATGGTATTGGTTTCTATCTACAGGTGCACCTCAATGAATCAGAATATCGTGGAAAAGTTCATTTCTTTCAGTCCAAGGTAAAATGTAAAAAGCAGGGCCAGCCAAGTACTAAGGGCATAAACATGAGTATGCTTTTCAGGAGACTGGCATTTCCGTATTAAAATCCCCTTTTTATTGGTCTGATGTTAGTGTTGTAAATTTCTAAGTTACTCAGTATTATTAGCTGTAAGCTGTGCTCATCAAAATGGAAGCAAACTCAGGCTCACTTTTTAATTTAAATTAACGACATAAATGAAATTTTCCAAGATATTCTAATTCATTGATATGCACCGTATATAAATATATGCAGTTGAAATTGCAGGGGTAATTGTTTCTTCAGCTGTTTCTCAAGGCACCGGAAATCTCTGGTTTCGAGAGAGAGCGGAGGCCGCAGTGAACTGATCGTTTGTTACTTTTATAGCGTCTTTATATTTATTTTCACTCTTCAGCGGGTATGGCTGCAAGAAGGCTTCAAGTATGCATTTGGAAAAAAGCTGTATGAGGAAGAAATACATTCCTTTTCCTAAAAACAATTCAAAAGGAAAATAAGATGAGGATAATAATATTACTTGTAAATGACTTTTAGGGATGTGTTCAGTGTGGTAAAAAAAAAAAAACATATTTTCTGAAATAATGTTGCAACAAAATAATGTTGCTTTTTAAATTACTTTTAGTTGTATTTTCAGTGTAAAAAATATTTTATTTACATGGAAAAAAATAAGGAAACCAAAACCATCTATCCTAGTAATATCTTAAGAAAAAAGCTTTCATAAACCATTAAAATCACAACCATTTATCACAAGACTTAACAATAATACAGAGAAGAGTAGTGCAACAGAACAACCCTCAGTCGTAACAGTGACCTGGGAAGGCCTCCTTACCTTATCCTCTCTTCAGAGTAACCTGGGAGGGTCTCCTTACCTTATCCTCTCTTCAGAGTAACCTGGGAGGGTCTCCTTACCTTATCCTCTCTTCAGAGTAACCTGGGAAGGTCTCCTTACCTTATCCTCTCTTCAGAGTAACCTGGGAGGGTCTCCTTACCTTATCCTCTCTTCAGAGTAACCTGGGAAGGTCTCCTTACCTTATCCTCTCTTCAGAGTAACCTGGGAAGGTCTCCTAACTTGTGCTCTTTTCATATTAATCTGGGAAGGCCTCTTAACATTTGCTCTTTTCATAGTAACCTGGGAAGTTCTCCTTGCCTTGTCTTATCTTTAGAGTAACCTGGGAAGGTCTTCTAACTTCTGCTGTCTTCGTGGTGACCTGCAAAGACCTCCTCCTGTGTGCTGTCTTCGTAGTGACCTGCAAAGGCCTCCTAACTTCTCGTCCTCTCATCCTTTAGGAATGTGGACACGCTGATTGTGGACATCTACCCGGTGCTGGACACGCCGGCCAAGCAGGTGATCTGGCAGTTCATCTACCAGCTGCTGACCTACGAGGAGCAGGAGCACTGCCAGAACAAGATCTCCCGCTTCCTGGGCTTCAAGTCGGCAGGTGGGGGGGCTCACGTCCAACGCAGCAGTGAAATATATGAACCATGCGGGTCAAGTCGTTTAGCACACAGAGTAGAATGAGATACACAGACATTGAGAACAGAGGAGGGGGGTGGAGAGCGGGCTGCTTGTCTTTTTTTTTGCCCCTTTTACTGATAAAATACTGTTCATATTTATGACCCTGTGTATGCCTACTGTTCCTATTCCTTTGCTTGTGTTTATATGCTTATGTGTGTGTGTGTATGTTTGTGTGTCTGTGTGTGTGTGTGTGCGTGCGTGTTTGTGTTTGTGCGTGTGCCTGGGTGTATGTTTGTGTCTTTGTGTGTGTGTGTGTGTGTGTGTGGGCGTGTGTGTTTATGTGTGTGTGTGTGTGTGTGTGTGTGTGTGTGTGTGTGTGTGTGTGTGTGTGTGTGTGTGTGTGTGTATGTACACCTCAGAACCAGAGCTGGGCACTGAGAGCCACCGGCGGAGCAACTCCATGCGAGTGACGGGGACGACGCAGCGGAACAGCGTGCGGGAGCGCAGCTCTGACGACTGCATCATTGGCACACACCTGGGAATGGGTATGCCCCGCCCGCCCACCTGCTCTGGGCCCCGCCCACTTGCACTGGGCCCCGCCCACCTGCTCTGGGCCACGCCCACTTGCTCTCCCACTCACCCTTACCCTTCCTCCACAGACACACTTTACCCAGGGGGGGTATGGGCTGCATCAAGGTCATAGCTACATAACTGCATCCCATGCTCCCATACCAGTAGCATTGTCTCTGCTCTTCTCTTCAGTACACCACACACTAACTAACAAACATCTCGTAAATGAAGGTCCACTTGGTATCATGAATTCAAGGCAGACAACATCTGTGATGGGGGGTATTCCAAAAAGAAGGTTTAGAGACTTACCTGGGTATGTCAACTTAGAGGAAGTGGTAAACCTCTTATTAGAGGAGCCTTATGACTTTGTTTTGTTAGGAGAATGAAGCAATAAAACTCTTCTATTAGTATATTTACCACTCGCTCTTAGTTAACTTATCTGGGTTAGTTACTAAAGCACTTACTTGGAATACCCCCCTGGATTTAGAAGTTACGGTCTAATACCATTTAGTGAAAGGCTGTGATTTAGTGAAAGGCTGGATAGATACTTGGTACTGGATTTGGTACTTGGCTTCTGAAGCCAGCTTGCTCATCGCTCATTAGTTTAATGCATATGTCTCTGGATAAAAAAAAACAGCGACATCAAATGGAAAAAAGAAGGAATGTAAATATCAACAAAGTCTGCAGTCTGTCATTGTGTGCCACCCTGCTGGGGGCCGGCTAACCTCTTGTTAGCCACAGATGCTGTCTCCCTCCCCACAGCGCCAGCTTGCTTGGGTGGTCCAGGGCAGGCCGCAAGCTGCTTTGTTTGTGTGTGTGTGTGTGTTTGTGTGTGTGTATATGTCTGTATGTATATGTGTCTTTCTGTGTGTGTGTGTGTGTGTGTGTATGTGTGTGTATGTGTGTTTGTTTATATATGTGTGTGTTTTATGTTTGTGTGTGTGTGTGTCTGTGTGTTTCTGTGTGTATGTGTTTGTGTGTATGTGTGTGTCTGTGTGTCTGTGTGTCTGTGTGTGTGTGTGTGTGTTTGTGTGTGTGTGTATGTGTTTCTGTGTGTATGTGTGTCTGTGTCTGTGTGTGTGTGTGTGTGTATGTGTGCACGGTACCCCTGTTGGCTGCCATGCTGGACGCTGGTGCTTTCTGTGTGCCTCAGGGATGTACACTGAGCCCTCGGCCAGACCCACGCCCGAGGAGAGGCAGTGCGGAGACGGCACCTCCTTCCCCGAGTCCCCCAGCATGAACCATCATGTGGGTAACCACCAGCACCACCCGCACCACCACCTCTACCCCCTTTCCCTCTTCTCTCACCCCAGCTTGCCTACTACAGTAATAGGCAACCTGGATTCAGAAGCTGCAGTCCAGTACCACATATTCCAAATCACCTCGTTCTACCTGCAGCTGGAACAAATATATGGTACTGGAGTGTAGCTTCTAAAGCCAGATTTGTCCATCGTTGCTTACAGATCACATACAAACTCCTGCAATTCCAAAGGTCACATGTGCGCTGTCAGTGAAGCCATGACACTGAAGCTTTAATAGTTGGACATCTTTTGCCCTAAGTATTATTGTAAAACTACAGTATGTGCACTATGTGTGTCATGGTCCTTCACCAGACTCGTTTGACCCTTGGCTATTGCTCTGATCAAAACCAGCATTGGAACATGAAAGTAATGGTGAATTGGAAAGCCCTTAGCAAGTGTGTTCAAACACTGATTGAGTAGATTGTCAAAGGAGAAGGTTCCTGTCTCTTCGAAGGCATTTGTTTTTGTTCTCAGGATTACGTACATTTTTTATACTTGAAAATGTGTCATGTATAGCATGACCAACACTGCAACAACTGCCACTCACATCTGAGCTCCACTCTTCTTTAAAGCTTCCATAGACATGTACCTCTGACAAAAGAGTTAGCTTTTTGTCCTCTTCCTCTCCTAGCCTGTATCGTGTTTTTTTTTCTCACAAATGATCACAGCGGGTGTCTTTTTTTTCTCAGGGTCACATAAATTTTTTTACACTTGAAAATGAATCATGTATAGCACCACCAACATTGCAGCAACTGTCACTCGCCTCTGCCTTTCCCTGACACTCAACAACCCGTTCCACTTTTCTTCAAAGCCTCCACAGCTAATAGCTACAAGCAAATTCATGTTAGACTGGAGTGTGTGACATATTCGGGGCTCGAACAAAATGTCAGCGTAACCTTTTCAAGTGTCTTGAGGCAGAGGGAGCCATTGATTTAGCCGTAGGAGTCTAACTGGGTCCCTCTGAGGAGCACCACAGCACGACAACAGCTGACAAGCTGAGGCAGCTAGCACAGAGCTCAGCACATTCCTCCTCCCCCAGGAATTAACTTGTAGCTAGGCAGCCACATCAGTGTGACTACTAACAGTCCATTTCAACAGCTAATTAAAGAATGTTTCCTTTTTTAAACTTTAATGTTTCAGTCTGCTCTACTTTAAAAGGAGCTAGACGTTGTCATAATCTCGCTATTATAGCGACACTTCCTGGTGGTTGTGCATCCATCACAAATCTCCCTCACTAGCCTGAAATGTCAGTATTTTAATGAGGAGCAGTGACTGAGGCTCTGAAAATGTCTGTGTTGTGACATTACAGCCCTTCATCACTGGCCTCACAGATGTTTGTGACACTATCAAAGGCCCAACATGAAAGTTACAATCCCCATGAGGGCATGCCATTTGTATTAAAATGCAGGGGAAGAGATGCATTTAAAATATTTTGCCTTAATCTTGTGCCATCACAGTCAAGTGATAGCACAATTTATACTGTTAAAAAAGTACCTGTTGAATGGTTGGAGTACCTTGCCATTGAGCCCTTAGATGGTATAACTAAGCCTGCCATTAAATGCACAATGTATAGCCAAGAGATATGCTAATACTGTGCTCTCCAAGCATAGCACAGCACAGTGCCTCAGAATCAAAAGTATACCTCAGAATCACAACTCCTCATTAACACTGATCATTTATAGAAGGCTCACTTCTCCTCATTATTTGGCTTCCTTTTTTGACACATGCCTCTGGCAGAAGAGCCGACTTTTTGTAATCTTTCTTTTCTAATCTGTACTGTGCTTTTTTCACAAATGGTCACCGTAGCTGTCAGACAGACTGTCATGTGTCACACAAACCGCTAGAGGAGGACTGTCTATAGCTCCTTGTCTCCCATAATGCACTAGGTTAGTTAACATTAATGATTTCTTTTTGACCCAGACTCTTCAATCAGTGTGTATGGGGTGGAACTGACATTGTTGACATAGTTGTCAGACACTGTCACACTTCATTAGAGCTGAAATTTAGTATGCAGTATGCAGTTTCTCAGCAGGAGCACATGGAAAGATAGAGGCAGGTGGTGAAGTACGCTGCAGCATTCTCTGAAGTAATTCTGCTGCTCCCTGCAGTGCTGTTGATGTGTTTGCCACTTCCCTTCGGTGTTAGTGCTGCAACGGAGAGTAAACAAGAGATTTAGTAACATTCTTTCAAACCCTCACACGTGAACACTGGGAAGTTAGCCACTTGAGGCAGAGGTTATTCCCAAGAAGCAGACAGGATGGACCTGGCAGAAATGTTCCCTTTAAAGAGAAAAGACCAGCATACAACTGGTCTTATCCAGTTCAGTAATTTATGCTAAGCTAATAGCTAACATGCTACTGCCAGATCTGGAGGTGGGCTGAATGGATTCAATAATGGTAAAACTCAACTGTTTAACTCTAAAGGACTCAACTGTTTAACTCTAAAGGAGTTGGAAAATCAGCCTGAAAATGTTCCATTACTTGTATGTTCCAATGCTGTTTGACCGGGGCCATTTTTTCCACCAGTGCTGCTTCCTCTTTGTGTCTCAACTGCCCCATCTAATCATGCCCATATAACCATAGATGTCAGGAGTTTACACCGAGTTGGAGGGTGTGTATACAGGAAAGAGTGCTACATCCTTCCAGAGTCACTCCTCCCCGGCCAACGACGGTCACCCAGAGGGCCACACACACCCCCGCTCATCCTTCTCCTCAGGTACTCTGGACACACTTCCTGTTTGCCATCAACCGTTTCCTGTTTAGTCAGACGTTGGGGGCTTATAGTTAAGTGCAAGGTTAAGCTCTTCATCAGCAATGCTTGTCATGTCACTGCCAAAAAAGGCCCACTTCATGGTTAAGACTTCTGTGCTATTTTTAAAAGCATTGTAAGATGATGGTAGAACACTATAGAAGATCCTTTTTTAAATAATAGACTGTGAAGTTATTTTCTAGGAGACATCACAGTGTCTGGCTGTCTACTTTTTCTTTAAAAAAGGGATCCGTAAGTCTGGCCTCTCCCTGACATGGAAGGAACCCAGCTCCCACTTCGACTTCTACCAGGCCCCGGCCGAACCGTCTCCGGGCAGTGTGGAGTCCAACCCTTACGTGACCCTGGACAGCCCACTGCCATCCCCCAACTACCTTCCAGGCCTGACCGGTGACGACATTCCCAGCCCGCTGTCTCGCCGCCGCAAGCTCTTCACCTTCTCCCGGCCGCCCCGCAGCCGCGACACCGACAAGTTCCTGGACGCGCTCAGCGAGGCGCTGGGCCACCGCGTCAACCTCGTCGACGACTTTGTGGGCGCAGAGAACGACTATGAAGAGGCATGTGTCTCACATGTACACACTCACACACACAAACACAAACAGGTAAACAACACGGTCGGTTCGTGCGAAACTTTGTAGACTTTTGTAGAGTTCATAGCAGAGGCGGACAAGCCGGCTTAAGAAAGTAAAAGTCCTGCCATATATTCCTGTGTCTAACACGGGTAATTTCACTAATTAGCTTATTTTCCTGGCTAAAGAGGTGTGTTAATTAAAATCAGCTGGTTGAGGGACTATGTGGCAGGACTTTTACTTTCTAAACATGGGATGTGCGCCTCTTGTTCATACATAGTACCCCCATTGCCCTGTTTGCAGTTAAAAACAAATCTGCCATAAATACCTGCCATTTTTTTTCATCATATTAATTCACACCCTGTGCTGAAGTATTTGGTGAATAATTTGAAAGTCCTGGGGGTATTTCAGGTAGGTGGTCTGGTGACTAAGCCAGAGAGGTTAAGTCAGAGTAAGTGGTATACCTCTTCGGAGAAGAGTCTTTTGGGTTCCTACCTCTACATGACAAAGCCATAGGTCTCTTCTGTTAGGAGATATACCACTTGCGCTGGGTTAACATATCCAGGTAAGTGACGAAACCCACTTTCTGGAATACGCCCCGGGAGTCATCCATGCATTCACTACTAGAAATCACAACGTAAAAGCAGCCATCTTAAATGTTTATAAAGTGTAAGTATTACTTGCATCATCAGTACTGTGATACCTTTTTTACAGACAAGCAAACGATTCACTGGTTTGTGACCTTTGTGTTGTGTTGTGTGCACTCAGATGAGTTTCCAGGACGAGCAGGAGGTGAACACACTGCGTCGGCAACTGAGCAGCGCCAGCAGCGACATGCACAGCAGCAGCGACGACACCAACTCCCTCACCTACTCCTCCGGCTCCGACCACATCCCACCCCCTCCCCAGAGCCCCCCGCCCCCGCCACCCCCCGTGCAGTTCACCGACCCACCTTCGCCCCTCTCGCTGCCCCTGGAGCCCCTGCCGCAGCCGCCCCTGGCCTTCCAGCACCACCCCATCATCCCCGTGCCTCCCCCGCCCCCGCCCTGCCCCTTCCTGGCCGGACGCTCACCGCTCAACAAGGTGCTGCCCACCCTGGAGGACCTGCAGGACCGGACGCGCCACTTCCACCAGCGCCAGCAGCACCACTCCCAGGAGCAGCGGCCGCAGTCCAACCCGGTGTCCAGCACCGCCGGCCAGCCTCGACCTAGGCCCAGCATCCACCAGCTGCACCACCCCCAGCACAGAAGCCAGACGGCCATGCTCCCCTCGCCCCTGCCCTCCCCCCAGCCTCCGCGCGCCGCGTCGCAGCAGCACGCCCCGCACCCCATCCTCCCCAACCCCCCCCAGTCCCAGCTCTTGTCCTACCTCTCGCGCCCGAGCGGAGGCGGCGGCGGCGGCCCCCCTGCCAGGCCCCAGCAGACCCACACCTCCCTGCCCATCAGCCAGACCTACGAGAGCGCCCTGTCGCAGAAGGTGCCCCCACCGCCCCCTCCGCCGCTGCCCCCGTGCGAGCCCCCGCCCCTGCCCAAGCCCTCCCCGAGCGCCTCCGACACCAACCACATGAGCGTGAAGCGGCTGCGCTGGGAGCAGGTGGAGAACTCGGAGGGGACCATATGGGGACAGGTGAGCGCAGGCACGGTGCTCTCAGATGAGCCTGATGCTGCATGACAGCTTGTCACAGCACAGTTTGAGTTACATTGTTTACTTATACTGTATGTTTGCATTGGTTATGTCTTGTCTTTTTTTATATATGAGACCAGATCTGGCAAAATGAGTCACAGTGACCCAAAATTCAAAATTGAGATTTTGGTACCAGTCAAAAAGACAAGGCGATACACTTTAAAATGATTTCTTGGTCAGAGACACACCTTTCACCGTTGTCAAGATATGGTCGTTTTGAATATGGCATCCCACCGTCTTTTTAAAATTCAAAACCTGAGAAAATCACATTTATTTTGGACATTTTGGTAGTCTTTCAATGGAGCAATGAAATGTGAGATAACCCATTTTTAATCTTAACATATTTATCTTGACGATGAAAAGTGTGGAGATGTTTTTTAACAACTTTTGTTTCATAAAAGAACAAAAAACAAAAAGGTTTTCTAAATTTGCCTGTACCTTAAACTAAGAATTTGCAACTTCATACTCATTTTGCCAGATTGGGTCACATATATAGTCCACAGAATGTGGAGTTTTTGTCACATCCATAACAACAAAAAAATGTTATGGTATGTGATTACATGGAATTTGAGCATTTGGTGTTTTTGGCTGTAGAATTTGAGTGACAACATTGCTCATGTTCTGTCACATTCATAACAAGAACTTGCCCATATTCAGAGCTTTTGCATCTGGTGTAGCCACTTCCAAACTGAATACAGTGGTCCCTCGTTATTCGCGGGAGTTACGTTCTAAAAATAACCCGCGATAGGCGAAATCCGCGAAGTAGTCAGCTTTATTTTTTACAATCATTATAGATGTTTTAAGGCTGTACAACCCCTCACTACACTTATACACTTTTCTCAGACAGGCAAAGTTCACACTTGCAAACATACAGCACTTCAGAGTCACAGCTAGTGGTGGAATATTTATGTAAATTTTACAAGCTGAGCGCATTCTGTACTGTACAGGAGATTGCATGCACTAAAAAAATCCGCGAAACAGCGAGGCAGCGAAAGGTAAACCGCGATATAGCGAGGGACCACTGTATATTTAAATCTATTGTTACAGTGTATGCTCCACCACTATTTCCACTTTGGTTCTGCACCCAGTGTAGCCTCTGGGTAATGCTGCCAGGGGCAGGTGACGGCATCATTTTAAGCATGAATGACAGAGCTAATGTTTGTGTGTATGTTTTCATGGCTTAGTTCTTAATAGGGTCATCTTAGATGGAAGTATTGATTTCCATCAGTTGTCTGTAATGTGGGGATGGTGCATTGAGTAAATGACTGACCATTGCTCTTGCTCTCTTATGTCATAGTAAACAGACTGCTGAAATATGTTGTATTGCTGTATAATTGCATTTTTGGGGAATGTGCTATCTGGTGTTCTTTTTTCACTAGCTTGGAGGAGATCCAGATTATGATAAACTACGTGATATGGTGAAGTACCTTGATTTGGAGTTGCATTTTGGTACACAGAGAAGTTCCAGTAAGTTTGGTGTCGTTCGTCTTCATTATCATGTGTTGTGTGATCATTACACTCATACAATTCCATAAGTTAACAACATCATATTCATCATATTCACTGTACTTCTAGATCTAGAAACGGCAAACTACATACTGGTTGTATTCACTAGTATGTATTGTAACTGGCAGTTACTTTACAGAAATACAGCCTCAACAGCCTTACAGAAATCACCCTTTAGCTAAGTTTTTTATTGAATCGAAACAGAGAACAATTTTGGATTACTTACTAAAGTGATATTTGTGTCATGTACTGCATTAATTAGTAAGTCAATATAGACAAGATTTACGTTTAAATAAACATGTTCTTAAAAGCACAGTAATTTACCGCAGATATTCCCACCATCACCTAACCTGCATTGTGTTATTCATATTATCACTCTGTCTTTGTCTGAATTTTTTCAGTGTCTCCATGTCTTCTGTATGCAATGGCCATGTGTGAATCAGCCATCCTGTCCTTTGTTCTCCATTCACTGGCATCACGGCATCTTCATCCGCGTCTCCGTTTGCAAAAAAATCCTCCCTCAATTTGCAATGTGCCCGGCCGCCAGTGTCTGGAGAACGCAACGCTCACGCTGTGATTAAATGTGTCAGTCTCTCTTCCAGAGCCCACCTTCCTCCCCGACAACTTCAAAAAGAAAGACGTGATCGAGATCCTCTCCCGCAAGAAGGCCTACAATGCCTGTGAGTATGAGTATGAGTAGAGGTATGAGTATGGGTATGGCTGTGAGTATGAGTGTGAGTACGGGTACCGGTACCAGTACCAGTACCAGTAGGTCTCCTCCCCTTTGCTACAACAAGTATGTGTATGACTATGGGTGTGAGTGTGAGTATGGGTATGGGTACGAGTATAGGTATGTGTATGAGTATGTGTGGGCGGCTGTTGCAGCAGAGTCAGAAGCTGTGGTGCAGTCGAAGCGTGCGCTTAGCTCACCCACCACGTTACCAGAGAGTGTTGAGGGAGGAGAATCTGACGACTTTGACGTTACGCTGGCAGCTCTGCTTTGCTCTGCTCTGCTCAGCTCAGGCTGGCCGAGAGGAAGCAGAGGCGTTGTGGGAGGAGGGCCACGCAAGCGTTGGGATTTCACGTGGGCTTTCATGGTTTTCGCTCTCACGCTGCAGTGCTTATAGAGACACGGGAAGTAAACCATAGAGCACAGGTCAACACATCAGGGCGTTTTACACATCTAGATATGCAGAGTTAGTGTGCTTTAGCAGGCAGAGTGGATGCTGTCAGCGTGTTCCACTCACAAGGGTGATAGGTGCATATTGAACAAGATATATTTAAATGTACTAGTGTGAGAGGCAGCATGCGTGGGATGTGATAAGCATGAGTCAGTCAGGAAAAACAGACGTGACGTATGTAGACTGTGATTTTAACCCAGTAGAGGCAAACCCTTTCATGATTCTTAGCCCTGAGAAGTCTGTCATAACATGTTTTCGTCCAACTTCCCAGGTCGTTTCCTGAACAGGAACGTTTCATTACAGGTTTCATTAACCCCTCGGTTTTTTCTAATTCATAAGCAGCATGAAAAATAACTTTTCTTAGTTATATGTATATAACTATATATATATATATCCATATATAATCAGTGCCATCTCTAGACAAAACAAATTAGTCTTGGAAATGATTTTTATTTTGTCTCATGAGAAATTAGTCAGCACTTATTTGAGATCCCAGTTGTTTCTGCCCAGGGAGCTTTAGGAGTAATAAGGAGAGCTAAGAATAGATTCAGAAGGAAAACAGAGTATTTCGAGATTTTAATGATCTTGAAATCTAATGGGACTTATTAACTGAAATTGAACAAGTCCTTTTCTTGCCCAAATTAAGATGTCCAATGTAAGCCCAATTTAAGATGTTTACTTATCTACTTATTTTCCAGCCCAGTACATTCTTATCTTGCCTATTTCTTTACGAGAAAGAAGTGAGATTTCAAATCTTGCTTTTCTATGGTGTAACAGCTGTGGACATACAGTCTATATACCATGTTGGTTTTACTAGCATCACACACTGTCTCAGCAGTACCAGTGCTACATTTTCTCCAGGATCATTAACCATTTTTCTTTTTCTTTCTTTCTTTCTTCTTTTCTTCTCTCCCTGTTTCTCTCTCCCCTGCCTTGTGCTGGACACACAGCCATCCTGATTGCACACCTGAAGCTGTCCCCTGCGGAGCTGCGGCAGGTGCTGATGACCATGAGCACGGAGCACCGTCTGGAGCCGGCACACATCAAGCAGCTGTTGCTGTACGCCCCCGACGACGAGGAGGTCAAGCAGTACCAGCACTTCAACCAGGACCTCTCCAGACTCAGCGAGCCTGACCAATTCGTCCTTCAGGTGCTGGTCAACCTCCTGCAGGATCATTTGACAGATGATGTTTTTTATGTCATGTCATGTTATGTTTTGTGGGTGTGTGTGTGTGGGTGTGTGTGTGTGTGTGTGTGTGTGTGTGTGTGTATGTGTCTGCATGGGCAGATGAGTGTTTAAATGAATGTGTGTTTTGGAGAAACATGTAGTATTGACTGTCATAGATGCGTAACTGTATAAAAATAAATAGGAAAACATGTGATTTTAAAACAGTGCTTGGTGCTGGCTGACCTGCTAGAGGATAAATTTCACAGATGATGTTTGTCATGTCATGTCAGGTCGTGTGTGTGAGCATGCATCTCTGTACATGTGAAGTGTATATTTGTGCATTTGTCTGCATGTGCAGATTCCTGTATAAATGAATGTGCATTGGAACACGTGATTGGAAATAACGCATGAAACATTGATACATATGCTGAATTTGTTTTTTTGTTAACGTGTGTGTGTGTGTGTGTGTGTGTGTGTGTGTGTGTGTGTGTGTGTGTGTGTGTGTGTGTGCGTGTGTGTGTGTGTGTGTGTGTGTGTGTTTGTGTTCACTACAGATGTTAGCTGTTCCTGAGTATAAGACCAGACTGCGGAGTCTCCATTTCAAGACTACTTTGCAGGAGAAGGTGGAGGAGATGCGTGCTGGTTATGAGTGCATCTACAAAGCCTCCGTGGAGCTCCAGAGTAGCAAAAAGCTGGCAAAGATCCTGGAGGTAAAAATCATTTCCAGAGCAAAAAAGCCAAGCAGTATGAATACCAACTAACCCCATAGTAACAATGGCTTACAGTCCTGAAAAAAAGGAAAAAAAAAACATCTGATGTAAAATTCAGACTGGCAAGTGTTTTCGTTGACTATTCAGGCAGCTTAGGAGCCAGGGGGTATTGCAGAAAGCTTATTTAAACCCTTACCTACAGTAGGTCTTTACTTTCAATGTAATTGTACAGATGTGTAGTGTACATTGTACATGTGTATAGTGATATAAATGGCATTCTATTCTATTCTATTCTATTCTATTCTATTCTATTCTATTCTATTCTAACTTAACTCAGAGCAAGGGAATAACCTCCTAATAGGTGGAGTCTTATGGATTTATTTTCTTTGTAAAACAATGGGGCTCTTCCGTTAGGAGGTTTACCACTTACTTTGAGTAAATATAATCTGGGCGAGTCAGTAAACCACATACCTGGAATACTTGTGCAAGCAACCCCAGAGGTGCACTTCTAGCTTCATCACAATTACAGTACATGCGTGTCATAGACAGCCAACTTACACAACTGTACCATGAGTGTGGAGGCGTTTACAAATAAGAAGTAAAGTATTCATTTCAGTCAGACATGCTTCCCCATAATTGCCCTGGTAGTGTTTGTCTTGTGGCTACAAACAGGTTTATTTATGGAAAGTCATCTCACTTAGAATTGTTTGTGTTCACAGTTTGTGTTGGCAATGGGGAATTATCTGAACAATGGCCAACCTAAAACAAGTAGGACAACTGGATTTAAAATTAACTTTCTCACCGAGGTATGTATAGAATGCTTATTTTGCTCTCATACGGATGTCTTTTATTCTTATGGTGAACCATTTGTAAATATTGAAATGTTTTTGTCATTTGAAGCTCAGCACAACAAAAACTGTTGATGGGAAGTCAACGTTTCTTCACATTCTTGCCAAATCGCTATGCCAACATTTTCCAGAGCTTCTAAACTTTGCCAGAGACCTTAAGACCGTTCCACTTGCTGCTAAAGGTACATTCCATTAATGGCAACATATATTCTATATTCAGAGATGATCCATGTTCAAGATATAATTCTATATCAACTTTCTATATAAATTCTATATTCTATATAAATTCTATATCAAGTTTTTTTTCAAAGGGAATACCACTGACATTACAACAGGTGAACTGTGTTACATAAACTATGAAAAAGCTGCCCAAGTTACTGTTGTTATTTTTACCATATGTTTTCCCACCTGTACAGTCAATCAGAGAACCATCACTGCAGAACTCACAGACCTGCATGCAACTATTGAAGACATCCGGACTGCCTGTCTGAAGATCCCAGCCACAGCTGAAGATCACTTTGCAGCAGTCATGAGTGTATCCTTTCTAACATTTTTTTTTTTTACCTCTGCCAGCGGAGGTTATATAATCATTGGTATTTATTTGTTTGTTTGTTTATTAGTTAGCAACATAACTCAAAAAGGTATGGATGGATTTTGATTGAATTGTCAGGGTACTGTAGGTCAAAAATGGGATTAGATTTTGGTGGTTATCTGAGCAGCCCTGGTGGAGGTCTACGCTCTCTGAGTGCTTTTCTAGTTTTCTCTTTTTCTCTCCCGTTCTCTCTCTGTCTCTCTTACCCTGTCTCTCTCTGTCTTTCACATTCACACACAGAATCAAGTATAAACTCTATCCGCACACTATCTGTTTCACAAACAACTTATTTATTTAACAGATGTTTAACCTTAGGTTATTCTCACACACTCTCACTTAAACATTTCTCTCTCACACACACACAGGCACACACATACATACAACATACACATTTTCTTTCTCTTGCTCTCTCTTTCTCCTTTCAGAGTTGGCACAGCATTCATAGCTCTTCATAACTCTTCGACATGGAGCTGGGCATTAATGATGTGCATTTTCCCACTGCAGGTGCCAGTGACTGTGGTTGTTAATATTTTAGAGATTTTGCCTCCTGAAAGTGCCATTGAGCACACTGACTGAGAGAAGGTAGAGTTGACTGTCCTCATTAATTTCTGTAAGTGCCCCAAATGAACTCGTAGAGAAACACCGGCCCTAACACCCTTAATAAAACAAATGAGCTCCTGTTAATAATGTAAAATAGTTCACATTAGCAAATGGTTAGGTTTTTGGGGGGCATTTTTCACCTCTCATGCGATTAAGAGAGATAGACAATAAATGAATAGGAGATGAGGAGGGATCGGTAAATAACCGCATATTAGATTATATGAGTTATATGGTAAGGGTGCCTTAGCCCCTGCTGTACCCACCCAGAAAAAAAAAACATTGTAATTGAGGCACTTTGATTTCCACGGTTTGACCCCCTTGATGGCGCGGTATCAGAGCTTCCTGGAGAACAGCCATCCCGTGGTGCAGTCCCTGGACTCACTGCAGCAGAGGTCCATGGAGGAGTTCAGCAAGGTGGCCTCCTACTTCGGCGAGGACAGCAAGGCCACCACCACCGAGGCCTTCTTCGGTATCTTTGCGGAGTTCACCTCCAAGTTTGAGGTAGGGTGGGAATGTGCGAAGCCAGAAGGATTCGTGTCTTAAGGTGCTTTATATGTAGGATTGCTGCAGTCAAATTCAAGATACAATTCTCTGCTTTCCCTCCAGAGGCAACAGGTAAAACTCGAAATCAAAATGAAAACAAACGAATGAAAGAAAGAAAAAAGCTGTATGAAAACAAATTAACTAATTACAAAGCAAATACTGCGGAGTTTTACTGTTTACTGTCAGTGAAATCAGCCTCTCAATTTGATGTGTTTTTCTTAGTCTCCGGTAACATATCAGCTTTTGTGATTACTTCCCATACATTTCTTACATATAGCACCTCTAGCATGTGTTAGAACACAACCAGAGATGGGATTTGTGTGACAACAGAAACAAGAACAGAAAGAAATTAACATTCTTACATCTTGTACAGGTGCATCTTAAGTTTTAATTAATTCAGTTCAATAAGTAAAACTCACATTATTTTGTTTCTGTACACAGAAAATGAAATATGTCAAGCCTTTCTTTGCTTTAATGTTACATCTAACACCTAACAACTTTGCTTTGCCACCCTCCATGGGCTATAGCCGCACTAAGTTTGGAGGAGTGGACCATCTCTCTGTAGTTCTCTATGAAAGACAATTTTGCTTCCAACCTGTAGGGCGACCAAAGATAAAAACTACTTAGCATTGCTTTAACAGGCCAGCTTACACATTACACAGACACGTTTATTCAGTTGTACATATTGCTCTTACTGGGACTCATTCTCTTGAATGTCATCGCACCTCTGCGCAAAGAGACCATTGCACTACAGACCAGCTAGCACTACACACCAGCTTGCACATTACACAGACACTTAGTTCAGTTGTAAAATATTGCTTTTTACGATGTGTTTTGTCTTTTTATTATGTCTAAATGTGTTTTATTAGGTGTGGTATTGCGTGAGACATTGCATGTGGCATTCAAGTGGACAGCAAAGAAAGAATTTTATTGGACAGGGCTACATGTTTTCTGACTGTACGTAAGACAATAAACTTGAACTGGACCTTGAACTAAAGTGATGCTTTGTTGTTTTTGCAGCGTGCATTGCATGAGACCCAAGCCATTGAAAACCCCCGAATCCCTCGCATGACGTCACCTCTGGCCTGGTGAGAAGCAGGCATATCGACAACTCCTGACCAGTGTGCCAACAGCTTGCTCAGCAGGAAAATGGAAAAACAAAAAACATTGTTTGGAATTTATTCAGGTGGTATGGTATGGCCAAACAAAATTTAAGCAGAAAGGTATCTGAGCTCTATTGCCTGATACAGAATTTTATTTAAAAAATATATAATAGTTTAAGAGATGTTTAGGAGATATAAATAAATAGATATATAAATATATATTTTATACCGTGTTTGATTATATTTGACACTGAAATTGTGGAGCATGTGTATGGACCTACCAGTGGTTTCTGAATGCCAGTGGCAAAGAATATATTCAGAGTTATGTATTATTTGTAGTTTGGTTAGAACAGTGTTCTGATAGATGTCGCCAGGACTTATCTCTGTTTGTTTGCTGGCACCCTACCCCCACCTCCCCCACCCCACCTGCATCCACACATTTGCAGTAAAATCCATATTGCAGTCATGCAGCAAAAACCATAAAGAATAAAAAAAAACATGGTATTTTAAAGAATTCACATGCAAATTTCAACATGATCATGATTTTTTCAAAAGATTCAAAAGATTTATTGAAACACTACTATCACCTAATGTTATAGCAATGCATTGTAGTTAAATCCATGTGACATTCGGCTTGGTAAAATTCTTTAAAATATGTTTAATCTGATTTTTTTTCCAGTTCATTATGACATATCCACCACATTTTGATAAGACCACTGATTAGCCTAGCATGTGGCATAGGGAACAGCTGTCTGTCAGTCCTCTCCAAGCTGAGTGACAACAAAAGAAGAACAAAAAAAGATATTCTGGCAATGTCAGTGTAATTACTTGCAAGGCAGTCTGTCACGCTTGGTTTAGTTTCATCATTTCGTCTTGTACAGTCATTGTTTTTGAATAAGTGGTGGAATCAATACACTATTTTCTCCTCAATCAGAGATGACATCATCAGGCATAGTTCTGTTTATTGTTTGTATTGAATTCAAATGTGTTTTTCTTTCTTTTTTTCTTTTATCATATCACATTTTTCTGTCTTTTTTTCCCTTTAACTGGTGTAGCTTGGTTTATGTTAGGCCTTATTGTTGAACATAAACCAAAAATGTATAAACAGCCTCAGATTAGCCTACATCACAGATTCATTATAACTATTTGCTTGTGACAAAATGGCCTAAGGCTGCTGTGATGTCAATACAGTTTATTTATTTGTGTTTGTATTTAATTATGTAATTTATATGTTTATACATTAC
The DNA here is from genome assembly GCA_027475355.1 of Coilia nasus. Classification (NCBI taxonomy): domain Eukaryota; kingdom Metazoa; phylum Chordata; class Actinopteri; order Clupeiformes; family Engraulidae; genus Coilia; species Coilia nasus. The sequence continues at coordinate 20,712,332 of CM050210.1, read as the reverse complement.
AATTGATCTCGGTATCACTGTTCTGTAGTACAGCTACTGGCTTCAGTATGTGGGCCATAGACTTATGCTGCTTGATGTATGTGTTTTATATTGTGAGAATAAATTTGCTTTTGCTGAACCCATGATTTTTGAGTGAAACTTTTTTTTTTAGTAACCTACCACAGGACTGACGCAGGAGATATCAAGTGTTGTATTCCATGGATGGAAATTCGCACCAGCCACCTGCAAAATACGGTTAAAATGTGAAAGTGACACAAATTAACAATTTACCGTTGAGCGGCTGGTGAATGTTACCATTCACTTGTAAATTGGTAAAAGTTCATTTCCACCCCTGGGTATTAAAGGACATGTAGGCCTAGCCTACACCTGTTCATGGGAGTAAACATATATGACATTTATGCCTGTATTTTGTGCTCTGGTGCAAACAAATGTTCGGTGGAAGAACTCTGATGCAGACACGTTAACCTAGACATGACCTCGCGCATCACACCGACTGTTCCTATGCAACTATCATGGCTGGAAATCGGCTTGCAAATAGTTTACCATCAGGCGTCAGTCCATATGTTAACGTGTATAAAAACTCGCTTTTCGCGGAAGTAGAAAAACAGAAATCATCGTACAAGGTGAAGACTTAAGTGCTGGGTAATATTCAATGTTGCGGAACATTGTTGTTAATTTTGTTCAGCGTCTCAAGTAGCTAGCACTCAGTGTATTTCTTGGCTAAACGTTTTATCATAGCTCTAAAATGTCGATTTCATAGCTAGGCTGATTGTCCACTTGGTAAAGACAAAACTTTTTTTTCTTCAGAAATGTTTCATTCATAGGTTGGTTTATATAGCAAAGATTAACGGTCCTAGTGGTGATGATAATAAGAATGCCATTGCAGGTAAGAGAATTTCACATTTTGGCAAATTGTAACCTATTTCAACGTATTTTATTATGCTTATTTAACATAACACTATACATCTTTCAGACATAGCAATAATCTGTATATGTATTTGCTTATGAGGCCACTATGAACAATTTGTCAGTAAGATACAGAAAAACTCCCAAACTGAAGGAATCACTGGCCATCTGTTTATATACCCCGGTTGCATCGTTCATTTGATTGAGGTAAACACAGGACCACTTTGTCTCCAGACAAGTTTTTCTAAAGGGTTGTTACTTCATGAAGCTAATATCAACGTTATAGAAATACTCATACTGCTTATCACATTTACACAACAGACTTCAACAGAGAATCTCGCAGTAATTTTGAAAGATCTGTCTGACATGGAGAAAGGTGCAAAGTAAGTAGTAGTAAGTAAGAGTTCTCACTTATGCTTAGGCCTCTCTGTTGTGTTACCTTTATGAGCAAAATATGAGAATGATTCAAATTCCAGTGGCTTAGTTTAATTGTTTATCCTCCCTGAATCAAGTCTGTCCTGTTTATTAAATTGAAGATTAATTAATGATTGATTTATCTGCCATGTTCAGCCCTCTGCTAAAAGATGCACGGGTGCTGGTGGTCTCGCACTGTTTGTTCAGCCGTATGTTCACCTCCTGGGCTCCACAAATCCTCACCGTAACGCTGAGCATGCAGGAGTGCGCACCGCACACCGAGCCTGAAGAATTGCTTACCCAGATTTACAAACTGTGCACTTCCGTTCAGGAAATCAAGGTAAAGAGATAAAATAAGAATCAAAGTTCCTAAAAACTAAAGGCTGCTGTTCTGGAGGCTACGATCAAATATGTAGCACAAACAGATTTTTATCTGTATTAAAGGAAAAAAAATACACTTGTAGCAGCACTAGTCATTTCTTTATTTCCTACACATATCAGCACACGTACACTATACTATATGTGCAAAATGTGTATGTGCAAATCAAACAGCATTTCTTTGGTGGTTACATGGTCCATAATGTAGACTACAGGTAAATGCGTATAGGTAAATGCCATAGAACAGAATGAACTAATTAAATCATATGCTTGCTGCAGGGTAAGTGTTTTCTATATTTCCACAGGACAATTCCTTAAGCAAGGTGGCAGAGCAGGCTCTGCTAATGGTGGAGGAAGGAGTGCATAACCTGTGTCCCAGTTCCATCCTGCGTTCGCCCTCTGAGTTCCTGCAGACTTACAGGAAGCCCATTAACATCCTCATGGACTCTGGTAGGTCCACGGCCTTAGCCCTGCTGAGGACTTGAGGGCCAGTTTCATCCTAAAGCAATCTCAGTTCATTCAGATTGAGTCAATTTAAAAAAAAAAAAAAAAAAAATATATATATATATATATATATATAAATTAAATATATTTAAGGATAAGGGATTCTACAGCACTGTCTGAGAGAAATAAAATATTCTCTGTTCATAATTTACCTTCACCAGAAATTGTGTGGCCCACCCAAACTCGGCTCTACTGGTAGGCTGCAATTCAAGAAGGAAGAAACTGTAATCCATATATTTTAACACTGCTGATGAAATAAAGGTAAAAAATCACATTTGACTATCACAACCTGGATGAATGAGAATCTACACAGACAGATCACACCATGTTCTAGGCCAAACTTTGAACAGAGGGCTAAGCATACACAAAGACTTCACACAGGAAAAATGATCATTTTACTTTTTTATTGAAAATGAGTATTACCAAGCAGTCCTTTTTTTTTTAAGATTCTTTTTGGAGCTCATCAGTCCCTTGTTATGTGACCACCGAGCTTCAGATTCACCATCAACAATTCCTGTTTCATAAGTGTAACGTATTCTCTAAACCTTTGTTTTAAAAAAAGGATTGTTTAGTGTTTTGAGGCATAAGGCAGCAAGGTAGCAGAAAAAAAGCTGGCTTAAAATGAGATACCTTACGTCCTGGAAAATAAGTATAACATCGACATCAGATGTAACCGGCTTTGCACATAATTCTATCACTGAAAGAGGTACCATAGTTTACAGAGCATGACCTTGTACTCGAAAGACGACAAAAGGACTGAATGAAGGTAACAACATGACAGTTCTGTGTGGCGCATAAACTCCCGCAGTACCACGTCACCACTGGGCCTTTATAGTAGTGTTTCGGACAAAACGTCAGGGTTTTTCACAGGAACGGTAAGACAGCTCTTGTGACGTGCCTTTGCTGTAAGTGCAAATCATTGTGTTTTAGAGTTATTGTACTTGGGATTGAAGGAGGAGCAAATAGGGATGTCACACCACATTCAGTTTACCTGACCAATCACAGTAATGCCCCATTAATATAAAAACAGGGGAGAGAAAAGGCTGGAAAACAAAACACATCATGGCGTAGATACACCTCAGCCACTGACAGAATCCGCCCCTATGAATACACAATGAGGCACTGATACGGTTTCTTTAAAAGAAAAAAAGAAAAAGAAAAAAAAAAAGACAAAACCTTTCACCACAGGAATGTGTTGATGGGTAATAAATAGAGCAAATAGGAGACAGTTTTCATACAAAAGCAGTAAAAAAGGGTCAGTTTAAGTCTATGAATGGACTGGAAACCTGCAGTCACCAGCTACACTTCTTTAAAGCGGCACCTTTGGGTTTCAACCAAAACCTCCCCTTCTATAAAAAGTCCTGCAAAAGCTTTCCTCTTATGTCATCTCATGTCAGCAAAGGTCACTTCAATCACAAATGTGTGCGCACAACCACACACTCAACCCCACACATCAAAAAACACATACACACGTTCATACCTCAAACCAATATTGTCTTTTTTTCCCCATTTTTGTTTAGACGTTGGCTACAAAAAAAATGTCACCCCATCACCTAGCTTTTGCAACTCCTGTGGGTTTTGTTAGGAATCTCAGGCATTTAAAGGTTGCATTGATTTACTGCCATGTAATCCATCGACGATGCTCAGTGTCCTGGAGCTAAGGCTCCCGTGGCACAGTCTTCACCAGCCTTAGGGAGAGATTGGATTGTTCAAAGCTTAGGGCTCTTGAGAGGAAAGCAGCGGGCAGCTGAAGGCAGGACAGGTTGGTATACACTTTGGTAACTAGAGGGGGGAGAGCAGCAGTGGGTTACCGAACCGTGGGGCTGAAGAAGGGGAGAAGGGGGGAAGGGGGGTGGAGAGGGGTCGCTGTGCTGGGGATGCAGAGAGAGAGAGAGAGAGAGAGGGCAGTGTCCAGCATGGCACTAGTCTGGAGCCAAGACTGGTCACTCTCAGAGGACAGTGCTCTCTGAGTCGAGGTCAGCGTCTTTGAGCTGACAGCCTGGCGGTGGCTGCGGCTGCTCCACGATGACCAGCTCAGGAACGTAAGCCCGGTGTGTCCCCTTAAACGTCATCCCTGTATCTGAGCAAAGTAAAAGGACACCTGCAGTGAGTAATGATATCATGTGGTGGCACTCAATGGTGCCATCTTGCACCTGTCTTCACAAATATGGCCATGGCGACTTTAGATGACCAGACATAATTAAAATCACTGGTCAGATAAATAAGCTATTTTTTTTTATTATTGAAGTATTTGTGAAGTATTGAAGAACACATTTCAGCACACCATGCAAATATAGTCTCTAGTTGGCCATAATGGATTGACATACACATCATTCTTTACCACTTGCATATGTATGAGTGAGTATTAAAGCATTCAAGTATGTGTTAAGAGTTTCATGTTAAAATGATCTGTGCAGCATGCAGTCTTTCAGCAGTAAATTCTTTAATAATTAAAATGTTGTTGGTGTGCCAATTGAAAATGAAACAGTCTTGTTCCCAGATATTTATGTAGCAGTAAAATCAACCTTTGGTCAGTTGCTTTGGTGTAATAGACCAGAAGTATGTCCATTTAGTGGTTAAAACTTTGTTTACTGGTAAAGTAGCCATTTCTGTAAAACCTTTAATATCTTAAGCAATGAATATCTAAAAGTCTTTAATTTTGTCAGTGTGTTTGGTATGAAGTAAGACACCATGGTGATTAAGTGGGGTTGCAAAACACAACGTTTTTTCAATTAAAAGAAGCAGTCAGCTTTCAAGAGTCATCTCTGTCCGCCCAAAACAAAGGAAACTCATAATGACATAATTTTATCTCGCGCTACACAGGCTGCTCTGCAGTAGGGCTTGGGAAGGAAACGAGTCAGTGAAACAGAGGGCAAACTAGGGCAAAACTGAATCATCACAATCAAATATGGCAGCAGCTTGAAAATCAGAGGCGTTTACTTGAAATGGCTGCTTGTATGCATTTCAGACCAAACATGATAAAGTTCAGTATCCGAGGTACCTGTTATGCATGTTTGATTTTGAAATAAGATTTGAAATAAGTTTCTAAGGCCAGGGTAAAAAATATTCATGTGGAAAATGAGTAACAAAGGTGTAGAGGCAAATAAAAAAACATATTATTATAAATATTATTTAATAGTGCTAATGCTGTACACAATAAAATAATGGAATCTAAACTGATACAATGAGTGATACGCAGTGCGCCGCGTCTGTGTGTGAATCCCTTAATAATGTCTGATTGCTGACTTACTTTTATTATAATGGTGTCTGGGCGAGTTAAAAGCCCTCTAGACAATAAAGCTTCCTACATTACTAATCCAAAGATTGTATGCCAATGTTCCTATGCAGCCTTTGGTTGAGGTGTTTTTATGACACGGAGTGCAGCGAGATGTACGAGAACAGTTAACAATGAACAACTTCCTTCTAATGAGGCAGACAGAGATCACGCACAAGCTGAGAATGTTCCATTAAGAGAAAACACCGAAGGAAATGGGTTCACGTCAACACACCCACTTGTACACACATTTCCATAGCCATTTTCATGTATTTTGCAAGCCCACACAAACAGCAAGTATGTGATGCAGATAAATGAAGCTGAAGAATGTCTTGTGAATATGTTTGCAATAATGACGAGTAAATAGTCAACAAACGGGCAATATGAGTGCACGGTAATAATGATGTTGGTAGAGCAACAGGGTGGTTAAGGTCAAAGGTCAGATCAGGTCAAATCATCCCTGAAAAAAAAACAAACCTCTGCCAAGCGAAATCTCGTCAACCTGTGAAAGCATCATCATATGTTTCTATTAGCGTTTATAGCTGAAAACCTTGTAAGAAATATCTGGCAAATTCAAGTTGCTTCTGTCAAGTGATTTTTAGTTCAACCGATGAGGGAGCTACAACACAGTCACACCAGGACCAACATATTTTCCTTATCAGTGTATCATTCCAATATGATCACCGTTCAGGTCTTTATTAAGGTCTGTACTATCTGAACACTGCATTATCCCCATTTACAATTGTAAACTATATATACTTCTTTAACGAGCACTGTTTTGTCTGTTTTCCTCTGCATTATTGTAGCTTGATCTGTGTCCTCTGTTGTAAACCACTTTGGGTAAAAGCATCTCTTAAGTGTAATGTAATCTAACTCAGTTTAAAAAAAAGTTCTGATTCTATCTACTAGACATAATCAGATAAGAGCACGGCACCTACCCATCATTTTGTACGCAGAGCTGCAGATGCCATTGGTGTCGGTGCCGGGCCCTGATGCTGGAGGCTGAGGAGGGGGAGGGATGCTGGGCCGGTTCCGTGGCTTAGGCACGGGTCGCTGCCGGGGTAGAGACCCTGTCGGGTAGGGCGAAAAGACGGGGGTTCCGGGGGTTCCAGGCGTACCATCCTGGGGAGTCGTGGTGGTGGTGGTGGTGGGTGGGGGTGTGTTGGGCGGCGTGGGAGTGCTGGGCGGGGAAGGGTCGGCTCCAGGCTCCGTCTGTCCCGGTGGCGGAGGGGTGCCCTGTGTGGGGGGCTGTGGTGGCGGGTGGTTGGGCGCCTGGATGGGGGGCTGGTTGCTGGAGTGGCGGCGAGGCGTGCCGCCTGGCTGGGTCACCGCGAGGGTCGGGGTCTGTGCCGTGGGGGAGTGGCTGGACAGGGGTCTGGGCGTGTGAGGGAGGGACTGGGGGGTGCCGAGGGAGGGGTTATGTTGACCTGCCTGTGGGCCTGGCTGACCTGGAGGGGGGTTGGCTGGTTTTGGAGGTGCAGGGGCTGGCTTTTTGGTGCCTATAAAATGTAAAATCACATGCATAACAAGTTAGAATAGATTATGCAGTTCTGCTCATACGTTTACATAACGTTGCAGAATTTCTTAACCATTTTTCAGAAGATATGAATGATGACACAAAAACTTGTTTTTCACTCATGGTTAGTGGCTTTCTGAAGCCATTCATTGTCAAACACCTGTGCTTATTTTTTTTAAAATCATATTGACAACAGAAACTACCCAAATGATTCTTTGAAAAATGGCTAAGAAATCATCAATTCTGCCAGGGTATGTAAACATATGAGCATAACTGTAGAATTGTATTCTATATAGAATATTTGTATTATACGTATACAGTTAATTCTATCTTGATTTTAGAACTGTTATGATTCTGGAATTTGAGAAGACTCTAAGGGTACAATGGAGTTTTCAGTGGCCCTTGCCTCTGCGTGTCAGATGTGGACTGGGGCCTGTGGTTCCTGCCACTGGGGTCCCCGCGTTCAGCTGCCCTGATCCTGCAGAGCCGTTTCTCTGGGGTGGGGGTGTGGACGCAGACTCCCTGGATCTGGAGCTTAAAAGCCACAGAAAATCAACACTGAGCTTTCACCATCCAGCACACAAGGTTAGGTTTCCTCACATCTTTTATTCAAAGGACGAGCAAACCCTGGGCACACACTTTGGAACTTTGCTGCGTGACTTTCACTTGGCATCGATAGTGGCTCAATATATTGGATTGTTTGCTGCCCACAAGGCGAAGTTGTGCATTGTAGCACAACTTACAGAGGCGTCTAGAAATCCAAGTAACAAAGGCTTGCCTCTCAAAGGGCATGGCCAGATTGAACCAGACCCAAGGGAGGTGGGCTGCATTGTGATCTGCCTGCAAGAGTTGCTTGCTCTCTACAGGGAGTCTTTGAAGGAAAATGTAGTGTTTAAAGTACTTTGGATTGTAAAATTTAAGGAAATACATAAATTTTACTGAGAAAAAGGAAAATCTTTCAGAAATATAATAATGATAGTAAAGATATATAATAATTTTCAAGTCAGCCACTGTATGCATGCAAGGTTGACTTGTGTGTTTAAACTGCTTTCTGAGACAAAACTGTGTGCGTATCCATCAAATTAAAAACTTCATGCTTGCCCAAATTCTTTAATTACAGTTCTTTCACAGCACACAATGCAGTGCAACAATCTGTTTTGGTCACATCTACTGGGGATGACTGTTGCTAAGCAACCCCATTTGCATACAGACGGAATACTGACCATGCAGACACACACACACATAAAACACATCTGCTCCAGCCACACAGACAGAGGGAGAGTGGAGGGTGGCTGAGTCAGAGGAGCCGGTGGTTTGGCCCTTACCTGCTGCTCTCGTCACAGGGCTGGACTAGAAGCTGCTGCGCGGCCGCCAGGGCAGCTATTCCCAGCGCCAAGCTAGGCTGGCCCACCTCCAAGCCCTGCCCCCCGCCCGGCAACAGCAGCTGGGGCTGGAGCTCAGCGGCAGGGGCAGCGGCGGCAGCAGTAGGCTGCCCCACCGCCGCAACAGCAGCAGCTCCCGCACCCTCCACCGGAGGCAGGGGGGGCTGGAAGGCAGGCGAAGCGTGCTGCTTTCTAGTTAGAGTATTGCCTCTACGCGGAATGTGGTCCAGTAATTTGTTAGCGGCGCTACAGCACACACACACACACACAGAAAGAGTGGACAGTAAACACAGACCCCGCGACCAAGCTACAAAAACTTGCCCCCCCACCCAAAAAAAAAGGAGAATAGCCCACACCTGCCCCAACACCATCATCCAACAACGACAGCACAGATAGTACCGCACCCCACAGTAAGTTGCTTTAGGTTGATCTGAGAGGACCCAAGTCCTTGTCCCAGCTGGAAACCTTGAGTATAGCCACACTATATAGCACACACACATGCGTTCCCATGTGTTCCCTTGTGCAAATCTCACTGGGCTCAGTATGCCTTTTTGTTAGGGGAAAAGATGTGTTCAGCATTTCTCCATAAACCTTTTTTTTGCACCCATCCAGCGCCCCTTTTTTGGACACACTATTTTCCCCCTTTGAATTTTGGCAGAAGGAGCCGAATTATATTATCCATAGTTCCTTCCATTAAAGGTGCAATGCACCATTTGCAGTATCCCTGCCTCGCCAATCACAGCGAGAGCATCAAAATGTTTGAGACATTCTTTTGGCTACATGGGTTTTTATATAATTTACCGTAAAAGACAGTAAAATAAGAAACCACAGGGTTCCAACTAGGACGGGCCAAAAGCTTGACATACCACATACCAACATCCCCACATGAGAGACAGACAAACTTTTAACAAAGGTATGATTTGGTATAATTAGACATTACTTGATTACATTAGTAGAGAAAAATAGACCTATTTTGACGAGTTAGGAAATTATTTAAAGATAAGTAATCATTTTATTTGGACATGATTAAAAAGGTCGAGAAAAATGTTGCGGACCCACTATTTAGCATTTACTGGTACCTGTCTCTGCGAGGAATATCTGAATCTGGTCCCACCATGCTGCCCGGCCGTTTCCTCTCTATGGTGCCCGAGTCATACTCTGGTGTGGTCAGGTGGTTGACGTGGTTTGTAACGGGAGTCGGCATAGTAAACATCCCTGATACGTTGAAGTCCACCTCTGTGAGAGAAGACGTTATATTAGTGTGAGTTTCTGTGAAATGTGTTGTAATGTTCTTTTCATTATACAAAGTTAGAAAAAAAGTGCAGAAAATTAACTTTGAACTGAATGGGCTATCCAAAACATTCAGAGTCCTGAAAATGCTGAATAAGTTGTTATGTACAACAGACCACTGTTAAGGGAGGTAACAGAAAACTAGAGGTTGTCAGATTAAACAGAGGTTAGTGGAAAAAAAAGATGTTTTGAATCGTACACACAAACATAAATAGTTGCAGAAAACACAAAAGAGTTCTGTAGTCCAAGTGTCCCTACTCAGGGAAACTTAAGGCACATCTCTCTCCTTGTGTGTTCTCTCTTCCACTGACAATATTAATCCATGTGCAATAACTTGCATAATTTAATGTGCAATGTCACCCTGTATATAGAATCCCTCTTCTCTCTACCTCAGAACTGTGCACCTCACCCCACCCTCTCTTTTATCTTTATCTTGTCTTGCACTAATACTGCTTTATTTTTTATCCTACATTGTAAATATCCTACATACATGTCTGCACTGAAGTGAGTTGCTTTCAATGTCATTGTACATGTGTATAGTGTAAATTGTACATGTGTATAGTGACAATAAAAGGCATTCCATTCTGTTCTATTCTAAGTCTGTACCCTCGGGGAAGAACCAGTCTGCATGCTGAATGATGGGCTCAATGATGGTCACCACATGGACTGAAGTAGCTGCAGCCATTTCTGCCAGGGTCCTTGAGGGAAAAAAGGAGCATTAGTCATCCAGAGCATTCTGAGAAAAGCCAGAGTCACTGAGTGTATAGCCTGAGGGTGCTGAGTTTCCTCACCCTTCATTTTTGGACCACAGTAAATTGGGTCCCAGAACAATAGCTATATTGCTGGGGGTCATCTTGTTGGTGTCACTGTCTTGAGCCAGTTTGGCAAGAAACTTCACAAGGTATCTGCAAAATCAGACGTTAAAAACAACTTAAGTGAACTGAGAAAACAGGCTCTTGTAATTCAGTATGTGTCATAATTAGGTGTCAATGCACATGTTAATAGGTAGGACAAAACACTGCTGTGACACCCACTGGTGTAGTGGTTAAACTATACATTAGCCATAATACATGGGTGAGTAAATACTGAGTTGTAATTTAAAAAGGTGTATTTAAGGTGCGTTGACAGTCTATTTACGCTCGACTACACCCCTGATGTTGCCATAATACCACAGTGTCAATGTAACTGCCACAAAGGCATGTCACATCTGTTTAGCTTACCGAAAGTTAGCTTTGTTGTTCTTTGGTAATTGATCGCATACCACCCATAGTGCTTGTAGTCGTTTGTCTGGGTCAGAGACACTGTGTAAGAGAAACAATTCGGCATTAATGGTTAGACTCCAGTAAATTGGTCCAAAGTGAGAGGCCTGTCCAGCTGCACTGGGATTACCTGGACGCCTGGATCCACTCATCGTACAGCTGGTAAGTCATTAAAGGCTCCGGCAGCTCCCTCAGGTAGGACTTCAGAGCTCCTGCATAACAGAAACAAAATCAATAAACGATCTAATCTTTCGTAAATGACACAATTATGCATCATTACTGTATGTTCAGACCGGCAGCGACTAGAGGGGAAGTCATTCTCTCTCTATTGAGACAGCAAATTTGGCGACGAGCACAACAAGGCCTTTGATAAAGCATCTTGGGCGGCCAGAGAAAAAAAGATAAGTTAGACTCTAGTTAACTTTATGGAATTTGTAGATTTACACCTGTTAAATTGAAATGTGTGATTGAACATTCTGATGTTTCATGTCATGAGTTATTTGATCGACATGAGCTACCGAGAGCGTTGCTGTTTGGGTATCTTCAGCTGCTTCATTGCTTTGGTAGCTGCCAGGCTGAACGCAGAGTTAAGCTTGTTTTACACACGCCGCATCGCGTTGTGCCCAGTAACTACTGTGGCATTTGACACCTCTGATGAGGAGAAGATTGCCGTGTGTGTATGAAGGGTCAGACGCATCAGTGACGTCACTTTGTTGCACGGCGAGTATACCAGAAGCTTTATGGAATGAGACTATACCAGCGACAGCGTGGGGATCCGAGTAAAACTCCTCCAGCTGAGACGTGGAGCAGTCCAGAGCAGCCTTCAGCTTCTTCAACTTCGAAGCTCCCGCAGCGATCCGGAAGAGGCCCTAGGGTGAGATTTAACACAACCGGTAGCGTGGTTACCGTACAAAACCAGTAGAGCAAGGGAGTTTGGCAGTGTTAAACAGGAGTGGCATTTACCAAAGAAAATGTTTATGGCTGTGGTATTTGAAGTTGTATTTAAGGCTCGTTATCGTAGAGAGATGGATTAAGGCACGTCTGTCATTTCTACACCAGTGTAGACAAGAAAGGTCAAAAGGTACACTGCATGAATTTCGACTTGCCACTAAAAAAATATTTAAAAACTGCCAACAAGAATTCAACATTAGGATTGCTTCATTATGTTATTCCTGGCAAACAACGTTCATAGTGGCTAACAGTTACACACCCCCCCCCCCCCCTCCAACAAACACACTTATTTTAAGACTGCATTGGAGATGACCATGGTTGTGGTTTTCTAGTTTTCAATTTCACGTCCCATCGCTCAGTTGGAATGAAGCCGCTGCTGTTTTAAAGAGCGACTGCGACACCTTTTGACCTTTTCATGTGGCCCTGTGCCCTAGACTGCTTTCTCTCCTTCTCCTTTTCCTTCTCCCTCTCTCTCTCCCTCCCTCCCTCTCTCTCTCTCCCTCCCTCTTTCTCCCTCATGACGTACCTCCTCTTTCATGCCCGTCTCCAGCAACATCATCACGCAGGCCTCGATGGGGAGGGCGATTTCTCGATTACTCCTCTTTAAGTGCTCGTCTAAGCCCGTTCCAAATGCCGGTTTCTCCGTCCAGGAGTCTGCGGGGCAGGGGCAGGGGCGGGGGGAGGGGGAGAGGTGGAGGGGCGGTTAAGACCAGCATCAGCTTTCCTCACAATAACAAGCTGCATCAAAGACAGCAAAGATAGCACACACACACACACACACACACACATTTCTTCCCACATGCTTTCCTGGTGTTGGTTTGTTGTTCATTACAAAAAGGGGTAGAAGGCAGGCCAGAGGTACTGGAGGTGTTTGGAGATAAATAAAGGGAAGTTTCGATCTCTCTGAAACCAATTTCTCTGATGGAGAAGGAGGTGTGAGGTGGTAAGAGTGGAGGTTGCCTGTGAGGGGCCCATGTGAAAGAGGGGTGGGCAGACCAGGTGTGAGCAGTGGGGAGAGTGACTCATGGGCCACATGCTGGGAGAAAGAGAGGGCCTGTTTGTTTCTCACTAAGCACATGTGGCACTAAGCTCACTCCACATAACAAAAACATACAAAGACCAGGGGAAACAAAATCTGTTTTCAGCTTTGCAGTAAGACATTTAGTAGAGTACCAACACAAGTCACAATCTTAACATATGAAAAAGAAACTAAAAGCTAGCACTGAAGACCTTAAAACTTGAAAGAATATATACTTTTACAGACATATTTCTGTGTTTTATTTAAATAATTACCAAATTGTTAATGTTGAGTACCATAAAGGCTTCCTGGCACCCAACAGTGATATTTATGCACATTAGTGGACTGTGGAAGACATTGCGGCTGTCCAACAGTTCCAGCAGTCCAACAGTTACCTTGCTGTGCTTGGATGGTTGGCAGGACGCTCTCGAGCACAGTAAGTGATCTGCGGTGGTAATCCGCTTGTGCTTCTAATAGCTGGAAACAGAGCCCACATTGTAACACACACAGGCCGTTAGAGGGAGTGCAGCCAGAAGGAAAATAAACAGAATTTCTTTTTTTTTTTTGCAGTCAGGAAAAATCTGTCTGCATATGGCTGCAAGACTATTCACTGATTTGCATGCCAGCCTATGCAGTCACTTTTTACTTCCACTTACCAGTACGTAATATCGGGCATAGTCTCCCTCCTTTGAGGAGAAGTTGTACATATCTGCAGCCAGCTGGTCCTGAAAGTGCCAAGACAACATGCATTAAAACCAGAAATCAGGAACAATTCACTCAGGTTCAAATGGAAAATGGCATCGTGCCAATGTGAATACAAGCACGGTAGAAAGTTTAAAAGAGGCCAATTAATCCAAAATGGGACGTTAACTTTTTAACATAGACCAGTTACTAAAGCGCCTTCTAGATCATTCCAAACCAGGCCTCACAGCCCCATGCTGTGCCACATCAGTGCGTCTATCGAAAGGATTTCTGGTAAATGACTTTAGTCTTCGGCACACTTTGCATCCATTAGGTTCTCCCCCGTAACTCATTAATCTTTCATTGTCTGGTCAACAAGTCCCAGCTGGGCGAGCGAGGAGTGAGGACCGAGGAGCGAGGAGGGAGGGAGAGGGGGAAAAGTGCTGGCTAATGAAAAAGCGGGCCCTGAACTTCCTGTATCCGCCGGGCTGCAGCTCGCAGATAAATGACTCCGTGCGAACACAATGAAGTGCACCACCAGTGCCGCAGCAGAGCAGAGGGACGTGTGCCCTGCTGACGACGAGTTTCCACTTTTTACGCTCCCGCTCCTGCCACCACCACCGCCATCGGCCCCCGGGACACAAGGGAAGCTCTGCTCTGCACTCGGTTACCCTCGACGTTTCACAGACGGTTACACACGCAAGGCATGCAAGTAACCATACCAGAGTGCTTCAAGCCTTTGCGAATGCATTTGGAAAAATACATGTCTTTATGGAAAGACTTTCTATCCCTAAGGCTTCAAATGCATGACCCAACACGATACACGAAAAACCAGCTTTGAATTCCACGGTTTATCATTTATGGACAACAGCTATAACTATGGTTGTTTTATCGACATAGTGAATGTTAAAGCCTGCTGGAAAAAATCTGCAATAGAAATTGTTGACCGAGATAAAATGTGCTGGAGAGTGTAATACCTTGCACTGCTCCACTTTGTTCATAGCTTCATCCACCTCTTCTTTAAGTGAATCAGCCTTGGCTGTAAGCGCTTGAGTGTTTGTTCCTGAGATTATCGACTTGGTTGCCTGCAACCACCTGAGAAGACAAACAGAGAACTGATTACACGCATTCAGTGTAATAATACACTGTGGCACACACCATTCTTTAGAAGTGTTTGAAATGATTTATAGCATTTAGTGTTGAGATACCCCTGCTGAGGTTGCTTAATGGAACAGCAGGCCGTTTCCTTCCATTTCCTTAACTGAACAGAAATAGCTTAGTGCAGCGGTCTGCAGATTTTTAAACAATTACAACCTCAGCCTCTAAAAGCTATAACACTTTTATTGCATATAATAGTTTGCAGAACTTTGCAATTGTGTTTTTGTGTCAAATCAGAGAAAGTAATGGTAAGGATGTGACACAAATAGCAGCCATTATGTTTTAAGACCAGACACATTACTTGGAAAGTAAAAGTAAAGTAAAAGAATCCACAAACACACATGGTTTTTGTATACTATAGCTCTGACCAGCCCTGCTTAACAGTGACTGAGGTAGGAGGCTCACGTAGGAGCCTGTTATCGACAGGCTGGTTAAAAACCGACAGGTTCAGAACAGCGTAATGAGCAAACGCCATTTGCTGATACTAGTTACAGGTGACAGCGCCCATGGGTTTTAAGCCATCTCTGCCACTGACACCTCATTAAGGTGTTACACCTCTCCATTTTGGATAGCCTAATGACCATCTACTTGAAAAAAATATATTTCTGGTGGAACTTTTAGCCCAAACTTTTGTCTTTTAGGTGATCTAGGACAACATGATGCAACGACATAGAGCACATCACTGCTGAGCGATATGGCACCACAGAAACCCCTGGGTGGGTATTTCTAGCTTACCGAGCTTTTGCCGAGTCGTAGTCCAAAACCAGCTTGGCCAACTGCTTCCTCTGCTTCAGGATGTTGGGAATATCCACCTGAGAGGAAACAGCATAACAGTACATATGGAAACCATTAGACTTTGTTCCATTTGTGGACCTCTGTGTTTTATGAGAGGATTACCGTAACGATGCAAGTGCCTCATGGCCGTGGGATAGTGTAAGAGAAAATGAATGGCTCACCTCTGCTAATTGATTGAGGGGGTCTAAAATGTCCTTCTCAATCTGCACCTCGTGCTGCATCAGCTCCGAGGCCAACCCGTTCTCTGCCTCCCCACAGACCTCTAACATTTTCCTACGGAAACATTCACAACAAAACGGGGAACCATTTAGAGGAGCTATTCCATTAACTCATTCACGTACCACCGATTAAAGTGATTGTGTGCTTTTTCAAAGTACTTTATCTCCAATAGCAATCAAGCCTTCATGCTGGAGTAATTGAACACTATACAGTACGTGAGTCATAACTTCAGCATCAGGTTGACGCCAAATGGCCGACAACCTCAATGCAGATAGTAATTTATCGACGGAGTCGGAGAGCAACTGTAGTGGACGCACCCTATGAGCGACTCCTCCCCGAGCTGACCACCTCCGTCCTGCATGGACTGTGACAGGGCAAAGAGCGGGAGCTTTTTCTGTGTCCGGGAAAAAGGGAGGAATAAGAAGGTATCACTTAGACATTTGCAATGACATGCTCCCACTAGGTTTGCAAACAAACGTCTGATGTTAAACTAGGTTTGTATCTATGTGAAGGGTCAAGGGTCACGGGGTCGTATTAGCAGTGGATGCACAGCTCAACATATTGTGACAGCTGTAGTGTAGTAAGGACTATTGATGCACGTGCACATGAGTGGCTCTCTGAGTCGGAAACACATGCGGTTGCGTGCTTACGTGTCTCTTTTCTCCGTCTGTGCCGATGTGACCCTGCAAACACGAGACCATCCTCTTGTGCATGTTGTGGGACACCACACGCACCGTTTCCATGCGCCGCTCGATCTGCACAAACACGCCAACAAGGGGGGGGGGGGGGGTGAGAGGATGAGGAGAACGGCAGAAATCAATATTATCAAAGTGCTCCAAAGCACATTGTCATTTTTTTTTCCACTCCTGACTGAGTTTGCCTGGTTCAAACTGTTGAAATAGCAGCAAAACAAATAACAAAGACAAACTTTTTGTTGAGACCTGTTACACAATTGTTGCAGAACCCATGACGATGTGGAGGAGGCACTGCATATGTATGGATGAGCAGACAGACGAGGGCCTTTGTTTCCCACAGCACAGTAACTACTGAAGAGAGGTGTCATTTTCTTTTCCTGTTTTCAAAGAGCTTTTGGTACAAAACAAAAACTGGCTGACGCACGCAGCCCGGAGGGCAAGTGCACATAGCTTTTTTAGAAGTCCCTTAGGGGTGGGGTAAGATCCAGTCTGATTGATAACACCCCTCCCATGGGACGGAAGAATAGGGGAGGGGTGTGCTTTTTAAAGGCCTATGACTCATACCTCCATCGCTGACATTGAGAACATTAGGCCACGACTCCTGGCCTTGTCTTGGAAATGCTTCTCATATTTTACGACTAATTTGTCCTGGTTCTCAAGAAACTCTGCCCACAATATTAGGATTCCTGTCATACAGTGTGTACACAATACACGTCTCTTCAAAGTCACATACAACACTAAAACACCATGTTATCAACAAAAATGCTTGGTTGGATTTTAAAGCATCATACTATAAATCATTACATTAGTGTATATATATGCTATATTATAAATATTTTAGAAAGAAGTAATAGTTTAGAAAGAACCAATAACTTTGTATTTAGGTATAGGAATCTAACCTATGATGTAACAACCTCTATCAGCCACAATCAAATGATAAGCTAAAGGGCAATTTACTTTTCCATTAGACCAACGATCCGTCAGATCGTTTAGGCCTCACATTTCTGCACACAGGTGTATGTGTAAGAGGAGGGTGTGTCTGTCTTCAATGTCACAAAACTGAGAAAAATTCCATCACACAGAAAAACAGTCGTGCGGCATTGGAGGGAAAAAAATCCTCTGATTAAAAAAAAAAAAAAACAATATGCCAATGTGTGTGTTTGAACTCTCCACATCATCCCCTCAAGGCCTGTTCAAACACGTAAAAGAGCTTTGAACAAAAAAATAGAGGAAGGAGAAGGAAAAAAGGGATTGTGTTCCAAAAACAGCCCTATAGTTGAAGAATTCCAACAGGCTGGAAGTGGAGATAACCAACGCGGCGCACCTCTGGCCTCCATTACGTCACTCCCGCCCTACCAGCCCCTCGTCCCTCGGCAGCTGGGTCAAACAAGCATTCCATCCAGGCAACACCCCTCCTCCCTCCTCTCCCCCCTCTCTCTCTCTTACTCTCCCTCACACCCCCCCCCCCCTCTCTCTCCTCTGCATGGGAGCAGACAGGCAGCAGTGCTACCTGGCACAGGAACAAGGGGAATCCACTGACCCCTTCTGCTGCTCAGGGAGATCCTGTTCTGGAAGAAGTGTTTGGATTACAGGGAACCGGCTTGGATGGGGAGCAATCGGCGGGCTTCCTTTTTTGTTTCCTTCTTTTGGACAAAAAAATTAAAATAAAACAAAGGAAAAAAGAAAGATCGCTGCCCAGACAGCCTGTAGACCAAACAAGTTTTCAGACCAGATGGAGGAGGCAGGCCGATTTCTGCTGTGAAAGCAAATCTACGCCCAGTCCAGAACTCCAAATCAGAGCTGGGAAACCCCAACTCTTGTGTGTGGGAGGCTAGCTCCAGCTAAGCCACGCTTCAGTGAGGGGGGGGGGGGGGGCATGTCCAGACATGCACGTGATCATGTGAACGACTGCTGTAGAGAGGCTCAGACTCCGTTCGACGAAGAGGGTGTGGATCTTTATCAAGTCACAAGACCCTACAGATCAGGGACGTGAAATCTAATCACCGATCAGACAATAGTTTGCTGGAGCACATTCACCGTTTTCATCTCTTGTTTGGCCTGCCATGTTTTGAGGATGCAGTTGTGTCAACATAGTATGCCGTGACCCACGACAATGTTATGTGCAGACATTTCTGGCACACAGACAAGAACTAGGAATAACTCTTGTCAGTTCTGGGGAAACTGCACCGGTCACTTCATGTGAAAAATGTTACACACATACAAAATGTTTTGCAACTGGTGCTGGCCATAAACAGCTAATACCCAACAAAAAAGAAGATATCTGCACGTTTACTTGGTGCCCAAACTCTGATTGTTAAATAGTACAACGACTTGACCACAGGGTGTTCATCAGGTATGTTAAAGACAAACATATATGACCAAGACATTGTACCATTAAAAATCACATTGTGGGAGTCACGTAAATGTAAAAAACGTGTGTAGATATTACTGTACACACAGTAGATGGGTGAGCGCAGACTGATGGGACACACTTGTGATCTATGGTGTCTACTGACACAGCAGGACGAAAGCCACACTTTCTGAGAATAGAAAGATCCCCAAAGCCTTGCTGAGCTTTAGACTCACTGTCATGTCAAAATCAATCCCTGCATGATGCATGCCACATCAGATGTTCCTGCGAGATGTCTGCCCGAAGGGGGGATAGTGGCTTCCGAATAACCCATCCGAATAACCAGGACTCTTGCAAGCAGGGGCGCCGCTAAGAGGGGGGTAGATCGGGGGGCCCAGAGCTTCACAGGGGGCCACAGAGGACTATGATGTGGTTGGGGTAGGGGCCCAAAATTATTTTGTTTCAGGGGGTCCACATTTTATAGCAGTACAGTATTAGGGAAACCCTTATTCAGTGGGAATGGCCTTTGCCCCATACTCTATTTTACAGGACCTCCTCAGCTTCAGAAATTATAAAGGCTTATCCTTTTTTTTTTATCCAGCCAGCTGTTTGTAATCAGCACAACTCTTTGGACAGGTAGATGATCTGTTTTACGTGCACAGGGAGAACCACTACGGCCATGGTAGGGCAATACTTCCTAAAGCCCTGGTGTCCAGCCCTGCAGGGACTGCAGCTGGACAATACTGTGCCTCTGCCACTACTAACTAAGATAAAAGGACAAAATCTGGTATTAGGGATTATGAAGGGTTAAGATATTTAGGTTGATATTTAGATTAATTCATAATTAATGTAATATTAAAAAGCACATTTTAAAAAGCATTACATTGCAAACTTGTAATCAGCTAATTATCAAAAACTCTGTGTGAAAGAGCAACCAATACGTGTTGAGTGTACATGTGAAGTGAAAACAAGTAAAAGTTCAGTCTGTACTCCCCCACCCATTTCTGTCATGCACACACTACATTCCCAGCCTTTGTCAGGCCTAACGAGCACCACAGCAAGGCAGATGCAACACCTTGGGCTTGTTTGCCTAGCTAGCACTTCATTCATGCAACTGGACGCATTCTTGGGCGATCTAAAAAAAAAAAAAAAAAAGGCGTTTGGAATGCGTTTGCTTAGCAGCATGAAGTCAGTCAGGCTCCACCTGCTAAGAGTGCAATGACTCATTTGGTTCCCACCGCTGCCTGCGCTTGACCAGGACTAAAGTCCCACGGAAATGGGCACACATTTACTAGTGGCCTTCTCAGTGCATAAATCACCCCCGACTTGGACCAACGGCATTTTTGCAATGTCTCAACTCTAGTCCCAGAGCAGCTGCAGTGCTGGGTGAGAGATACATGTACCTCAGACATTCAGGCGTATTTTAGACAGACAGCACACACATACAGACACACTGGGGGAAAAAAACACTTGATAAATGTTATGATAAGGTTAAAAATAAACAATTCTGGCACGTTTCGGGGAAACAATCCAACGCTTCTTCTAGGGGACTAAGCAAATAGTGAAAGATGAAAGATCTCCAAAGTGCAACCTTTGTTTTTATTAAAGATTTTGTAAACATTGAAAACGTTAGTTTTCTGCTACACTTTTAATTAGAGCTGCAGGATTTTTGAAAAATTAGTGATATGCGGTAACATTGCTGAATGTTGCAATGACGATACGTTTTGAGATAAAGAAAAAAATATTGAAATATAGTTTTCATATTTTTCAGCTTAATCTTCACTGCTAGGCCGTAGCCAGTGAGCAGCCTATGGGGGTGGATATTAAGGGCAGTAGGACTCCATTTGATTTCCCAAATATCTTCATATGTGGACTGTGAAACAGCTTACAGTAATGTCCCATTTACTCCAGTTTTGCGATATGTATATCTAGGGCTGGGCGATAAAACGATAACGATATGTATCTCGATAGACACCTACTCGATAACAATAGAAAATGCGTTCGATAGAATGTTTCGATAGAATTTATTTATTTATTTATTTTTAAAGAAAACGGCGTAAGTTTAGTCAGAGCCCTCTCTGATTCAGCGCCGCTTTAAATCTTTGTTGCGAAGCAAGCTTGGTTGCATGAGCAAAGGCACTCGTCCTCTGTAGCCTAGCAACGTATGGGGAGTGACACGCTAATAACCAATCACGTCACAATATCGTGTTTGGTTGCGCCATCTCTTGTCTCGTAGATGGTCAAGAAGCATGGTCAAGAAAGGAAGATGAGTGCCACTGCGACGAGCGAGGAAAATGTGAATAAGAGCTCATTCACACCAACTTGAGCGTGTACAGCGCGTATCAGTATACAATATGTTTGTATAGGGACAGAATACGCTCAGATCACGCGTGCGGTGTGAAGAGTCTAATTTGTTAACATGCATTCTAAATGAATACGGACAGAAAACGGCCACGCGCCACAATGAATGAGCCCTAAGAACAGAAAGGTCTGCTCACCAGTATGGGAGCTTTTTTGGAGTTCACAAATCTCATCGTAGTCAGACAAATGTTGTCTGCAAATTATGCAGTAAAACTATATACATATATGATAGTTCTTCTCAGGTATCAGGGTTCACTGTGTTTACATTTAACACTTTGCAGGTCTTTATAACACTTCAGCTTTGTTAAGCACTTTATTAGCTTATTGATAATTGTTCAGTTTTCATTGTGGATGTAACATTGAACGTGTGTTGACAGTCATTTTGCCTGGATGCTTATTGCCTGTCAGAGGAAGGTTAAGTTTAAAAATAAAAATGTTTAAATTTAGATTTTTTCCCTCCTGTTACTTATTTTAAATAGGTCACACAATGTTTCAATAATTATGGATATCGACCGATATGAAACACTTATATCGTGACACAGATTTCAGCCATATCGCCCAGCCCTATGTATATCACAATATTGTATGCTGCTATATCACAATATATTTTCGATATTGTGCAGCCCTACTTTTAATAAAAGAAAGGCTAAGCTTACATCTGTTGTGTTCTGGTGATCTTTTGTCTTACAAATGTTATGATGGGGCTTTGGCTACGTAACACTAACTAATGACACATCAGGGGGGACCAGCACAAAGATAAGCTCTCACCTGTAAAAGGTCATCACTTAGGACTTCTGTTTTCTCAGCCCTGTGGATGAAGAGCAGCACAACAATGGGTTAGATGGATGGAGCAGATTGTTCAGACTGTGTACACAAGCACACCATACATCAACACCATTGCAATGCTGGCAGGGTAGCATTCTTGTTTTAGTATTACTGCTGACAAGGAGTACCTAGCCTTAATAGTTGTTTTAAGGTTAAAACAATAGATACGGCTAGGGTTAGGGTTAGGCTACAGTGTTTCCATACCATCAACACAAACAAAGGAAAGACTATATCTCTGCTTGCTAGAACCGTAAAACATACAGATAATTAATTGTCAGTTCTGCTATTTAGCGATCATGGCACTACAGCCTGCTTATTGTTAATGGTGGGGATTTGTTTCAATTTGTGTAGATAAAGATTTGCCGTTTTCCATTAGCATGGTAAACCAGCCCCTCGTACTTCATTTCATTTTGTACACAGGGCCTAGCAGTGCTTTATTGAGAGACAATTTCTTCCTGGAGGTGTGGACTCTGCTGAAGTTTAAAACAAGTGGCTCTGCCTTTACCTAATCGCTAACATTTGGTCGTGACATATGCAATTAGCCTGCCTACGCACTACAATTCAAATGTAGCACACAAAGTCAACGTCATCGCTCACAAATACTCCCTCTGTTTGCTGATTGGCTAGGCAAAATTCTGCCTAAGACAGCTGTAGGTACACAATCCGGGCAGCTACACGAGCTGTTCTGCACATGGGCATAATGACGAATCAGGAAGAGGACCAATTTGCCTGCCCAATCTGTACCCTCTGTACCAGCCATGCGGGCCTGAAATGCTTGATGGCTATAGTTATAGTTACTATATATACACTGACTTTGACGACAGTTGACTGACAGTTTGACTGACTTTGTTTATGTTTATTTGTTATTTGTAGACGCTTTTATCCTAACCGACGTACATACAATAACAAAGATTTAACGGTGGATGCTGCTGAGATAAATTGTCTTATCTGACTGTTTGTTGCGGTATACAGCGTGTAGGGATCAAGCATTTTAGTGCATTATGTCTGGTACAGATCATGCAGGCAATCCTGAAACGTCATTATGCACATGTGCAGAACAGATAGTGTATTTGGCCGTATCGTGTACCTACAACAGCAATGTCAATGGAAGCACTGCCAGACCCCATGTACAAAATGACATGAAGGCTAGCTTTCCGTAGCACATCCACTCATGGGAAACAACAACTGCCTCCTGCATTTCACCTAGTTGGCTTCTCAGACCCCTGTCTCATCGTGACAAATATGCAAGGGCCACGGCATTCCAGTAATCCCAACTGAACTGGGCCTTGCATGTGGTATTAGTGAACAGCATAAATACGAGCGCAGCACTGTAAAAGGAATCCCGTCAGACATTGCTGGAGGGCCACCTGACAGCTGAGCAGGCTAGACTAGACTGCCGAGCTGGCCAGCTGTCTGTGGATCGGAGCAATGGAGGCGTCCATTTTCCCACAACTCTCTCTCCCACCACCACCACCACCACCACGTCACGGCCAACCAGCCCAGCCCAGCCCCACTACCCCACTCTCAGGGCCAGCCATGCCTGTGTCCACACATGCTTCTCTCGGACTCTATTAATAGCAAACCAGCACACGGTTCTTCTGGAGGGGCACTGCTGCGATTAGGTCCTCCAAATTTTTTTTTTAAAAATCCCAGCCCTCACGACTAGGAAACACAGGCTTAGTTCACAGAGCTTATCAACACCTATGGGCCTCGGCCTTGCTGCTACTGTGGAGCTGCTGCACACGGTAATCAGCTTAGCTCATTATGTCCTGCCATTGGTGTCTTATCTTCAGCATGGGCTCTACGTCCTGCACAACAACTGCAGCAACCCATTAGCAATTTGGAGGTGTGAAATGAGTCTCCCAAAGTGTTTGTTTTTTTTCTAAATTATGCTCTCACTACTGTCTGGTAACTGTTGAAGCATCTGTGTCTGCAAAATGTGTCTGCATATTAACCAGCGTGACAGCAGCTCTCGAAACCCACATTAAATTGGTTGTCTTGTCTTCTGTTGTAAAGTAAGATTGTCCATTTGCCTCTACTTTGTTCCTTTAAAATTAGCAGAACACTACTCCTTCGTCAGATTAGTTCCATACCATATTACATTTATTACCACTTTGAAAAAAAAAAGTAGCCCTCTGGCTTACCATATTAGGCTACCGATTGAAATAAAGTAAACTTCTGCCTCTGTTTTTATTGTTGTTATTATTTAGTGTTTGTTGTCATGGCAACAGCGTGACCAAGGTGAGCCCTGGTTGGTGTGTCAGTGTGAGTCACAGTGAGTCACAGTGTGGCCTATGGGGTGGAGCAAGAGCCTCTCGTAAATGGACTCCTTAAATAACAAAATGCTGCCTTCTTATCACGCCCCTCTGTCCGTCACCATCCATAACCGCACCGTGATCCATCCCACCAGTAATAACATTAGTCCATTTCATTGGTTACTTCAGATACAGGCCAAATAGGCTCCTCATTAGCAATGGCCTGCTCCAGCCGATTGATGGCAAATAAGGAAAGGCCTGTACTGAAGACTTGTCTTTCCTATCACTTTATCTTTGGGAAGGCAAAAGGGGAAATTTAATTAAGGAGCGAACCACTATTTGGAAAGCCTAAAGCGACTAATCTTTGTGTTTTACTGGTAGGCACATTTATGCTTATCTCGAGCAGATGGGCTCCCTCAGTTGTCCGACAGGAAATTATCAGATCATTAAATTACAGGCCATATTTAGGCTGGCGATCCGCTGTGCCCATGTACCAATCCCCCTGTCTTGTCTGCCCCGTTCCCCTGTCCCTCCATGGCCAAAACCAAACCTCCCTGCACGGCAGTAACCTTGTGACAGCTGCTTTCAATTAACACAAGAAGTGGAGAGAGAAAGACAGAGAGAGAGAGAGGGGGAGAGAGAGAGAGAGAGAGAGAGGGAGGGAGAGAGGGAGGGAGAGAGAGAAAGAGAGAGAGAGGGAGAGAGGGTGGGAGAGAGAAGTACAAGGGGGTTGCAAGCGTAGAAGTTGCAACCAAGTACACAGAGAATAAGAACTCCGCCCCTTTCTAGCTCATTCTGGAAGGAGGCCCTGAGCCAAGCTGGTGAGGGCACGTGGGCCCTGGGGAGAGGCCGGAGGGCGGAGGCAGGAGGCAGAGGTGTGGTGCATGGCACAGCTGGCACCGCATCGTACTGCCGAGGATGGCACCCACTGACCAATGACTGCGCTTCGCTTTGAGAGGGGCTATTCAGAGTGGTATGGATTTAGGCTGCCCGATTTCATGAGGATGGCTATTAGGCTGCTTCCCACACCACAGTGAGAAACACAGCCTAACCACGTGCCCGTTTGTTGTGCTCTAAGCTGGGGTGGTAGGGAGGCGGGGTGGGCGAAAATGTGCTGATCTAGTCTAATTCAGAAAGGCTTTTGGACTGACTGTCACAGGCTTGATGGACCTTGATAGCATCTTTTCTTGTTTAAGTACAAACTATTAATCGACCCAAACCCACTTCCAAGGTTGAAGGTGAAAAGATGTTGTGCTGCACAGTGCACAGAGTCTGGCAAGGCATTAGTGCAGCACTCCAGCTGACAACTTCAAAGGAACAGTAAATAGGCTTGCATTTACCATGCTTATCAGTGCATTCAGGGCACATTACAATGAATGCCTACCAGTTAGGGCTGGGAGATAAAGCAAAAAAAATGATCATAATATTTTCCCCATATCATCCGATATCATCCGATTTTTATCATGATTTCCTTTCTCCTAATACTGACATTTTGAAAGCAGCTGGATTGAAAGCTGTCTTTTAAGGCACTGACATATCTCACATACATTATTATTATTTGCTCCATGTCACCTTGGCCATAACCAAACTATCGCCACACAACTGACATTGTGAAACCTTTTTTTGACCAAAACGACATCAGCTTCGGGGATCTGCCATGTCATCGATTCAATATGCCCAAGGCTGGTCATTGTGATTGACCTGAATTTTATCACAATCTCAATTTGCAATCAATTAATCACCCAGCACTACTCCCAAGTACTCAGAAGTCAACACAAACAGACCTCTGCCTAAAACAGACACTAAACAAGCCCTTATTATGGGATGAAAGAATGTATGCTGGTATTTCCAAGAATATCACAATGGCAGGAATATCCAGAGCTGCCTTGTAATACAATCACCACAACCGGAGACTTTACAGCCTACTGTTGAAATAAATAAGGAGCTCCTCTGCCAGACTTACAGTCTTTGCTGTCCACCTACCACATCTGTTAAATTGTTCCATACGGTATTGGTCTTGCCACCTAAACGAGACCACCCACAAAAACAGCCTTCGCGTTATGTAATTCTGGATGAAAAACAAGGCCATTTTAGCAGTGGATGGGGGGAAACACAGTGGGCATAAAAAAGCATAGAGTAAACAGCTGTGTCCATGGCAACATTTCTCCCTTAAAGATACTCTGAAAGATACACAGCTTTAATAAATCTCTGGACTTATCTCAAGTAGCCACAGAAGACAATTCCGGCCCTACATGGCTGGTCTTAAATAGGAAGGGTTGCTGTAGTCCAAGTGGACAAATTCAATAGTCCTCTTAAATTTGTTGATTTTGTTATGGTAACCATATCCACACACACACACATTTTCCCTTGAACAACTTATGACTCATCATGTCGCTCTAATGGTTGGGAGCTGTTACGTAATGAAATAGCCTCAGATCAAACGTCAAATCGGTGAGAACCACAATGGGGCCTGCTCTTCATTCTTTAAAAATGAGGAGAAGCAGAGGCACTGTTTCAACAGCTGCGTGACGCTATGCAGCCAGGGAGAGCTGATAGAGGAACAAAAATGTGTTGCAGGCCTGGGCTATTCCATCCTTTCACCTGAATTCTTTCACTGACGCAATCGTTTCCCCAACACAGACAAGCCCTGACAGCTCTTCTGTAAATAGAAGGCAAATGAAGAGAATAGGTGAAAACCTTCACCAGCTCCACCATCTTCTAAGTTTACTTCTGCAACAATTCGCTCACACACTCTCTCGTCTGGACAGTTTTAAAAAAAGACCAAACGTGGCATGATCTAGCGAACGCTTTTTAACATCCCAAACCCCTACTGTGACATACCCCCTACCTAATCTCCGATTTAATTCTTAGAAATCAAGCTTCCTCAGTCACAACTATTTCCTGTTTAAAAAAGCCGGTAAGGAGAGATTTCCTTTGAGGAGCTGCATGCTGAACAGTGTGTTCCGTCACTTTACAATCACAGGAACTCTGAGACCAGCTGAGGCCTGCATCTTGCCTCTGAACATTCACCCCCTACCCCCCCCACCCCCTTGTGACCTAAGCCACCCCCCTAACCCCCCACCCCTTGCCCCATGGACTCTCAGGTCTGCTTTGTGCATCACAAGGCCCTGATTTATGGTTAGTAAAATACATAAAGGAAATGATGAGAATTCCAGTGATGCCTCTCTGCACCAAAGCCCAGCCAAGGCTGCAAACACAGAGAAGCTATTGGATTGGGCCTTTTAAGATTTGTGTGTGTCTTTTTTTAATCAAAACTAAATGGGGAAAGCTACCCTTGGCACTTAGGCTGCTTTCTTGTGCACTTGGTAAGGTAATCGACTGAGTGTTACTAGTGTTGCGCTGAAAATAGTTTAGCTTAATGACTGTACATTAGCACTTATTTACTTCTGAGTACACAGGATACCCATGCATCAGCCCTTAGTACAGTACTGCACTAGAATAGTAAGTCTATTAATAATGCCTGATACCATCTAGACCACTTGGCTGACTGAACCTCTCCAGACTGCTGTTTGTGTTCCGGGGATTCTAGGTTATGCCTCAGCAATATACATAAGTCACAGGCCCCTTTCGGATCGTCTGTCCCATTTCCCTTCGCTACGCACTTCACCTTGACCTCGCTAAAATAGGCCATGGTGTTAAGGAAAGATGAACTTATAAGGGCTTCAAGGAAAAATAACAGTGAATTTAAGAGAATTCAAATCCACTTACACTTACAGGAAGGCGTGTGCTATTGACCTGTTTTAAGTTGATTGGTTTTGGTTTCATAGCGCAAGGAATTATGGGACATCTCTTACCTCCTCTGGCTTCTAAGGGACTACCAATGCAGCCTATGCTAAAGGAGCTTCGAAAAGGAAACACTGAAACATCTTTCTTGAAAAGAAAACCTGAACGGCCATTACCACTAATTGTTTCTGGCCATTTCATTAGGATAGGAACATGGTTAACAAAAAAAAAAAAAAAGAATTTTAAAGCAGTCCCACTCTCAGAGAAAGGTGTTCCAAACTAGAATCCCCTCTTTCTGGGCAAATGGCAGGTCATTTCTGGCATGTCTCTGCCTGTGACTCACTCTAAAAGAAAGAAAGCTATGCCAGACAGGGACAGGGAACACCCTTCTCAAGCCTCACCCATGACAACACTCACATCACCCAGTCACGCCTTTTTGAACAATTCTCACTTAGACACCATATCTTATAATTACAAGACTTCATTTCATAGCATGTCATCTTCATAAACACAGTACTAACTTCCTGAGGTCGCATCAGCAGCAATGTCTGCCAGTCATGTATAGCTGAACAAATTCTTCTTCTGTGGCTACACTTAAAAAGCTTCCATTCACAAGTATATTTTGCCAACAGTACTGACAGCTCTGAACACAACCCAACCCCCCCTCCGTTGGCAATGCATGTGTTCCAGAATATCACAGCGGGCAAAGATTTGTCACATAGGCTTCCAATGTAGGCTAGGGATCTACAACTGATGAAAAGCACTTTGCATTCATTAAGACACAGAGGGCATTATCTTGTGGGTGGAAGTTAGTCTGCAGTAACGGCTCAAAGGGCTGCCAAATCAAGGGGGCCATTGATGTCTTCTGTGGGCTGCTTCTGAAGCCACTGAAAGCCAGCCCACAGACTGTCAAAATCTTTTGCTCTGTGTTGACATCATTTCAACACTTTAGTAACAGCAAAATCATGAACCGAAACAGCTCTGTATAAAGCGAAATGTCACAGGCATATTATACACTTGTTGCTTTTCCTAGAACATAGAGTGAAAGTTATGCGTAATATTTTCATAAACCACACAGAAATGTCTGAAATCAAAAGGCTGGGACTCTTTGCCTGATTACATTAGCTTTCTTCAAAGAATTCTGTGATGAAATGTAGGGATGGTAGGCCTAACGCCCAGTTAGAGATAAACAGCACACACAATAAGAACTCGAACAGCTGACAGACCTGTAAAAGAACAAGAATAAATTGCTAGGAACAGATGTCCCATCTAAGGCGTCTCTAACTCTCTAACCTGAAATGGAAAAAGTGTGCGTTACCAATAACGTTGGCTACCATCAAAGTTCAAACGAGTACTGTTCCACGTCAAGACCATCTGGTTAGCCAAATAATTAACTATTCATATGAGCTGAACAACAAATTGTTGCTATGAAACACCAACGATACCAATCAAGTTAACTTGGGATAGTCATTAACAGCTGGATGCCCATGCAAGCTAGTTACCAAATGAATCCAGCATTTACTTAATGTAATAGAAAATCAAAGCACCCCATCCAGGCGAATTTAACTTCACAATACACAACATCAACATTGACGATTATCACCTACCTGGCTAGTTACTGTTAGCACTAAATTAAAGAAATGTGTACTTGCCTGCCAACTGTTTGGTTGGCCAGTTGTTTCATCCGATTGAACTGTTTCTTCATTTTGAGTCCCACGGTTGATTACACTCGGTGAAAAAGTGAAAACGACTCTCCGACGATATGCCTCATCAGCAGGGAATCATTTGATTGATCATGAAGGTGTGCAGGTAGCTAGCTAGCTAATAACATTAAACTTTCCCGATAATTAGCTTAGCCCACGTAGCTAACAAGAAACGGTGAAAAAAGTTATCTGGATGACAACATCATCGGGCATATTCATGTCGTACTACACGGTAACTTATCTCCTCCTCAGATTATCCGAATTAATCCGTATTCTGCACGTATTAAGGACCTGTGTCCAGTGAGTCCGTCCATGCAGTAAATTGGCCAGCTAATTCACTTAAACAAATCGCCCTTTCTCTCAGTCCCAACAATTCCTACCTTACCGCAGAGTACAAAGCTGATGGCGTATGCATGCAGGAAGTATACGTAGCATCCACCTCCCTCTCTGACTGTTGTGGGTAGTAGCTAAAAAGGCACTGTTGCTATTGTTGCAGTCAGGGCATTCGGAAATGCGAGAGTAATGATATTTTACATATAGCTAGCTGCTAAACATTATGTTTCAATCAGATGTATTTTCAATTGAACGATGCGCCATAGATAAGAGTGAAAGTGTTGAGTCACATCTAGTATTTATCCCATCTAAATGCGTCAGTGAGCACAGCAAACATAAAAGCTTTCTTTTGGTTATGTTTTGATTAAATGCCTAATAACAATGTATTTATTTTTCTAAAGTAAATGCCCCTTCCGGATTGTCTTTCCCACAAGAGAAATAGCAAATATGGCTTAATTACATCCTTCCATCATGTGATAAATGCCATTAGCCTATTTAATTCTGCTGAGACATCACAAATTGTAGAAACTATATCTTAAATATTATGTTCTCTATCACTATCATATTTATACAAATCGACTTGCTGCAAAAGAGGTTCTTTTGTATTTAACAATAGGCCTATATCTTTATGATAAAAATGAAGACGTTGCCCATAGCTGTGATGGGGTAAGCATTCACAATGCAACACTAAGAGTGTTACTTTTCTATATAATTCAATCTCTCTGGACATAATTAAGAATGTGTGAAGTGTTATCGAAACAGGTGTTGCATTATCTTTACCAGGTATAAATCGTTATTTGTGTTCTGCAGCATGGTTTTGTTCAGTTCGTTTTTGTTCATCATAAATAGTGTTACTCGAGTTAATGACCAAAAGTTATTGATATCGGACCAAGGACACTATTAATTGAAACGTCTGGATTGGGTTTGCTCGTGTGATGACGTTTGTGATTATAGGAGTTATCACTCAGAAAAAATCTAAATGGTACACTGCTATATAACGTGAAGCCCTGTATGTGGTTAAGCAGCCGACTCTATGCTATTTAAAGCCTCTTTCGCCAGAGATCCCTGATGTAGCGTTTTTAACTTTGCCACGTGCTTTGCATTATGGGAAGAAACAGGAAGCGGATGTGTTCATGTGGTGTACTGTTTGTGTTTGTAGCAGGGTCAACTAGCGTATCCATTTATGTTGTCTGAGAATACTGGTGTTGATTTTTAACGTGACTAAATTAAACTAAATAAAAATATTGCACCTTGATGTGACGCATAGCCAACGGAGTTTGCTAGAAGTCCATCACAGCTAACTGCTGGTCACAACCAGCTAAATGTAAATCGTAGATGTAACATTAGCCTGGTATAGCAATGTAACAAGTGAGCTAGGTGTCTCAAACGTGTGCATTTTCTGCAAATTTACTGAAGATTTTAATACTGTGTGAACACATGGCATCTCGACAGCCTTTCACAGATTCCGACACTGCAGATGAAGCAGTTCGGGCAACTTGCGACGACGCATCAACATGTAAAAGGTAGCAGTCTTGCTCAATTAATGTTCCCCATCATCACCTGTACCCACCAGTCCCTGTCGTTGCACACTTCTAGGTGTTGTGAGTGTTAACGACACGAAACTTTAAAAATAAGACCTTCACCAGAAACATGCTAAAACTTTTAAATACTCGGGGAAGGTCTTCTCAACGTATTTAATGACACAATAGCGCAACTATTAGCCTATGTCGACTCCTTCAATATCGTTGGTCCTAAACTATTTACTGACAATATACGTTCAAATATACATTTACGAATTTCAGATTTGCAACTAGTAAAGGCTACTGGACAGATCCTTATATCCAGTATTTTGTGAGGCAGACTGGTGAACGAAAAGCTCCTGAGATTAACAGAGGTAAGGCAATCGCCAGTCAATGTATTGTGGTCTTGGTGTGATTGCATGGAGTACGCAGTCAGTAAACTCGATAGTGATTATTTCATGACGACGAATGTCAGTTTTGTCTTCTAAGCAAATGTGCAGCATTTAAACCAGTTAAATTAAGTTATACTCTACGTCAGCTATGCTTCTGCAAGCTGTGCAATAATGAAATTGCCACAGCTTATTACTCTATTGCTGTGTATTTTTTAAAATAATGCAGGGTTGAGTGTAGTGCATCTCTGAATGTCTGAGTGTCCCAAATGTGTGTTTTCTAGGTTATTATGCCCGAGTTCATGGGATGAATCACCTGCTGGACGCTTTTCTCAGAAAAACAGAGTGCAACTGCCAGGTGGTAAATCTTGGAGCAGGGCTGGACACCACCTTCTGGAGATTAAAGGTACTGCACATATGAAGGCTGAGGGGGTGACAACACAAGTGTGTTTTTGTGCAAAAGAAAACATTTGAAATTGTCTCAACATAGTAAAATTAAGACTGAAACTCTTTAGGAGCAAAACATCTTTATTGCCAGAGGAAATCAAATAAGCCTACTGAAATTTTACTTAAATAGGCCTAATTATCTCTCGCCATTCTAGTGCTCTGTTGGTTAACATTTGTTGTCTTTGCATGCACCTCTTTGTTCACACAGGGAATAAACATGATGCCGAAAAAGTATTTTGAAGTTGACTTCTCAATGATTGTAGCTAGGAAAATACACAACATCAAGTAAGTTTTTAAGCTATTTCCTTACCTTATCAATACCATATTTTTTGAAAATAATTTACGAAAACCTTCCCAAAGCTCTTATTAATGGATACAGCACTGAAATAATAGTCATATTTAAGACGTAGTTTGTCATTGTTTGGGTATTTCGCGTACATGGTGTACATACTCTGTGTTAGTTGTGGGGTTGTTTTCTCCATTGCATGTCATAGGACAATGGTGCCTCTAGGGGGAAGCACATGCATTTGCAAGTAATGTGCAAAGAATAGGAAATGGAGAGTTTTGCGAGCATTGTCAGGAAGCCTGACAGAGAAATAGCAATGAGTAATGTAATAATTTTCTTAGAAATTTGCCATACATGAAACCTTAGACAGTTCTTCCTGATAAGGAATTCAGCAACATTTGTGCCAACGATTGTTCAAAATCTTCTGTGAAGCAAGCTTTTGGTGTAACATGATTCACAGACATGATTGACAAGTAGCCCATTTTCCCATTTTTAGCAGGGCTTTCCTGGGTAGGGAGTGTTTCTCATCTTCTCATGACTGAATGTCATATACACATCACTAGCTGGTGTAAAAATGCAAAGTCTTTGAAAACTCAAAAAAACATATTATTCATCATCTCATTTTCATTTAAAAGTGGTACTGTTTTTATTTGATCTAAAATGTATTATGGGGCAGCTGTGGCCTAGTGGTTAGGGAGTGGTTAGGGAGTTGGTCTTGCAATCGGAAGGTTGCCGGTTCGAATCCCGCCATACCCATGGTTGAGATGCCCTTGAGCAAGGCATCTAACCCCACACCGCTCCAGGGACTGTAACTGAAACCCTGTAAATATCTGTAAGTCGCTCTTAGCGTCAGCTAAGTGTAATGTAATGTATTATTTTGGATGCGACTTTTGTCATGAACCACATCTAGCACTGTCTAC
This sequence comes from Coilia nasus, assembly GCA_027475355.1. NCBI lineage: Eukaryota > Metazoa > Chordata > Actinopteri > Clupeiformes > Engraulidae > Coilia > Coilia nasus. The sequence goes on along the minus strand of CM050210.1, from coordinate 20,678,759 downwards.
AAGTTTGTCTATTTTATACTTAATCTATCAATTCTATCTACTCTTTTTTTTCCAGAACCAAACCACCTTTATCCAAACAACTTATTGAGACACACTCAACTGACTCTCTTCTGTTTGGTAAATATATTCAGTAGTTAAACTCAGTATTCCACATGTGCAATTTTCTAGCCTTTTACAGCCTTTGGTATTTGTATTTTGTTAGATGGCCACAGCCTGGACTCTGACAGATACTGTATCATTGGTGCTGACTTAAGGGACCTTCGAGGCCTAGAAGAGAAACTGAAGAAGTTTCAGTTGAACACTGAGTAAGTCACAAAAACTAAATGCGTTTTTAGCGTGTTTATCCTTCTTTTTTTTTTGAAATTGTAGTGAATAAATTTGTTCTCTTCAAAATAGAATAGAGATAAAGCCTGCTATACCATCCAGAAAAGACAAGTTTCTGAACTGTTCATCTTATTAGCACACAACGCCTAATCATCATAATAGTTTGACATAACATGAAACTTGCACTCCCAGTCTTGCTTATAGTTTATTGGAATTGGCCTGCTTTTCGGGAAAGGCTAGCGTGCAGGAGCTATCTTTTTAATTTAATCAGATTGGCAGGATGTGGATATTGAACTTGGCAGGTACTGCACTCTATTTTTGTTTTAGTACATAGCTCTGCTGTGTATAATGGGCAATTATTCCCAGTGATGACTCAAAACAGTAGCTGGGCGGTAGTGTCTGTTTTCTGCATAAAAAACACATGTGAGTCATGAAGGGGAGTAGGAAGAAATGATGAGCTAGGTTTACTGTAAAAAGTCTTTTTGCAGTGATTTTTTTGATGGATCTGTTAACATTGGTTTTCTTGCAGCCATTTTAGTGTTGTGACATTGTTTGTGGTACTTAGAAAAATAGTGCAAGTTAAACCAAAGTTTTTTTTGGTAACACAGAATATCTACTCCCTATAAATCAGGTATAAATGTATTTGTTAACTCTTAATTAACACTTTGTTTATTTGTTAGCCTTTATTTTCACGTTATTTCACATCAATAAATCATTTATAATCATTTTTATATTCTGTCTGCTTGTCTGTTGCCTGTCTGTCTGCATAAAAGAAGAAACGAGGTGAACACATCCAAGAAAATATAATCGCAGATGATTATGGAAAAGTGTTCACCAGAGGTGGTCTGGACACTGTTTAGCTCCAAAAAAAGATTTTATTTAAAAAAGAGGGCAACATTTTCAAAACTTTGTTTTATTTTTTAAATAAAATCTTTTTTCTGGAGCAAAAGAGTGTGCAGACCACCTCTTGTGAAATACCTGCTACACTTCTCTGGCATATTTCTTTTGGATGTGTGCACTTCTTTTCTTTTTTCATACAGAGAGACAGCCAACAGACAAGCAGACAGAATATAAATACAGTTGCAATCAAAATTATTAGCCCTCCTTAGACAATGAAATTAGACAAAACTCTTGATTTCTTAATTTTGAACGCAACTGTATGTTTATGAATGATTTATTGATGAGACATATCGTGACAATAATGGTTAACAAATTATGAATGAAGTGTTAATTAACAGCTAACAAATACATTTACACATGATTTATAGCGAGTAGCTATTCTAAAGCATTTTTTCTGTTGAGTCAGTTCTGTGTTTTACTTTTTACACTTATGTGGCAGCTATGTGTAGAATGTTTTATGTCCGCTGCACTGACTGATTCTGTCAAAACATAAAGCACTGGTTAACTTTTATCAGTCATGCAAATAGTTCATGAGCCTTTTCAGAGGTGCTATACATGTCTTCTGTTGTGCAGAAATGAAAAGTATTTTAGACTAATTGATTCTGAATGTAAGGACAGCAAATTGCTTTGGGTCTCCGTACCTGTAAAGTACAAATTATTTAGTGGAAAAGTAGGTGTTAAACTCAAATATCATTTTTATTATTTAGAAAATAATATTTTATGATAGTCTTATAAACCAGCCATTGTGTGTGTAAATGACCAAAAGCAAAAATGTCTTTTCTCTTGCAAAATTGGCCTTTAATGTACTTATCAGTACTTTCATATTCTAGTGTACACATCATAAAAGCGTGATTAAACGTGGACAGTTTAGGTGTAATTCCGTTTGTGTAATTAGTTTAGGTGTAATTTCGTGTTGTGTTAGACATGGCTTCTATTGTAGCTTTAGTTCAGTTATTCAGCACCGACAGAGCATGCAGGATGCAGGGAGTGCTATGGATAGCGCTCTTGGCAGGCAGCTTTTATGCGGTTTGCCAGCCAGGTTGCTGTTTATGACATGCCTTTTGCTTATTGTTTCATGATCAGATCCAACTGACGACAGTGAATCGTCTGGGAATGCTGTGAAGTGGCCCTCGTGCGTCACACGTTGCCTTTCATATGCCCTGATGAGACTAGGAAGGGGGCACTTGCTTACTCTGCCTTGCGAGGCGTTTTGTTTAGATGCTTCCTTTGAGAATTGGACCTCTTCCAGAGCCATCTTTAGGGTTGCTGGGGATGTGCCCTTGCACATTGTTGTCTTGCCCGTAGGTTAACATTTGACCTTCCAGTGTGAAGGTGTGACCTTATGGCCACAATGGGGCCAGTAGCCTGTCTGTTATATAATTGCTGTTTCAAAGCTCTGATAATTAAACATGCAGTCAGGCTTGTTTTTGAATTAAATATGCAACACACTAATTACATTCACTTTTGATGCTGCACCTGCATACGCGTCAGTCAGAAACCGGGTAGATAGCCAGTCAGCCACACATTAGTGAGTGTTTACTAGTCACTCATTTTGTTTCTCACACATTCCATGAAAAGAAATTCAACTTCAAATGTTATGGGTTTTTTTAATGACACCTCACACTGCTTCATTGAGCGACTTAGAGTGAATTAGGTGCAGAGCGACTTAGAGTGAATTAGGTACAGTCCCCCTGGAGCAATGTGGGGTTAGATACCTTGCTGAAGGGCACCTCAACCATGGATGAGGATGCAGGAGAGCACTAGTTATTTACTCCCCCACCCCACATTTTTTCTTACTGGTAAAGTAATCAAACCTGCAACCCTTCAAATCACAATATTAACTCTTTAACCACTATACCACAGCTGGCCAAGGTTGAAAATATCACCTACTGTATCGTAATGCATTATTGATTTATTGAAATGATCACTTATTATAATGCAATCATTCCATATTAAACATGTCCTCGGACCCTCTGCGGCACCTTATCTGTCTCCTGCAGGTTGCCCACGCTGTTCTTGTCTGAGTGTGTGCTGGTGTACATGACACCCGAGCAGTCCTCCAAGCTGGTGCACTGGGTGGCCGACACCTTCCACACGGCCATGTTTGTCAACTACGAGCAGGTACTAACCATGGCCCGTATGGAACAGAACTGGATAAACCCTCAGTGACGTCACGCATAGACTTTCTCACAGACCGCATGAAGCCAAAATTGACGCTTCTGGGTGTGGCCATCTTGGCCAATTTTGTGAATTGTCAGTGTGAATTATTTGGGGATTAAACTAATGGATTCGTTAAAAAAAAAACCCTGCCAAGACAACGCACCATTTGCAAAGGTCATCTCTGTGTGTTGTAAAATATGTGCGCTCGAGATGATGTCTTTTTACCTGGTCCCCCAGAGGGTATTGACCAGGTATTGCAAATCACCCTGTGTGTGTGTGTGTGTGTGTGTGTGTGTGTGTGTGTGTGTGTGTGTGTGTGTGTGTGTGTGTCTGTCTGTCTGTCTGTCTGTCTGTCTGTCTGTCTGTCTGTCTGTCTGTCTGTCTGTCTGTCTGTCTGTCTGTCTGTCTGTCTGTCTGTCTGTCTGTCTGTCTGTGTTATTCTGGAAAGAATAAGAAAGATAGGCTTTTCTGACACAGCTGGCCTGTCTCGTTGACATGGCGCTAACCTGTCAGCTCTGTGCAGGTGAACATGGGTGACCGCTTTGGGCAGGTGATGGTCGAGAACCTGCAGAGGCGCCAGTGCACCCTATCTGGAGTGGAGGTGTGCTGCAGTCTAGATTCACAGGTGAGATACCGACATGTGGATTGCCACCGGTGTGTGAATACGGGTGATTGTGAGGCATTCCATGTGAAGCGCTTTGGCTAATCTGCCGAGTATATGAAAGCACCTGGCCTGAAACCCGTCCTAAAGGAAGCCTGGTTTGAAATCCCTTTTTTAAGTTTGTCCCATGTTGTATGTATGATCAGGGCTATGTATGGGCCAGACAGGTTCTTCCATCCAAATATGTAAAACCATCCCTTATAATCTCTCCCATTCAGAAGCACGTAATTGTCTGACATTTCTGAAATTTATTAATACATTTATGAAATGTATTAATAATTGCCTTCACTGGAAGTGAAGGTTATAGTCCAACCCTCTGCAAAGCATCTGTTACAGCATGACTATTTCAAGATGTAGTTTAGTAAGTCGGGTGTGTAAGACTTTGACTTGCCTGCACAGACCTCTGACTTTAACCCATCAAACATCAGAGATGGCAAGCCAGGCCTTTCTTATCCAACATGAGGCTTTACCCTGCAAAAACTCTTCAGGAGGGCTGGTCAGAAATTCAAGACAATTCAAGACACTTCAAGACACTTTCCCACAGACACTTCAAAGTGTTGTGCAAAACACTTTCCACAAGACTGGAAGCTGCTGTTAAGTACCAAAATGACAAAACAATGCACATGCAACAGTGCACAAGGCTGTAGACTACAGCTGGAATATTCTACGCTTTCGAGGAAGAGCTCCACGTGACTTAGTGTGAAAGAGCGGGGTGGCGTGTGGTCTAAACTCTGTGTTTGCAGCACCTGTGCCGAATCTCACACAGGGGAGTTTGTCTCAAGGCCCCGCGGGGGGTGGGGTGGGGCTCCATCTGACGTATCCTGTGATTGTGTGCCTCGTTTGTTTACCACACTACCGCCACCTTTTCTCAGAAATCTGACCGTCAGATCTGTTCAGGAGTTAGACCTTTTTTGTTTTGTTCGGCTTTTCCTTTTCTTTTCCACGTAAAAGATGCCTGAATATAACTTGTGATGTGCGTTTGGTCTCTCTGAGTAGTCCTCAACTTTGTTGTTACTCCACTGATCGTACTTCTATAATTGGTGTGGATTGGATTCGCAGAAGGAGCGCTTCCTGTCGAACGGATGGGAGAATGCTGATGCCCTGGACATGATGACCGTCTACAGTATCCTGCCACAGGATGATATAGCTAGGTATTGCACACACATCTGAGAGCTCTGGTCAAGAGATCAGCCATTAGACATACACCATACTTTGTCACAGCATTTGGAGGACTTTATTAACTGTAAAGCACTTTGAGCTGGATCTTGTATGAATTGTGCTATACAAGTAAAGATGATTATTATTGTTGTTGTTGTTGTTGTTGTTGTTGTTATTATTATCAACAACAACCATAATAATCTTCACACTGAAATGTAGTCTGTGTGTTTACATTGAGACTTTCTCCACTGCTCCTTGTCCTCTGCTCACTGCTCTCACAGAGATTTTCTCCACTGCTTTGTTTTATGGTGACCCAACATGACATTCGTGTATTTTTACGCTTTTAATTGTGTAGAATTGAACATTTGGAGTTTTTGGACGAGAAGGAACTTCTCCAGCAGCTCCTTCAACACTACTGCATCTGCTGGGCGTCCAAGGACAAGCTCAGGCTAGGTGAGACCCCCGCCACAATGACAGAATGCTGGCAGTCGGCTCCACTTTGCGTTATCTCCGCCCCGGCCAGAGTGGAAAGTGTGTGTTAACTACTCTACCCAGGGCTCCCCAATGACGCCATCTAGCAGTGTGCAATGAATCAGATCCATTGTTTGGGATCGCGTGGTAAATGTAGCTGTCCAATCTCTCCGCTGCCGGTCATTTACACAGACGTGACCCTTCCTTGTGTCCTGCAGGGCTGTCCCAGCTCGCGTTTTGATGACGGACGGCGGAACAGCTGCCCCGCGAAGATGTCTCAAAGTGCCATTCTCAGTTACGCGCGCGGCGGAAGAGAGGAAGATGGAGGTCATCTAAAACAATGGGTGTCGTCTCATTGAAGTGACAATAAAAACGTGGAAACAACCACCATCAGCAGTTTAGTCCATTCTTTTTTCTTTTCTTTTTTCCCCTTTTTTGATGTGGTTTTTGCTTACCACACCCAGGGGTATTTTTGTTTTGATGTTTTCATGTTGAATCAGATTGGATCCCATCATAAATTAGATCAAAGCAAACATTGCACAAATATGAATTCTGTAACTTTTGCACCACTGAAACGTTGAGATCCATTGCCTAACTACTTTCAAAACAATATCTGGTTCATTAAAGCCTTTTTATAAGGTTTTCATTTATTTTTAACATTTGCTTTATCTAGAAAGCAGTATGTATTTTCAGACAACTCAGTGTTGCTTAAATTATTTGACTGTCGAATGCTCCAGTACTATTTGTTGTTTTACTGCATGGTATTGTTTTTCTGTTAATACATTGCAGTGTGTTTAAGAGTAACCATCACTGTTTAAATTAAAGTGTTGGCTTAAGCATGAATGGAGTTACTGATATCTCTCACCCCCACCCCCTTCTGTTAACAACAACACTTGCTGAAAGTATGTGCTGTAACATGAACGTGAAGTGTCTGTAGATTCTCATTCATCCAGGTCACGGTAGTCAAAGGAGCTAAGTTGTAAGCAACTGGACTTCTTTTTGGAGCTTGAAGACGTTTTACCCTTCATCCAAATGGCTTCTTCGGTTGCTAGCTCCTTTGACATGAATGTGAAGAGTTCTGTTTAACAAGCAAGCTAAAGCTCTGGTCGTATCTACATTCAAGGTTTGAAGTTAAATACTAACCCTGGGACATGCCTGCATCTACATCCCTCAGATAAATACAACTTTAGGACTGATCATATTCCCAAATAGCGGTCAATCATTCATTATCATTTCATTGTCTAGGTTATCCAATGCAAATAATCATCAGGTCCCTTCTTTATCTTAGCTGAGGGTAATAAGCATGCATGTAATCCCAATTATCTTCTATGTTTACTGTCTATAGTGCACAGTCTCTAATTACACAAGACATTTTTATACCATAAACCTACAGTTGTGGAACTGAAATCCAATGGGAAATAAATGGTTTGTTGTAACATAATCCTGAGGTTTGATCCAGCCATACCACAAAGGGCATCATTCAGAGTTTCATTCAGTAAGAGACACTAAAAACAGGCCCCTTCTACATATTTCTATGAGTTAATGCCATGCATAACAGACATTCCCTCTATAAACTATTGTTTTAATTCGTTCATGTTCTTGGCATGTTGGGAAAGCATGTAGCCTTTACTTCTGCATCCAAACAATCCATTTGCTGGGGTTCATCTGGTGTTGGTCCTCCTGTCAGACTCAAGGTCAGGCCAATAAATTGATCGCTGTCATGCTGTATGACCGCCTGTATGCATTAGCAAAGCAGCCGAGCAGAGCTCCGTGAGCTGATGCGGGCCTGATCAATTCACTGCACTGGTGACCCGCATGGAGAGGACAAGAGTAGGGAAAAAATGCTCCATGAACTTTTGCTGTAACAGCTATGAGATTATAGGTAGATTATGGTTCACTGTGTGTAATTTCATGGAAATGTATGGAAGAAAAACACCAAATCGCTGTGCATTCGGTCATAATGCATACACAGGTAAGGCCCATCAGTGTAATGGCCATTAAACACAATCCTCTACAGCCTAATGAATGCCACATTGACGGGGTAAACTGTGTGCACATGGCCCCTGCGTGTGGGGGCAACATGCATGGCTTAAAAAATCATTGCGGACGCTGGGGCGCGGAGTGGCACACACGAGAGGGGAATTGAGGCCAGTCAGGAGCAGCGGCAGGCAGGCAGGCAGGCAGGCAGGCAGGCAGGCAGGCAGACACAGCGAGAGGAAATGTCAGAGCCTCCTTATGTAGTCAACCTCGCAGCCCCTGGCTTCCTGATTAGCCAAATGCGTGGGGACTCCTTTATTTCTCGTGAAAAAGGATATGAAACTTCCAAGAATCTGCTTTCGTCACCCACAGAGTCTGCCACTCCCCGGTGCACAAGCATGACTAAATGGGAGCACTAGTTTGAATAATAGTGAAGGGAAGCCAAGCAAATGAAACATTTTTAAAAGAATAATAATAATGCTATTGGAAGATTAATATTATGTACTGTACTCTCGGTATGTAACCGAGTGGTCTAACCTTTAACGTGTTTTTGCAATATGTATTTTTACAACATGTAATATTAAAATTAGTGTTGTGATGTACCTAATTTTTTTACTGCCTGAGTGTAGCTTGCATAAGGGTGTTTAATAGTAGGGCATAAATACCTGGGTGCCATGCTGTAATTGTACAGTCAGAATGTAATATAAATGCTATGGTGTACTATCTGGTTTATCAGTGATATTGATAAGGTGATAGAGTACCACTAATCAGTGATCTTGATTGCTTGCTGTTGATGGCTTGCTGTACAACACACATACACACACTGCATTACTGCTTGCTGCCATGATAAGCAACGTCTGGCTAAAACATTGGTGGGAACAGACCACTCCTGCCACCACTTCATCCAAAACTACCCCCCTTCCTCCCACAACTGCCCCCACTCCACCCCACCCCACCCCACCCCACCCCAGTGCACCTTTATCAGCACTGGATCCCGTGAACCGGCCACACTCTGACACACTCTCGACTCACACACGACTCCCCACAGCCCTCGCACAGCAGAGACAGCATGTCAGTGACCGAGTCCAAAACAGAGATCTTTGACATGTCCAACTCGGAGGCTCTGGACACAAGCAAAGGCAAGAACAGTGTTGTGGGGGTGTTCGAGCGCTACATCCAGCCCTGTCTGGCCGAACTCCTGGGCTCGAGTCTGTTCATCTTCGCGGGGTGTGCCTCTGTCATCGGGAATGTGGGTGTCAGTGGCAGCGTCCAGCCTGCCCTCGCCCATGGCCTGGCACTGGGCATTGCCATCGCTATCTTTGGGGAGATCAGGTAGGTCCTTCTGTTGACCTTCAGTTTTTTTTTTTTTATTCCAACTTCCAACTACTGAAAAATTAATGTTAATCTTTATGTGACATGGAGTATCTTATACACTTTTAGTGAAATGTGCTGCACAGAACATGAACATTGTAGCCCTGTTTTTTTGTTGTATCTTGTTGTCGTAAGTTGTTGTATTAGTCTTGTTGTGGTATTGGTGTCAATTTTGACATTAAATGTCTACCTCTGAGAATTTCAAGCTTTCTTACAGAAAGTTTCACCTCAAAATATGCAAGTAATACAATAAGCAATATAAGCTAAGTGTGTTTATTAATAGAATGGAAGCAGAGGTTTTCACCATTTCTGGTTAATGTGTCTGAGTCTTGCATAATCAGCTGTTGACATAGTCAAGTGTAATCTCGTCTGCTTCAGGCTGATGCCCATATTGGTGTAATATATTCACACATGATTGTCTGTTCCTAATGTGATTTACCTCAAGATCACTATCCTTCCTGTTAGGAAGACATCCTTTTATGTACACCACTTCTGACATGCAGTGATATACAGTCCAATAACAGCTGTGCATCTCCCTAATGGCTGTGTTTGTGTAGTGGTGGGCACTTTAACCCAGCTGTGTCCGTGAGTGTCTACCTGGTGGGCGGTCTGGAATTGGTCCTGCTAGCACCATACATCATCGCCCAGATATGCGGAGGGATGATTGGAGCTGGTTTGGCTAAGGTAAATAAAATCAGTATTCTGGGTCTGTGCATATGTTTTACACCACCATGCTGTTGCATTTTGTTGACCAGAAGAAACTATGGTATACAGAGATAAAAAGTTGTAGATTTGAGGGGTTTGTATTATGTATTGTGGATGTAGCCTACTTATTAACAATTCTCATCTATCAATAGGTTATTAAACACATAAAACATGCCTACTTGTTTTTATGTCTTGATACTGATATGTAACCCTTAATTAGTTTTTGCTTGTAGCATCAGAAATAAGAGGGGACTGAAGATCAGATAAAAATTCATACTTTGAATGTCTGTTTTCAGACTACTAAGTAATGTGATGCCGTGGACATGTAAATAAACCTTAACTCAAAAACAATTTTTATTTGCCAAGGTAAAAGATATGTTTACATGTTCTCTGTCTGCAGTTAATCTTCCCTGAGGAGACTTTTAGCACTGCTGCCGGAGCCGCATTTAACGCCGTCAACACCACCGGGAGTGTCGGGGCTGCAACTGTGGCTGAGATGATCATGACTTTCATCCTGACCTTGGTGGTCTGCATGGGAGCCATCAATGAGAGGACCCGGGTTCCTTTCGTTCCTTTCTGCATTGGTCTGACGGTGACTGCCAACATCCTCGCTGGGTAGGTCATAGCAAAGTCCTCAGGGAGGCGCTAGAGCTTCATATTTAAAATCTCCCAATGAACTTTTGAACTCAAAAACACCGTCCTTATTTGACACCCAAATACAACACGAATCACTGTGTTAGAATGTCCTTGATCAGCACTTCAGTCAATGACTATTACCTTGTGATAATAGATCTGAAGTAACATCTGTTACCCAACAATCACAAACTTGCTGTTATCTGCCTTTTTGTTGATTTTTAGATAGGCAATTCAGTTATAGCCTGTTAACATGCACTTCATGACTCCTCAGTGGATCCGTCTCTGGGGCCTGTATGAATCCTGCACGAGCTTTCGGCCCAGCTGTTGCAGCGAACCACTGGACTTACCACTGGGTTTACTGGGTCGGACCGCTGTCTGGCGCTCTTTTGACTGTTACGTTTGTAAGGTAGGATTGTCTACATTTACGCACAATGCCGAATTTTTGTCGAATATGCCGAAACAGATGTTGATGTCAAAAATGTTTTCCTGTTCACATTTCATGGTTTTCCTTCCTCCTAGACTGCTGATGGGTGACCAGAAGAGACGGGTTATTTTGAAATAACTCGGATGGACAAATGCTTCTCTATCTCAAATGTGTCTTTAAAAAAACCCTTGTATATTATTGAAAAAATATTCATTTTTATATTTTAGTTTTATACGAAAGTCCAGGCATAACAAAGCTTAGTAATAATATTGCCTTAAAATGAAATTGCTATTATTGTTTGCTATTGTTGTTTGCTATTGGTATTGGTTTTGTTGTTACTGATTGTAATTGAAATATCAGTGTTGAGTTTTATTTTTAAAGTATTTACTAGTGTAGGCTATGTGTCTGGAAATTCTTTGGAATTGGTTTTACACATAAATAAATATAACACTGAAATAAATATTTGAATGTAAATAAAACGTAATGGAATAAATTCAGCAATAAAATTCACTGTTTTGAAGGTCATAATGTTCCTTGAAAGATAACAGTCCTGTGACCTCACATAAAGGTCGTACTGGCGATGGCATGATCAGGGAATCATTCCACAAAGCCACAGATGTAGATGTCACTATATTAAATCACATTCTGCTCTCCCAAAGATGAACTTATATCTACAGTGACTCCTACTTTTGAAGAGCAAAGCCTATTTTCTGTGATATTTGGGGATAAGAATTGAATTTCAATAGTATAATCGAACCTATTTCAGTATTTGCTGAGTGGCTGGGTGGCAGTATTGTGCTGGTTATTTGATGATGAATAAATTACCAAAGGAGAGATACCAAACTAACCTCACAAGTGGAAACTCAGTCACCCCATTTGGAAATGTACAACAAAGTCCTCATTATTTCTTCATAGCAATAAAGGTAACCAACCAAGGGATATTTTATTAAGGCTCAAAGGGCAGCAGAGACGAAAATAGCTGCAGCGTTTTATTACTCACTGACTGGGCATGAGAGGAGACGAATTAACACAGATCTGCAGGGCAAAATAACCTATTTAATTCTAATCTAATTATTTAATTAAAATATAGACGTTTTAGAACTTGCAACAAAACCATTTCCATGTACCTAACTGGTGTGTGGGTTTTTTTTTTTTTTTTTTTTTTTTCAAAAACATAATTTTGGATCATTGGTCGCTTCCTTATAATGTGCATCATCTGCCTTTTAGCAATTATATCAATGCACAATGTATTTATTGAAGAGGCGTGTTGTTCCAACAAAGAATAGACAATTGTTTTAAGCATGCTGGATGTGTGTCAGATTAATGTAGCGGATAGGTATGTGTGGAGCAAGTAGAATCATCATTTTTTCTGCATCACAGATGTGACCTTTGTAAACCTGCACCTCTGCCATGTCTTATTAAGCGAGGCCCAACCTCTGGTTAGAGCAGGTTATAACAGGTCTCTCGGACAATTCAGGTCAAGGTGATGATGAAGCTATTGTCAGTGGCCTATAAATATACCGGGTAGTACAGTCTTGGCATCAGTCAGACAAAAACCTGACGGCTTCACAGCACAGATAGACATCACCGAACCATGACAGAAGAGAAAGTAGAACTTCGAGATGTGGACCGACCCCTGACGGGTGACGGTGTTAAAAAGCCACAGAGACCCCCGAGCATGTTCGACAAACTTATCCAGCCCTGTCTCGGTGAAATTATCGGAACAACTTTCTTCGTTTTTATTGGATGCGTTTCCGTGATTGAGAACGTGCCGGCCGCTGGAAGGCTGCAACCGGCGCTTGTGCACGGCTTCGCGGTGGCAGTCATGGTGGCGTGCATGGATAACATCAGGTGGGAACTGGGACAACAAACGCATCCCATACATACTCACACTGCACACATACTCACACACGATAATTATAAAAAGATGGATAGGATAGATATCATATGTGGGTCAAAAGAGCACACTCGAAAGTTAGATATGATCCACACACTATATCTTGGTTGTTTAAACATTTGGAGTTCATTTTTGTTACCTCTGTATGTAGCTACATAGATATCGTGTAACGTAAAATATTTGTTACTGTTACAGCGGATCTCACTTCAACCCCCCTTTCACAATTGCCATTTACCTGTGTGGGGGTATGCAGCTTACTATGGTCGGCCCATACCTGGCTAGTCAGATGATTGGAGGGCTACTTGGAGCTGGAATGTCCAGGGTGTGTAACGCAAAACAATAGTACAGTAGCATCCAAGGCTAATTTTTCATTTGAAGAAATTATCCTGCAGTAATTTGCCATTGGCAGTTGTTCAGGTAAATTTAACCGTACACATGCATTCCTCAGCTGATGGTACCTCCTGGGAACTATATCAATGCAAGCGGAGCAGCCTTTGACATCCTCAAGTCTGACGACCAGCTGATGGGGGCGCTGTGTGGGGAGGTCTTCATGACCTGCCTGGTCACCATGGTGGTGTTGCTCGCTGCTGTCAACACGAAGACCAAGAGCCCACTGGCCCCCTTCCTGGTGGGCTGCACCGTCATCATCAACATCCTGGCAGGGTGAGTTTGAGGACCTTGCATATGCATAGCTAGAAGTGAGGCATGCTTTGTAGTGCAGACCTAGAGAACAAGCATGCTTCATAATGCATAGCCAGGGGTCCTACACATTTGTGGGGTACAGCTAGGGTCCTACATACTTCATAGGGTGTAACTAGGGGACCTACACCCTTTACATTGTATAACTACTAGGGGACCTACCCACTTCAGAGGGCGCAGCTAGGAGACAAACCTGCTTTCATAGGGCATAACTGGAGGATGCACCTCTCACAGGGCATAGCCAAGGGACACACTGGCTTCCCAGGGCATAGCTGGCGTAGTGGTTTTAGACTGCATAGCTAGGGGTCTACTCACTTCAGAGGGTGGGGACCTCAGTATTCGCATAAGCCAATAAGAGCTTAGATGCCTCCTCTCTGTACTTTCTGCAATGCCAAGAAAACCCTTAGTGCCTTCAGTGCAAAAGCAGGAGAATTTTGATGCATGTATGTACTCTATGTAAGCATGTAGGCTGTAGCCAGAATTTAATAAAGGCTTTTTAGATTTTCTATATTATAGTTAACAGGAGTGCCTCAAAGTTCTCCTGTGTTTTTGCACTGTTGAGTAGAGGCTCTTTGTCAATGAGCACCCTGTATTTTTTTTTACTTTAACATTTTTGACCCAGTAAAGTGTTCCCCTTTTTTCTTAGCCTCTGTGTGGTTTGTGGGAATTATGAAGCACAATTCTGCTGACTCCCACAAGCTGTCACTCTGGCATGTGTCAGTGCTTTGGTGTGGCTTGACTCCCACCTGCAATAAAAGTTTAACAGGTTAATCTGTGGCTAAACAAGTGTTATTCCCTCCATTATGGCATTGATTAACTAAAACACAATTTCTTTTGTGCGCTTTTCTACAAGCCGTCAACCACTTTGAACTACGTCGTCTGTCTAAGAAGCGCTTTATAATACATTTTATTCATAGTGTTTTTCTAGATGCTCAAAGATTGTTATGAAGATTATTACTATTATTATTTACTAATATTATTGTTTTTTTATTCCTTGGCATGGGCTGCTGTGATGGCTGGTACAGAGGTGATGTGTCTGGGACCTGTCTGAACCCAGCCAGAGCCTTTGGACCTGCAGTAATGGCAGGCTACTGGAGCTACCACTGGGTGTACTGGGTCGGACCACTGACAGGGGGAGTACTGGCTGCCGGCTTAGTGAGGTGAGTGTTGTTCTGTAACTACTTATACTAACACTATAAGTGTAATTATTTCATATCTTACGAAGAAGGATAAATACACCAAAAAATAATGAACAAACATGGTTTGTTTGCTAAGAAAGCCTATAATCTGCATTTTTCTTTTTTTCATCTTCTAGGCTTTTCCTTGGTGATGACAAAATCAGGGTTATTATGAAATAACACCCATAACAGATTTCGTACAGATCTTTGAGCAGTTCTACAATCCATATTGTGTTGGAACGACAGTTTAACAGTACTTCTTTTGTTGATGCCATATTGTTATATTTGGCCATCTTTGGCAGCTCACCAGTTGTAGGTCAAACATTCACCAGCTGGAGGGCATTAAAAGGCTAATTTCTGCCAAATGTCTGCCAAATGCCTGGTTACTCATTTAAATGGCAGGCACTAGGAAATGCTGACTTGACTGTATGGTCCTCTGACTTATTTTATCTCACAAATAATTAAGCCTGGTATTACTCTTTCATGTGTTCAGGAGAGCATGCACAACATTAATGGTTTGAAAGTTCAATGGTTTGCACTGAAAATATGACCAACCGACACTCTGTGTTTTCACATCCACTTGTTGGTAACAACAGCTGAGCGATTGATCAAAAAAAAATATATATATGTATTGTTTAATTTGCAATCACAACATTGGAAAATATATATTTCCAGACTAGTGCATATCAGGCTTTGGTACACCTGTGTCTGTGTAATTGATGTGCTCAAAATGAATACATTAAAGGTACCTTTCTGTTTGTGCTATGGTTCATATTTCAAGTCCACTTCATGGCGAGATAAGGTTTACAGTCCTGATAAGACTTTTCCACAGTCAGAGTTACTGCATTGAACTACCCATAGATTTCAGCAAGTGTCTTCCCACATCAACTTCCGAGGTAGACTGCTCAAGCCACACTCTTTAATTTTAGAATGAATATAGTTCTACATTTTCAGTTTTCCATTCTATAAAGTGTACAATTTTACATTATGGTTCTGAAGAAAATATCCAGACAGAGGCTTGCTAACTGTTAACCCTAATGTAACTGTGGGGACACGTGACCATTACATTACCAATAAATGGACAACAATATGATTTTTCTGATATTCTCATGTCAGTCTTTTCAGAATCAAAATCAGAATCATTTTTATTGGCCAAGTATACTTACATATACAAGAAAATTGACTCTTGTAGATGTTAGCTCCCTATACATTTAACATATGGACATGCTGTAGTATACATTCAATAGACATATAAAAATATATAGACATATACTGTACAATAGAGACAACAATATACATATAGCCACCTATGTACAACCCCTGGCAAAAAGTATGGAATCAACAGTCTTGAATAAGCACTCATTTACACATTTTATTCTGTAGAACAAACTCAGATCACAAACATTATACAATAATAAAGTCATTCCAAAGTGCACCTTCTTGGCCTTCAGAAACACTAAAAGAAATGAAGAAAAAGCATTGTGGAAGTCAGTAAATGTTACTTTTATAGACCAAGCACAGGGAAAAAATATGGAATCACTCAATCCTGAGGAAAAATATATGGAATCACTAAATTTTCAGGTAGAAAATAAGGACTCACCCAGTCAGTTTCCTTACCCTAAATTGACACCTGCCTCAGATTAGATCTGCTCGTTAGTCTGCAGTTAGAAACAGCGCAGTTATCACATCTTGGAGGGCTGCTGAACCAAGTGGATTGGCAAGAATCATGGCTCCAACAAAAGAGATGTCAAACTCCTCAAAGAAGGTAACTCTTCACGCATGGTTGCCAAAGATGTGGGCTGTTCACAGTCAACTCCAAGATATGGAGCAAGTACAAACAGCATGGGAAGGTTTTTAAAGCCAAGCGTACTGGTAGACCAAGGAAGACATCAAAGCGTCAAAACAAAAAACTTAAGGCCATATGTCTTGAAAACCGAAAAAGTGCAACAAAACAAATAAAGCATAAATGGGAGGAAACTGGAGTCAATGTACAAGTATGTGACCGAACCGTGAGAAATCCCCTAAAGGAAATGGGATTTTCATATAGGAAAGCTAAAATAAAACCATAATTGACACCTTAACAGAAAAGAACAAGACTACAATGGGCTAAGGAGAAGCGATCATGGACTGTGGATGACTGGTTGAAAGTTATCTTCAGTGATGAATCACGAGTCTGCATTGGACAAGGTGATGATGCTGGAACTTTTATTTGGTGCCGTTCCAGTGAGATTTGTGAAGAGGACTGCCTGAAGAAAACATCCAAATTTCCACAATCCTTGATGATATGGGGCTGCATGCCAGGCAAAGGCACTGGGGAGATGGCTGTGGTTACTTCTTCAATAAATGCACAGGTTTACATTGACATGTTGGACAGTTTTCTTATCCCTTTAATTGAAAAGATGTTTTGGGATGATGAAATAATTTTCCAAGATGACAATGCATCGTGCCATAGAGCAAAAACAGTGAAAGCATTCCTTGGTGAAAGACACATCCAGTCAATATCATGGCCTGCAAATACTCCAGATCTCAACCCAATACAAAACTTGTGGTGTAAATAGAAACAAAAAATGCTCCGCGACTAGGCTCCGGCCTGCAAAGCTGATCTGGCAACTGCAATTAAAGAGAGTTGGCACCAGATTGATAGACAGAATACTGTTTCTCACTCATCAAGTCCATGCCTAAGAGACTGCAAGCCGTTATAAAAGCCAGAGGTGGTGCAACTAAGTACTAGTGATGTGTTTTGTTTGTCTGTTTTTCATGATTCCATATATTTTTCCTCAGAATGGAGTGATATAAAACTGTAATAGATGAGCAGAGGGTGGGTTCAGTGACAGCAACCCGATCTCATGAACCATATGATATGTTACGCAGATGACCAACAGCTCTTTGGTAGGCCATGCATGGCTCCACAGTTGCAGTAGAAAGTACGTCTTCTGCTGAGCCTGGGGTGCATCCTAAGGTCCACAACTATTTCCACAGCCTTTACAGTGTTCAGTTCTAGGTTGTGTTAACTGTATCAGAGCACCAGCTTATCAACCTCTTGCAGATATGCCGATTTTACGCACGTCTCCAAAAACTTTTACGCACGAAAAAAATAATCAGCGGATCACTGATTCATCAGCTTCCAAATGCTAAATGCACCTAAAACCAATTAAATGCATCCGATTCGAAACCCCTACAGTTTCTTTCAAAGCTTTCAAAGGGTTATTCATCTCTCTTTCTCTCTCTCTCTCCTCTCTTTCGCCAGTTCACCAACAACAAACATGACAAAGCTGTCATGAAGCACAGTTTAGTGTCATCCAACGCAGGCGGGGATCTGTGGCTTCTTTGGCTCACGTCGGTAGACCCATAGACATACTATACATATGTATAGTATGTCTATGGGTAGACCTAGGCCCACTCATCAGGCGCGTTCTAGATCGAGGTTCATGGGCGTGGCTGGGGTCACATGTCCACACTTATCCTCTGACTCTATTAACATGCACGCGCTAGTAGCTACTAAGCATTTGCGTTAAAAACCCAAAGTTGACAAGAACATGATGATAAACAATATTTCACCTAGTAATAATAGTACACCTGGATGCATTTAGTGCATTTTTTTACCGTTTTGCCATCATCCTTTGTCCCTGACGTTACATTTGTTTGGAAGATTAAACACCATCGATATATATTAGTGACACACACCCACTCATAGACAATCAGTTGTATGAGTTAAAAATGTTTTATTTTGATTTTTAGACGTACAATGTCTCAGTTGAAGGTGCAGATCAGTGCCGTCTAGCGGTATTTCTCAGACAGAGCCAGAGCAACCTGGGCGAGGAATTTGTCAACGGCAACGTGCACATCGGGGGTGAAATCATTGGGATACTTGTTGGCCAGCACCACAAGAAAGTTGTGGAAGAGGAGCTGTGTGGGGATGAAATAATTCATGTTATTCGTGGGGGTTCAGTTGCCTACTAAAACCTTTTGTAGTTTTGCATGCCATAAGAAAGTCACCTAGTAGCATGCCATAAGAAAGTCACCTAGTAGTATACCTTGAAGTTTGCTGGATCCACTCTCAGTTCAGAGGCATGGCGCTCGCTCAGAGCAAGGAGGCCGCCGAAGATGTCATCGATGTTGGCCACAGCGAGGGCGACTCCCCCCATCACCCTCTTACCGTGTTCCCTCACGGGTGCGGACCCGGGGCTCAAGTCTGGCCAGTGGGCAAAGTAAGTCTTGGTTTGAGGGTAGACAGTCAGCATTCTGGAAAGAGAGAGTGAAACAAAAAAAATGAAGCTCTTATTTCAGTCTGAATCATTTACTCTATAAACGTAAAGAAATGTATATTAAAAGATAGACATGCCTGGATAGGGTGTCACTGCCAATCTCATCGGCATCGCCGGCAATCTTAGCCCAAAAGGCTGTCACCACCTTCTTGTCCTTTTTAGTTAGACTCATCTTGTATTGGTCTCAGGTTACACCCAGATTCTGCCTATGGGCGCCCGTTGCTACCATTTATATATGTTGGCCAGCCCGGAGACACACCTTCGGCCACTAACAGATTGAACCTTTGCCAGCTAAACGAATATTCGAGTATCCTCCCATGCCTTAAAGATTGTGGCCAACGCCCTCCTATTAGTTCTTACAAGTTCCGTCAAATTTCTATAATTCTTCATCGATCAATTACACGTTGAAACACATTATAATTCTTGTAGCAGTGAGGTATGAAGGTCTGGTACTTAATAAAAAGTAAATAAGGATATGTCAAAGCAAATAACAGACTGTTAACAACTGGAACAATCTGATCCAAGAATGGGAAATAAAATGACCCATTTGCAAAAAAAACATGCAGATAATTAAGATAATAATTTAATGCAGATAATAAGTTGATGACAAATATTTTCTTAAAAATAAATATACTGACAGCCTAACACAGGATAGGAAAGCAGTCAAATAAAATATATGGACCGTCATTTAGTATTTTAGTTCTGATTTAGTCAGTCTCAGAAGTTATTGGCATTAACGCTTCAAATGCAGCTTGATTAGAAAATCACGGATTATCACAGAAAAACGCCTTTTAAATCTGGTCCACTTTTTAATTGCGTTTATATGAAATATTTAATGCGAAGCTGATGGGTGGAGGTTTCGTGAGGGCCGATAACAGAAATTTGTGAGTGTGGGGGGCAGAGATAAGCTCCATACATGAATTGCCAGAACTTTGGTTGGTAGCCAACTAATATCATGTTTGTGTTATTCATGTCCTCTTACGTTTACCACAGTAGACTTTAATTACAGTTTCAACCCTGTTTAGTGTTTCTTAAACGTTTCTACATTTTTGAATGATGGCCTTTTGGGGGATTATGCTACTAATAATAATAAGAGAGTTGAAACTTAAAAGCAAAACATTTTCTCAGTTAATTTTTTTGACCCACCCCCCATCCCCTTTAAGTTACTTGCCATATACAGACAACAAGGCCATTTATCATAAATTGATAAATGACACAACAGACAACATAGTGCAACAAATCATTTAACAGAGAAAGCGAGTGATTTTCCTATTTGAACATAGGAGTCCATGACTTCCGAATATTATAAACCACATTTTTAAGGGTTTACGGCACATGTAAGGGTTCACATGTTACAGCAAAGGAATAAACATGGGTTTTACATTATGTTGTATAACGGAGAGGTCGAAATTGATATTTAAGTGGAATTATATTAAGCAGCCTACATTATTGTATGGCCTGTGCGTTTTTAGTTTATTACTATGTAGCAGACCACATAGGCCTACTGTGAAAAACGCTTAGTCATAAATTAGTAATACTATACACTTAACCTACATTGATATATTGTCCCTAAATACCCCTTGAAAAGGCGTGGTCAGAGGTCCAACTATCAACGTTACCAGGAGGGCATCATCCAATAGATTTATTGTTTTGGCTTCAGGGAGGAGCCGGGTAATTTCATAAATAGGTCAGCGAGAATGTGACACTTATGATTCATGTTCTCGGACACAAGATAAATCATCGAACATCACCATGGTTCAGTGGACAGACAAAGAGCGTGCTATTATCAAGGGCATCTTCAGCAAAATGAACTATGAAGACATTGGTCCCAAAGCTCTGCAGAGGTAAACATGGCCAATCTCCACCGTTTCATCATTAACGAAAGTTTGAGCTCTCTCTCTCTCTCTCTCTCTCTCACACACACACACACACACACACACACACGCATAATGTACCCTATTTATCTGGATCTTCTACCCAGGTGCCTGATCGTGTACCCTTGGTGCCAGCGCTACTTTGGTGGATTCGGGAACCTGTACAATGCTGAGGCCATCATCACCAACCCCAAAGTGGCGGCGCACGGCGTCACGGTGCTCCACGGTCTCGACAAGGCCGTGAAGAACATGGATGACATCAAGAACGCCTACAAGGAGCTCAGCGTGCTTCACTCTGAGAAGCTGCATGTGGATCCCGACAACTTCAGAGTGCGTTCTCTCGCCAACAGTAAAATTAGTTTCCCGAGTAAACAAGACGTGCATGGGCCTAGAGATGAATAAAGAAACTAATTTAATATTTTTTGTATGTTGCAGCTGCTGGGCGATTGTCTGACCGTTGTTGTTGCTGGGAAGATGGGCCTTGGTTTCACACCCGACATCCAGGCTACATGGCAGAAATTCTTGGCCGTTGTGATCTCCGCCCTAGGCCACCAGTACCACTAAATCTTGACTCCTTGGGCATAAACTTCACAAAATACGTTGTCCTTATTATGGATCAATAAAAGTAGCATCAGCCTAAATCTTGTTTTTGTCATGTGTGTATGGATTGCATTCACATAATAGTATACCATGAATAAAATGGAGGCTAAGTATACTCACTGTCACTATCGTGATTCAAGACTGTTAATGGCTACAATGAAAATCAGTCATTGTCACTAATCAATATAAAAAAGTACTGCATAGAACCAGTTAAGAAACAGGCGACGTGCTCCATGGATATTTTTGCCTTGCGTTTTGCGTTTAACTTAACAATGCAATCAGTGTTAAAGAAAGTGCATAACATGAGTGTTTAAGAGTGCCCCCCCCCCCCCCCCCACCAGTTATTGTTTACAGTTTGGAAGTTAACTGGGTAGTAACTGCACCTTAAACCACGCCCCCCAAAATGTTATTGGTGACACCTACTTTGGTGCAGAAAGTTTAGGACAGATTTGATTTTGATTAATACTTTGGATTATAGGCTATATCCACCTGGGGTACAGAAGAGAGATGGCGCTTCCTGCCCAAGTGACTGATTTTATTTGGTTCTGTCCCTTGACCACTTTTCACACATTGTATTCTGGAGATCCATATACTTTTCACAGAGGACCCCTTCTTGGTCCTTGTGGTTGTTGGCAAGTTCATGACTCTACTGGCAATGGAGTGGCCTTTTACTTGATTTGATAAAGACATGCAGTGATGAAAATTAGTTTTTTCTATATGTGCTGCTTTAACATTCTCCATGTGCTGCTTTAACATCCTTTACTACAGTAAGCCTAACATGTCTTTCATTTTTGTGCACCAATTAAACGGAACGAACTGCAAGTATATATCATAAATACCTTTTCCACTTCATACTTTTTTTTTACCTCTGTTTTTTCTCGGCTTTTATGTTTGATTGTATACCCAGGGCATTGCTGTAAAAGACCTTGATGCTCAGTCAGTTTTCCCCTGAAGAATGGATGATGATGATGTAGTCAGAAAAGAGGGGACTCCTTTTTGACATCTAGCGAGTACATGGTAACAGCCGTGGAAGAGAGTGAAGGTAATGGCTCTCTCTCCTGTCTATTCGTAAAACTGTTTGAAGTTTTTAAGTTTTGACAATCCCTGCAAAAAGTATTTGGTTAAATTGTATACCAAAGGACACACAAAAGCCTGAATGGCCGTTAGCAAACACTAACGGATCACACTGAAAACACATATTCGACTGAAAAGCGCACAAAAAAACTTTTCGATGCCTGCAACACCTTAAAAGTCGGATTTTGTCATGTTTACCACTGTATTGGATCACTTCTTTTTTATCATGGCTCTGTGAGTGTCAACAGACCGAGAAAACAGTTGCAACACCATCACATTTTTCCTATTTACATTTTACAGTGTGCCAAGATTTTTTAAAAAGGGGCTTTACTGTTAGTGTAGCCAGTAATGAGTAATATATGAATATGATCCCTCCTCAGTGGCTGCCTTTACGAAGGCTTTCAAAGGTGAACATCCAAAAGTGTTTTGTCCCTTGTGGAGCTGCGACATTTCAGCACTTTTACAGCTCCGGCCAAAGATCGATGAATTCAGCACCATGGATAGCATATGTGGTCAGGCACGGCAGACATGCAAAGCAATGATCCGGAAGTCCTACCTGTTTTTCTTATTCTTAGGTGTTAAAACCTGTACATCTGCTTATTTCGTTGTACAGTGTGTTTAGGGATTCTGAATCGGTCAAATAATGTACGTACCCCTTTTTAAACTATAATAAAGTAGTTACAAATAAAAAGCGATAAAGCGGTTATTAATTAGCCCATCAGAGCATTCTGTCAAAATGTCAATAGCACTTATTTATTAATTTACGTATTATTCCGTATTTTACGTGCCTGTAGAGGGCGCCAACAGTAAACTGAACACAAACTTTCTTAGATTGAAAAGTTGCGAGTGTTCCCTCGCCCTGTGCTCATGTGTATTTATTTACTCCACCCAAAGTAGAATTCTACTGCGTTTTAATATTCCCGTATACCACCACTACTACGAGGCTACTACTACTACTAATAATAATAACAATAATAATAAACTAATATAACATTAACAATACACCAACAACAACAGTAGTAGTAGGCTAGTAGTAGTAGTAGTAATTGGCCTAGTCGGCCTAGTCGTAGTGGTAGTTGATGTTGTTGTTTTAAACAGCTTATATCTACAACAAGCCAACACCAAGGTTTTTTTGTTATCATTTATTACAAAAATTGCCAGTTTCAGTTCATTTCCGACTAGTAGTAAGAGCAATAAATCATTCAATTTGCAGTCTTATGCCCAATTCTCATCTGTATTTTTCCGCCAGAACAGCAGCAAACGCCGATAGGTATTTGTCCATGGCAGCGTGGGCAATCGGGTCGAACTCATCCTTCATGTTAATTGCCAGCGTTACCAGGATACAGTGTGAGAGAAGCTGGAAACAAAAGGCCAGTTCAAATTAGACATGGAAGTTGATAGAAGGAACAATATTCCATCCATTTAGATAAAGTCAAATGTTTAATTTAGTAGAGAGCACATACTGCATATGCTGATACATGTTCGTGTCGTACATGTCTACCTTACTGAATTATCTTTATTCTCTTGCGACATGCTTGCATGAAATCAGGGAAAGGGATCACGAATTAATATGGTGCACTCACACATAAACACTTCGACATTAATGGCAATAGTACAAAGTATGTGAACCTTGAAATTAGTAGGATGTATTCTTAGCTGATAAGCATGGAACCTGCTCAGTGGTGCAAGCGTTGTGGTTAGGGTAGTGATGTTTTGTGCCCCTTCAAGTAACGCCTCCACAATCTTTTTCCCGTGAGAGAGCAGATGCGCCGATCTAGGGCTGATGTCCAGGTGAGCAAAATATGTCTTGGTCTTCGGAAATGTCGTGAACATTCTATGGACCAATGGCACAGGACAACCATAAACGCTTGCGAAGTACGTCCATACTGTGTAAGCATACGTCATTGGCGACGTCATTTATGTATGACTGATGTATGATTATGTATGATGTAATGCTATTAATTTAATCCAGTCCAATCCCCAGACATAAAACATGCAGGGAAGATATATCTCACTATTATTGTGGCAATTAAACAATGTCATCAACAACTACGGTCAGCCATGTTTAATGAACAACCACTTGACACTTCACCCAATAAACAATTTGCCAAACAAAACTGGAAGATATTATTATCAACGGAATGACATTACCTTAAAAGAGCATCAGAACCAATATCCTCTGCAATCGGTAACATTCTTTCCCATATTGTGACAAGTAGTTCTTTCTCGTAGCTTGAAAGCATCGCACTCTGATGTTTATGATGCCTGCTCCAAAAATTAGCCCAGCGTCCCTGAAGTTAGAAGTGCGCGTCGTCAAAGTCAGGTCTATTCGACCATCGTGCCCTCTGTTTTTTTATAGCTACTTAGGCGTCGATGTCCAAAATATAATCTCAATAGGACTAGACTATGGTTATGCTTTTAGTTGTATTTAAATCAGAAATTAATTAGGTACAAATCCTCCTTCGCACTGTATCTCTCTGTGTGGTTTCGACAGTGGACTGGCCGCGGAGTCAAATGGGGTCACCGCGTCAGTAAGCCTAACTGTTGAACTCAATGAACTTATTTTGGCTACGTCATTTTGGGGTGCACTGAAAGATAGGGACAAATCTTGGTAATAGTATAGTACTAATAGTATAGTACTTTTATGCATACTTTACATAGTAGACCTACATAGAAGAGTATCAGAAACCCTGTTGTTTCATATTTTGACATTTCGATATTGTACCATTGAGCTCTAAACACTGTCTTTTAAGTTAACTGAGATGGCCTGTATTTATGTTAACCTTGCTTGCCCTCTTGGTTGCCTAAGTTCTTGCTTTGTACTTTTTTGGGGCAGATCAGTTTTGAATGTTGCCATCTATCAGTTAGGGCAAATAATAGGCAGTCATTCACATGTCATCAAAGACATTGAACATAACAGGTTTCGACTGTAGTGTTAATAAGAGAGAAATATGAGCAGTTTGATCCAGGCAGTTTGTTTTTTATTTGATTTCATTTACAAACACAGGGAAAGAAACATTACAGTGAATTCAATGATCTCATATTTTCAGAGAACTATACATTCCATTCACATGTACAAATAGCTTTTAATGTGACAGCATGGTCAAGCCTTTTAGCTACATTTTCTTATTGTTGTGAAGCTTCTTCGTAGACTTGAGGCTGTGGCCCATTAGAAGACAACAGTCTTCTACTGGGGCACAGTTTGTGTCCATGCACATCTGTGTGTGTATCAGGGGTGGAAATTAACTTTGCAAAATGTCAATTTATACAGACACCAACAAATAAATGGTAAAATTTATCAGCCACTCAACAGGAAATTGATTTGTGTCCTAAATCTACCAGGCACTTTTATATTTTACCAGCATTTGGCTGTTGGCTGGTGCGCATTTCAATCCCTGGTGTGTATGTGTGTGAGCATATGTGTGTGTGCATGTGTGAGTTTTCCAGGACTCCCCTATCAGTGGCTCAAGATGGAGGTTTTGGCTGGGTGGAGGCAGCTGGCTGCAGTAATCACCCCCTCTCAGGACTACCCTGCCCTCCTCTCACACACGTCAGGTCAGCCAGTTCACCCAAGCCCCGGCAGCGTGTGTCAGCTACTAAACATGACTCAGCAAAACTTCACACAACCATTGACTAAACACACTGCTACTGCTAAAGGTGTATAATTGTTATCAAACAACACGTCAAAGCAACACTAAGTAGTTTTTTCAACCTTAAAATAATGTTTGCAAAATTGTTTCAGTGGTTCATCAACTTGTAACAGGGTGAAAGGCACTTCTTAATTCGCTTTGCCGCCCTCCATGGGCTCTAACCGCACTAAGTAAGTTTGGAGGTGCAGACCGTCTCACTGCAGTTCGAATAAGAGACAATTCCACTTCCAACCTGTAGGGAGACCGAAGACAAAAGCCACTTGGTGTTGCTTTCAGATGCACGTCAGTCAACAGGTGAATATGATCTAAAAAGCAAATTTCATGCTATGCACAAGCACAACAGTATTACCAGACATATTTGATTATGTAACCCAGGGAATATGTGTATATGGTAGCAGTTTACAGAAGTTTAGAGATCAGTAAGTTCAATACCGTAAAAATAAAACTATAAAGAAAAGTGTTTTTCCCCCAAACCATGGATTGTAATGTTGAGTTCAGTTACATCAAACTTCTTGAATTAACACAGTGATTATAAAACAAAGTGCCTGAAAAACAATAAACATTTACATCATTTCTTGCAAAAAAAGAGTTTACAGATACTCTCATACACACATTGTAGATAATATAGACAGAGTTTATAGTGAGAGGCTGCTGAATGATTAGAGATCTCACAGTCAAACTGCTGTTTTAACACATAGGTTACAAGTGAGTCAATGATCATGATCTTAAAACTTTCCAAAGTATATGAACCAGCACAAGAAGTAATGAAAACTGACTTTTTCATTTGGTTTCTAGATGTGTATATTGTGCTTTATAACAATTAACTATAATTAAAGTCTCAGTAATGTTACATAATCATAATCTTTAGACATTCTTATACACTCTTAAATTTACACATGCTCAACTACATTCTTATCTTTCTAAAATGTAATACATTACCAACTTTTACACCACCATTGCACACTACCTGAACAAGATGGGCACTCTCATGAAGTCATTAAAGTTTAAAGAGCCTGCAGTTAGCAACACACTCACATATCCTCCTCACCCTTGTGGCCGTCCTGGCCCTCCTGGCCCTCACCATCTCCAAAAGCCCTCTGCTGCTTTGGGCACGATGCCACCAGCGATGACTGGCATTCCCCCTGCAGAGCCCTCGTGGCCCTCCTACCCACTGGCATGAGGGGTGGGCCTTCACCCATCCACCCACTCACCCACCCACCCACTCAAGCCATCCACCCACTCACCCACCTACCCACTCACCCTCCCTTCCACCCACCCATCCACGTACCCATGAGCAGACTGGCAACAGGCTGCAGGATTGTGTTGGTGAAAGGAAGTATGTGTGTGTGTCTTTGTGTGTGTGTGTGTCAGTGCAGTATTTGTATTGATGTGGGAGACACAAAATGGTCTTTTTAAATATTTGAGTGCTGTGTTGCTTTTTAATAAGTATTGGTCCTCCCAAATAAAATCATCAAATGTATGTGTCTGTATGTGTTAGTATGACTTTGAGTAAGTGTGTGTGCGCGCATGTGTGTGTGTGTGTGTGTGTGTGTGTGTGTGTGTGTGTGTGTGTGTGTGTGTGTGTGTGTGTGTGTGTGTGTGTGTGTGTGTGTGCAGTGATTACAGTTTTTCTCAATTGGTTTGGTACATTTCTCACATCAGAATTGAAATTCTCAAAAGTTCTTGTTCAATTGTCACATCATCATGCCATTTGTGTAGATGAAAAAGGCAATTTCTCATTGCATTGAACAAATTGCAAATGCTTTTGTCCATCCATGCAAATGATTGTGTACAATTCTCAGTTTTTTCGTACATTATCAATTGCCTTTGTCATGCTAATCAAAATGCTTTGTTATGGGAATCTATCAAATAGTCTCACTCCTCAAAACATTTAGGCTATAGTTCATCATATAAGTCTAACCAGTGCAAAATGATTTACCAAGCTATCATAACATGTCAAGCACATTTCTATACATTTCCATAAGACATTTGTAAATATGATCTAAATTGGTAAATTGCTTGAATCTAGACTTTTTCTAATGAAGACAGTTGAGAAACCAATGATCAACAGTTTTCTGAATGAGCTCAAGGGAGCATCTCATGAACAATCTACTGGAAAGTATATAACCAGAGCACAATACAAAGTTACAATGTCTAACAATGGAAGGACAAGAAAATGGACAACAACAGGGAGAAGGAGAGGAAGAGGGGTGAGGCTGCATGGTGGAGGATTTGGAAGAGGATGGATTAGGCACTCCTGAAGATGCTATCCACGCTGCCGGTGTCACGTGGGTGAAAATTCGTGGCCTGACAGACGAGAATGTGAAGAAGCTGAAGATCAGGATAAGGATTTAGAATTTGGGGAGATGTTCATATTTTCTGTTTACTTACTGTATGACCTATGTTTATATTTTTAACCTATGTTTACTTACTGTATTTTACCTTTGTTCTGTGCAGTGCTGTCTTTTTTTTCTTTACGCACTGCAATGTCAATGTCTGCCAATAAAGAAGTCATTCTGTAAATGTGAATCTTGTCTTTTACAATCAATCAATCTTATACATTATATGAGGTGAAATGTACACTTCTCATCCCACCTAAACCACATTTTACATCAAAATGTCCCTTCGAAGTGCACTATTCAATTGCCAACATGACTAATGAATTTGACTGTCTTATCCGTACACAGTGACACAATGACTAAACATTCTGATGGCACTGACACGTATTTTGACACAAAAACTTGCTTTTGAGGGATGAACTAAGCATTTTGAGCAAGAGACTGGCTTTTGCAGGTGATCCACAGTGTTTTGCTATTTGTCCAAACTGTTTTGAGAAATGCACTCGATCTTCTGCAAATTGCAAGAAAGATTTGAAAAATGTACCAAAGCGATAGAGAAAAACTGTAATGTAATACTATGCACTGAAGGCCACATAAAACGTTTTTGGAATACTGCAAAACTAATCTAACAGACATAAACAAACCTCATGATGGTGTAATGGTTCACTGTAATGTGTTATTGTTTAAACTCCCTGCTAATTTGATGGAACTTGGACAATTTAAATTAGTAATTTGAACTGGGTGTCTCCCAAATAAAGTTATATTTTAACTTACTTAGCTTGCGAAATGTTCTAATGTCTGTCGAATGCATCAGCTCACAAAAGCCCCCTAGTGGTCTATTCCGCCACACATTGATGTTGCACATGATGCTTATCCTGCTGCACTTTGTGAACTTGTGTTTAAACAAGTTCACCTGAAAACATGTACTTTTTGCTGTCATAAGTTTCTGATATTACTGCAGTATTTCCACAAAAAGGAGAGACATTTTCTGTGTTGTTTTTCATTCATTCATCTGTGTTGTTTATGATTCTTTCATCAGCAATCAACCAAAATTCAAATGCATTATTTTTTTATTCTGCCGTAACAGTCACATAAGAACCCTGCAAGATTCTGGAGGGAAACACAAGATTAAAGAATTTCTAAAATGGAGGAATATTTTATGAAATTTCAACTGCAATTTCCACAACAACAAGATCTGCCATTTTTTGACATGAAAATTACAACACACACACACACACACACACACACACACACACACACACACACACACACACACACACACACACACACACACACACACACACACACACACACACAAGATCAAGTTTACAAGTAATTTATTCCCCAGCATTAGGTAATGGCAGCACTCTGTCATAGTACATAACACTTCACTAGTATAACTTTAACAGCAAATCTATAGACTATAAGGGCACTGCTTGTCATTTGATGTTGTGTAACAGCATTCACCACACCTGTTACATAACTGGCAGAAATTTGTTTTGTGATATATTGTGTATCCAGAAATTCAGCCAACATGAAATTTGATTCCCACTGGTGGAACAGATGCAAAATCGTTTTAATGTTTGAAATCGGCCACTGGGCTGAGTACAACAACATAAAAACACAGGTGAAGGATGATGAAAAAAACAGATAAATAATGAATTAATGCTACTTTAGACATTTGCAGATGTTGCAGCTGCACTAAAGGGGGTTTCCAGTCTGACAATTGCCTTTGGACAGAACACCAAAGAACAAATGTTGAAAAACTGGTAGGGCAGATTGTCTATGCTTGTGTAGCATGTTTTGCAATAATAAAATGGTCTCTAGCAAATCCAATCCTTTTGAGCAATATAAACAATGTCAGTTTCACTATTTCTCTTGGAATTTTGACTGCAAATATGTCAGAACTGAAAACTGCAACATAGTTACATGTACTTTTACTCTTTATTGAAGACAGTAAAATTGGTTTGGTCAAGAACTTTACACGTTGGCAAAGGAGTATCATATACGTATATCTTTCTATGAATTGAACATGTAATAAATATGTATAAATGTTTCTTGAAATGTATAAATATGTATAAATGTTTCTTTAAAGTGGCAGATGCTGTGTGTTACATGTTCAGAAACTATATTTGAATGGCAGTTACAACCGAGGGTAGATTACACTAAATGCCCAGCAGATGGCGCCTTCTTAACTGTTTTTACTGTACTGCAGGCTTGCTGTGCTTTGTGTCGACAGTGTAGGTCTGACACTAAATGAAATTGAGTCGGATATATAGTGCAACGTGTCTAGCATAATGTCAAATGCTGTCAACCCCCATACACCACCATCCAATAATGTAGCATGGAAACATGGGGCATTGGGTTCCAAAACATTTGTGGATGCCTGGTAAACAATCTTGAGATGCAATCAGCGCGGGGCTTGTTCTCTCGGGCTGATGACAGACACTGGGAACATCTAAAAAACACACATTGTAATTTCCTCAGCAGGAGCCTCTGCTGTTCAGTCCAGCCAAAAAGTTGTACTGAGAACGCGTACATGTGAAAGGCATCAACAGTCCTGACCTCCAGCAGAAACAACATTGGTAACGACCGTTAATGATACCTTGCCCAATCTTTTTATGTGAAGAAATGTCTCTGTTATATGTTGTAAATCCCATATGCATGCCTCAATCTACTGTTTGTGTGTTCCCATAATATGTATGTATGTTTAAATATATGTGTAGTGAAGATGAATTTCCCTGAAGAGACATTACACTAGCTACCTAAGTTTAAAAATCTTGTTGTGTGAAACTGCTATGAAAATAGCAGACCTAGATCATTCAAAATATATTGTTTCTTTTCTTGGGTTATTTATGTATTAAGTTAGATATATAAATAGTTTGGGCAAGAATACCACAAGACATGAAAACACCATTAAAAAGCTTCATCTTCTTGGCGGCCTAGTTACTATGATGCCATTGTTTGTTGTTTTCTAGGCCACTGTTGTCATAGTGTTATTAGCAGAAAGCCAAATGCAAATGTCACAGCTGGTCTAGTTTCTCAGGGGAGACATATACAGACGAGTACTTGAGTCATAGCTGACAGAGCTGGATGTTCCGTTGCAAATGTCTCGTATCCCATTAATTCCTCAAATTGAAAATCAGAATGCCCTGTCAGGCCGAGCTTATCGTATTACGAGCCGCATCTCAGAAGGGGAGCGATGCCGGTTATGAAACCGAACAGGATCCCTAATTCAATTTTCTGTCCGGTCTAACCTGATTTGGCCACAGCACCTCTGCCCCTGCCGAGTCAGTCAGATGACACATACTCTCAACGGCTAGGCCCAATCACGTCCGACACGGACCGCCCCGGCGCTGTCATATCCATAAAGGGAGGTAGACGCACTGAATATGAGACAATGGAGGGCTTTATACTGGATAAAAATGCACAAGTTTCGCTCATAGGCTGGGTATGCGGGTGTCATGTCTTCCACAAAGGTCATGTGCAAGCTGGCATAAAACTGGCAATGAGAAAATGCATGGGTGTTGTCAGATCAGTTACATTATGTCTAAAAATACATAGGTTACAGAAAGCACTTTCTTTAGTTTCATATTACAGATTTTTTCTCTCTTTCACTTTGGTACATTTTTTGAATCTTTCTTGCAATTTGCAGAAGATTGGGTGCATTTCTCAAAACAGTTTGGACAAATAGCAAAACACCTGCAAAAGCCAGTTTCTTGCTCAAAATCCTTAGTTCATCCCTCAAAAGCAAGTTTTTGTGTCAATATACGTGTCAGTGCCATCAGAATGTTTTGTCATTGTGTCATTGTGTATGGATAAGACAGTCAAATTCATTAGTCATGTTGGCAATTGAATAGTGCACTTCGAAGGGACATTTTGATGTAAAATGTGGTTTAGGTGTGATGGCAAGTGTTGTACATTTGACCTCCTATAATGTATATGTGAGAGATTGATTGCAAAAGACAAGATTCACATTTACAGAATGACTTCTTTATTGGCAGACATTGACATTGCAGTGCATAAAGAAAAAAAGACAGCACTGCAGAGAACAAAGGTAAAATACAGTAAGTAAACATAGAAAAAAATATAAACAGGTCATACAGTAAGTAAACAAAAAATATGAACATCTCCCCAAATTCTAAATCCTAATCCTGATCTTCAGCTTCTTCACGTT
>CM050210.1:20623719-20636219 GCA_027475355.1 Coilia nasus | reverse complement strand
GAGATTGAGGATTTTTGAAACTATTGACAGAATTGCAATAAAAAATATTTAAAGTTTTAGATAGCAAAATTAAATGCCACTTACTGTTATTCAGCAACAGTCTATCTCAAAGAAGACTTTATTTAGCACGTTGTCACATAAAAGCGTGTGTGTTAAAGTTGGACCACATGAGTCTGGCACTGCCTACCCAGTTCTAAAAACTGCTAACTTGCATAACAGTCTGCATGACAGTAAGCGATTATCCAGTCAGATGCCCATTCCCTGCATGGTGTCTGTGGGCATCCACCCACTCCTGCGCCATGCCAGCCCACACACGGCGCCCACTCTGGCCTGGCTGCCCTCCATGTGGAGTGGGTGGGCAGGTGGTGGGGGGTGGGGAGGAGATGAGGACAAGGCAGGCGGTACAAGGTGAGAAGCGGACACGGATCCTACTGGGCGTCAGAGGCATTATGTCTGTGTTCTGTACTTTGGGCTGGCTTCTATCTGCAACATGTAAATACAGAAAGGGTTTTAGTGCCTCATTTGGCTTTTTTAAGATTACATTTTTTAAGCTTTTGGGAAACAAAACAAACAAAGGAACACAGAAACACTGACTCATCAATCACCATATAAGGAGACAAGGGGAAACACGATACCTAAGACCAGAAAGAGGTGCTGAATATGGAATGAACTGGTGTTTCTAATAATACTAATACTTTGGCTGATGCTGGGTGATGCATGTATTCTCTCACCTATGAATATGTTTTTAATTTTGTCCCTGCTAGACATGTCGTTCTGACCTTCACTTATGTACAAGGCCATGGAATATAAATTTTGTGTATTCTGAGCCATCTTGATTTTAAATACCATCAGAATTGCATAAAGGACTGCAGCACAGAGTATGAATGAATAGGAAAAATCTATTATAGGCTCCCGTTTGTTCCACCACCCAGTCATTATCCTTTATATCTTATCCAATGTGCAAAAATAACCAAATACACTGACATACAACAGATATATTTCCAACCTTCTGGAATGTTCTTGCGTGCTACAGGTCACTTTTTCTCCTGGAAGTGTTGTACATGTCACCTCACTAATGGCCAACCCTGAAGCTACTTTGACCATTGAACCCTCTCAGCCCCTTTGAAGTTTGATATGACGCCTCTGGAAACTAGAATAGCACAAAACATGCTCTCAGGCCCATCTTAGAGTGACCAAGGAGATGAAAGTGATGCTGGGGTGTTAGGGATGAGAGGGGGCAAGCAACGCCATTGGAACAGTCTGTTGTGAGAGTGCAAAAGGGTATCCAGCGTTGGGGGTGCTGGAACATGCGATGATAGACAGGTCACCTCTTCAGTC
This sequence comes from Coilia nasus, assembly GCA_027475355.1. Taxonomy (NCBI): domain Eukaryota; kingdom Metazoa; phylum Chordata; class Actinopteri; order Clupeiformes; family Engraulidae; genus Coilia; species Coilia nasus. Next base: position 20,634,881 of record CM050210.1, on the reverse strand, counting down.
ACGCTTCAGCTTATAGACCCTCTGAAGCTCCCCCACTGAGCAGAGAGGCTCCAGCTGAGGCTAATTATACTGCAATGTCAGTAGGAGACCCTACACCACACTCGCAGAGGGACCATAACGTTTTAATATCTTGGATAATATTATTCCACCACAGCGTGCCTGAGTGTATGCTGTTAAACATAATTTAAGGCCTTGATGGAATTATTGTTCTCATGCTTTATTTAGCTCCCTGTGGTGGAACTGATGTTTGAATCTAAAAGTGCGCATGCTCAAAGAATGCTTGTTTTTTTCCAATCTCCTTGTGGGAATCATTTTGGGCAAAGGAACAAAATCATTATCATGTCCAAGCACATAGAACTAGCACCACAGGCCTAACTCATATTCTTTCTGTGAAATACTTCGGAAAAAAAAAAAAAAAACATTTTTATTATTGCATGCTGAAATATTTGATTGATATAAATGTGATTGATGTAAAATGCATGGAAAGACTTTCAGATGTGTTCTCACTCTTGCAAAACTGTGTGCAAAGATTCTCGGACTTGTGCGCACCACGGCTCTCCAGGAGCTACACTTGCCAACCTGGACATCATTTAGCAGAAAAGAATTTGTCAGGATTTTCTCTGGTTATGTACTGAGACGTACTGTACAAACACAGATGGACCTCCCTGGTGAATTTGTGCTTGGCCTGCCTGTGCCCACCCACCCCACCCCCCAAACACCATCCCTCTACCCCACCGTACCTTGTCCAGTTAACATGATATCTTAGTCAGCCGTCTATAACTCGGCTTGTCACAGTCTGATCTATGTGTCAGCTCCCTGGATTGGGTTTTCCTGAGCCCCCGAGCACTCGTCTCAAAGGTCAGCATGGCCTTGTCTGTGACTCAGGATCTCTCTGTCCATACTCACTGGGCACTCTCTGCTTTACACACACATTGGCCATGTGTGAAAAGTCCGACTCTCTCTGGTCTGGATCTCTCTGTCCATACTCACTGGGCACTCTCTGCTTTACATACACATTGGCCATGTGTGAAAAGTTCACTCCTTCACTAAATAGTGCACTGTGCAGGGTGTGAAATACTTTGTTGTGAATAAGTGAATATTTCGTATTCCACCAACACACACTCTTGTGTTTGGAATGCACAGTTGGTATTGTTTTGGGGTCTGGTCTCAAAAATAATCACGTCATGTTTTCTCTGACCTTGCAGATGTTTGGAGCTAAAAACCCATAAAGCAGTGATTATTAACTAGGTCCAGCACAGAGAGCTTCATGTTCTTCAGTTTCGCGTAAATAGCAATGACAATGTGTCTTCGATTTCTTCCAAAGGAATTTTGAATCATACATCCTGAGATTCATACTGTTTTATTCTGCAGGCCAAACCCAGCATGTTTCACTTCAGGAGTTGACGGTGTAAGCACCAAAAGTCCTGCAGTTTTTTCTTTAAGCTGGTGAGCCTCTTGTCTTTGATGTAGCACACTGTGTCACATTCAATATGATAATATAGAGGCAATATACAATCCCGTGATAGGACAATCCATTTGTCTGTCAGCCTGTAATACCTCGACCTGAGCTTAGAGTGAAGACTGTGCTCTCAGGTCATGCTTCGCTGGCATCCTCAATAGGACATGACCTCACCCAAGCAATACTCCCATCACTCACCCTTTAAAGAGATCAGAAAGGGTCAAATGGCTCAAGTCTATGAGGTCAAAGGTCACTCAGGGAAGATCTAATCCACATGTATTGGCCTTGAAGCAACCTTGTTGACCAACAATGTGATTAGCTGAATTGAGAACGTGTCACGCATGCAAAGGCACTTTGTATTTAAAACCTGTTCTCTCCACTGAGCCTTCATGCACTGTGAAATCCCTACAGTTGTGTAGCTGTTGCCTGGCTGGGATGAGGACCATGGGCGCACAGTGCCGACACTTTGATGTTAAAAAGCAGAACTTTTTGTGATCTCATGTTTCTGTTTGTGCAAGGGGGAGATATAAACCATCTACTGTTAAGAGCCAGCTTCATATTAATGGGATATCGTAGATATTAGCTTAGAAAGAAAGAAAGAAAGAAAGAAAGAAAGAAAGAAAGAAAGAAAGAAAGAAAGAAAGAAAGAAAGAAAGAAAGAGAAATAAAAGACAATTCAGGAGGGATTCATTGAAATTAGCTGCTTTAGCTCAGCTTTATTTTTTCTTTCCCTCAGAAAGAGCAGAGAGGGAGGGACTGAGAGAGAGACAGACAAAGAGAGAGAGAGAGAGAGAGAGAGAGAGAAAAGGAGAGAGAGATCTCCATTGCCAGTACCTTCGAATAGGCCCCTCAGTTTGACCTTAGATGCCCCAGGGGTTTATGGTCCTGTGGTGCGTCGTTATAAACACTTCCTGTCCTGACTTTACACCTGTAGTCTCTCCTCTCTCCACAGGTCCCTGAAGGCTCATGAGAAACTTGGAAAACTTTTTTTGTATGCTCTTTAAACCCCTTCTGTGTCTGGGCCTTCAGGCAAACTCTTTCTGTTGTATTTGACCCACAAATGGTTTAAAGTGGGACTAAACGGCTATAAATGGCTGCTCAGTTTTGGGATTCTCAACACACAGCCAGGACTATACTTACCTCCTCGTACCTCAGGTGAAAGTAAGCCATACACAGAAGCCACAATTAGAAGGCGGCTTTGCTTTAAATAGGCATTTGGTGTTTGTTTGTTCTGACAAGAGGAAGTTTACAGCACCTCACAGACTCACAGGACCATCCATCACTCAGGGCTACTGCTGCTGCTGAGGTGGCAGGCAACCGGAAGCCCATGTGGGGCTGTGTCCCCTCAAGATGGTAGCTGGTAGTGGGTGGGTGGGGGGTGTGGGAGTGGGATGGGAGGAGTGAAGGAGAGGTAGAAGAGAGGGATGGAGGGAGAGAAAGAAATAGAGAGAGAGAGGACAGAACTCCAACGGAGAGGTAGGAGGGAGAGAAAGAAATAGAGAGAGGGAGAGAAAGAAATAGAAAGAGACAGAGAGAGAGGACCTAACTTCAGAGGAGAGGTAGAAGGGAGGAATGGAGAGAAAGAGAGAGAGAGAGAGAAAGAGAGAGAGAGAGAGAGGACAGAAGGGAGGGATGGAGTGAGCGAGTGAGAGAGAGAAGGACAGAAAGGAGAGCTGGATGAGGGATTAGCGGCCTGTTGTCTCAGTGTGAGCGCTGGCACTGCTGCCTCTGCACTGCGTCTCAGGCGTCCACAGGAACTCATCCTGACAGGAGGGCGGGGGGTTCACTCCTCACCAAGCACCCCCCACCCCCACCCCTCACTTCCTCCTCATCCTCCTCGCCCCCCCACCTCCCCTTCCTCCTCCTCCTTCCACTACCTCTTTCATCTCTGCTTCCCTTTCTCTCTCTCTCCCAATCCATCTTTTCCTAGCTCACTTTTACACTGGCAAACCAGCCCCTCGTTCATTTCATTTTGTACAGAGGGTCTGGCAGTGCTTCCACTGGCATTGCTGTATTAGGCAGAATTTTGCCTAGCCAATCAGCGAACAGAGGGAGTGTTCGTGAGAGACGAAGTTGACTTTGTGTGCTACTGTACATTTTAATTGTAGTGCGTAGGCAGGCTAATTGCATTAACGTTAGCGATTGGGTAAAGCCAAAACTTCAAACTTCAGCAGAGTCCACACCTCCGGGAAGAAATTGTTTCTCAATACAGTACTGCCAGACCCTCTGGACAAAATGAAATGAAGTACGAGGGGCTGGTTTACCAGGCTAGCTCACTTATATATATGAGAACATGCAGAGTATGCAGAGGATACGTGCAGCAGTAAAGAGGTTGTGTTACAAAAACCATAAAATCCCAATAAGCCAATAAAAGTTTATGCTTCATTTCATCACTGCATACTTACGAAACACAAAACCTTCCCGGCAGACCATTCCCAGATATCTCAGAAATGCATCACATAAAATATGCAAATCACACATACATACCTCCTGACCTTCAGAGTAGAACCAGGCACGCTCTTTAACATGGCCTCGCCGGATGGCCATTTGTATTTTGTTTCCTCTTAGGTTCCATGTGCCGTGTTGCTGAACATTCCTCGAGCCACCGGTTTTCCAGTCCAACTGGTCACTGATTAACAGTCTCCAACCCGCTGGCTGTTTGTACACATCAGGTCTGGCTCTTAATCACCATTCCACATGCCCTCCGCTACTCCTCACCCACACACACACACAAGCACAACACACACACACACACACACACACACACACACACACACACACACACACACACACACACACACACACATACACGCACACTCCCACTTTACTCCCTGTCCCTGGGGCGCTGTTGTGTTGCAGCCGGCCAACACCCCCTCCTGAGTCAGTGTACCGGGCCCACTCATGTATGCGCACACGCGACCCAAGGGCCCCCTACGCCTGCCTCGCTCTTACATGGCTATTAATTACCGTGAAGTCAACCCCTTCCACCCACACACACACACACACACACACACACACACACACACACACACACACACACACACACACACACACACACACACACCATCCCCTCCCCAGCCGCCATGCTCTGATGTCAGAGTAGCAAAGGGATCTCAACTTCAATGCTTCATTTCATGGTGTTTTTTTTTCAACATGGTAATGCAATGTCTTAGAAGTCATGTAAAACATAGTAAGCTGGAAAATGATCACTTTTTTTGGAGTGACAGAAACTGTAGCAAGGTGTTTCTTTCTTGATAATATATTGTTTACTCTTGTAAACTAATTTTGAAGTTGTTTGAGGTGTAGCTGAGGTGCTCTCTATCTGCAAAAAATATTTCATTGCTATCAATGGTACATGCTATATTTGGGTACAAATTCCATTAAACAACTGATGTTCTAGAGTGTGTGGTAGATTTTTCAGTGGAAGAGAAAACAAATCATCAACACACTTCGCTCCTCACACATTGCTGTTCCTGGCATTGTTCCCCCACCCTCCTTAGAATGGATGGATACTGATGTTATCTCCACTAGAACAACAGGCATTGCCCGGAGGAAAAAAAAAACGCATTTCCTTCCACAAGTATGTGTTTAGTTGCAAGTAGGATGGGGGGATGCATTAATCAATGCAGCTTAAACATTTTGTTAAAAAAAGATGATACTATCTAGCCTGGTAAACCAGCCCCTCGTACTTCATTTCATTTTGTACAGAGGGTTTGGCAGTGCTTCCACTGACATTGCTGTCTTAGGCAGAATTTTGCCTGGCCAATCAGCGAACAGAGGGAGTGTTCATGAGAGACGAAGTTGACTTTGTGTGCTACATTTGTATTGTAGTGCATAGGCAGGCTAATTGCACATGTCACAACCAGATATCAGCGATTGGGTAAAGTCAGAGCCACTTTTTTTAAACTTCAGCAGAGTCCACACCTCCAGGAAGAAATAATTTCTCAATACAGCACTGCCAGACCCTCTGCACAAAATCAAATAAAGTACGAGGGGCTGGTTTACCAGGCTAGATGCTATCAGCAATGTGGCTGAAATATTTTACATGAGAGAATAGGCTGCCACTTCGAAAGAAAAAAGGACGTGGCGGTATGTACATTTCCTTGTTAAGCTTTCAAGATAATACCCAAACATGTCGAAAAGACGGCTCTCTGGACAAACCGCAAATCCCTTGCTGCACGTGTTCACAGCCAAATCTACTTTAGTAACACCACAACACTGCACAAACGCTATGCTGAGTTACCATGTCAGATCCACACTAATGAGTTAAGACACATACATGACATGGCATTGCAGTGTTGAACTGATCAGCTATCTGTTCCAAGAAGACATAGCATGAGATAAGATGACCTTCACAGCACTCTTTTGATGTGATAATAGATACACACATCCTGTGGGCCACTTGGTGAAGCTGAAACAGGAGCACCGGGATAAGAGAGGGTTAAACTCGGGTCACAGTCTTAATGCCTTCCACATGGCTATGGAGCCACTGGCATCCTACATCACATCTCTTTCCCTCCCTCTCACTTACTCTCTCTCTCTCTTTCTCTTTTTCTCTCTACAGACTCTCTTTCTCTGACAACTCTTTCTCTCTCTGCAGACACTTTCTCTCTTTCTCTCTCTACAGACTCTCTCTCTCTGACGACTCTTTCTCCCTCTCTCTTTCTGCAGACACTTTCTCTCTCTTTTTCTCTCTCTACCTTTTTCTCATTCTTCCTGCCTTTTTTACACACTTGCTGAATTCCTTTGTCACCCATATAGCTTTAATTCCCTGTCCATTTCCATGCCTCTGATGGATTAAGTCATGGCACAATATGAATCTCACTGTCTTGATCATTTTTCTTCTCTGTGTGACCTGATCAGACACGACAGAATAAATGCCCAGAATGCCCTCTCCGTTCCCTGATGGATTGCCTTTGACAATCCATTTACTCTAGGAAGGTTGCCATCAAAGCGCTCCAGTCTTTTCAGTCTTTTACCGCCTGCAGGGCACAGAGTAACAGCTCAACTGCTCTACAAAGGCAAAAGATCTTAACTCACCAGAGTGTGAAACTGAGAAAAACAACTTTAAAATCTTCCTTTTGCATGTGTTTTCAGTGTTACGACAAAGACAATGTTTTACCCCCCCCCCCCCAAAAAAAAAAACCCCCAACAAAATTGACTTAAGATATTTGGCTACCTAAAAAACACTGATCTTTATTGTTCCAAAAATGACAATAACTCATTGTCGCCCACAACTGAAGTTAGTCTTTCGCCTTTTCATGGCACAATAGCCCTGCTGCCACTGGTCCAGTCTTTGAAAACGAGTGGAGTCAATTCAGGCAGTCAGCTCTGCTTTCATGATGCTGTTTTCAGTCTAACTGCTTCACGGATAAAATTGCAGAGTTTATCAACGAGAACAATCTAGAACCTGGAGGAATCTACATTTTAAACATCTCTGGGTAGTCCATGTGGAAACACTTTCAGAGTTTTTCTCTGTGGAGGAGAACAGATCAGAGACCTTGAAATTATTCTGAGTGGAATGAAACTGAATGGATAAAATAATTGAAATCACTGATTATTATTTCACACAGTATTACGAATAATTTTCTGTAAAATTGTAACACATCTATTATTCACTATTATGTCGTTATTAAGAATAATAACTACACTTTCTCTGTCACTTTCTCTCAACTGTGAGTCAACCCTCAAGATCCTGCTGCAATGACTAGCTTCGTTTGGCACCTCCTGAAAAGGAGCTCTGGGTTTGGCAGTGGAAAATTCCGGCCGGAAGTTTGTCCGTCCTGGAAGAGGACTGCTTCTGATTTGCAGGAGGGAGAATGGGACACATCTCCGGGCTGATCCCTGTCCCTTCAGTCTCCTCCTCCTACACACACACACCACACACACACACATACACACCACACACATACACACACACCACACACACACAAACAAACACACACACACACACACTAACGCACACACACACACACCACACACACGCTGTAGCCAAACGTTTACAGGAACCACGTAATTGTTGTGTTTTGTGTTGCTGTCTCATGCAAACCAAAAGGCTTCCTTGATGAATATCCTTGCTTTATTTGAGGTTAGGTCCTGTCCAAATTCACAACAAACATAAAGTACAACTTCTTGTCGAGGCTGATGTTACTTGTAACCATGGGGTCACCTACATTTTCTAACATGGGCAGATTTTGGAGTCGAGATCTGTCAGATGCTGTTCTTCCACGGCCTTCCTGTTTGTGTCTTTGTGCGTTGCATTCACAGTGTCACCCCATTCAGGGCTCGTGGTGAGTGACTTCTTGGCAGACAAACGCCCCTTTCTTCCTGTAACTAGAGATTTATGCCATGGTCCCCTCACTCACTTCATTGTCCCTGGCCACAAATCCCATTACAGTTGCCACGGTTACCGTGCAACAGGGGCCTAGCTGATTTTTTCCATGTGCCCTCGATGGTTATTTGCCCCACTAGCCCCCCCCCCCCCCCCCCCCCCCCCCCGCCCATAGTTCAGTTCACAACTATGGTGTTTTAGGTGTCATTCTATGAGGCACCGTGTCCGTGCACCTGAGTCACACGCACCACATCAACTGGCTTAAACTTTAATCGCACCGCCCTGTGCGAGACACTGATTCCTCCCTCCCATCGATCCTGAACCTCAGTGCAAACACAACAGTGCCTCGGTCGCTTAATCTGCTATTTCATCTGGATCACCGATGTGTGTCTGTGTGCATGATATGCCCCATAAATAAACACAAAGGGAGAAATATGGAAGCCGCCTGTGACTCGGTAGATGTAGCAGAGCCTGGCAAGCCTCCATCACACTCAAGTCCATCTGGCATGCTGCGATTATTCTATCTATTATTCTGTGTGATTTTACACAGTGGAAAAAATCTAATGGTATTCATGACACTGCATGCTTCATATTTTTTAGGAGCAGAGATTATATAAAGCCACCAGGACATCTTTTCGGATGTGCAGGAGTCTACAGCCGAGACTGGCTGCCTGACTGGTCTGGGTTGATCAACCATGAAATGAAGGCAGTGGGGACATTTGTGGATGGATAAGGCTCCACAGTGGCTCCCTAAGTAAACCTTAGCTGGTAGCTGTTAACTTGGGGTGTGGGACCTGTTTGAAGTCAGAGCTTGGTTCGTGGACTTCTGGGCAGTACCACTTACAACACAGAGATGTCTCTTCACATACCATGGACATCCTTCTAAGACTATAGCTGAATTACTTTTATCCGAGAGTTTCTTTTGGTGAGCCCACGTTAATCTCACAAATATATTTTGTCTGACATGACCGGTCGGTGTGTCAACTGTGTTTTGTTTTGTTTCCAGCGCTCAAATCGAAACAAGTGGATATGAATGAAAGCTCGACAGCCGACGCCTATGAAAGCTGGCGATTGGCTCGTGACGTCTGACAGCCGCTTCGACGTTGCCTCCCACACTTTGTCGTTCTCTCGCGTAGGCGTATTTAGACGGTGAAACTGAACTACACACCGACTGAAACTCGCCGCCCTGTGTCGGGCTTCCATGAGGGAATATAGCGGTCGCTACAGGAAAGGATACTGTATCCGTTGAACCTGCTATTTCACCTCGCGTTTGAGCGCGCAGACGAACCCACGGATACAAGCTGCAGTTTTGGAAAGGTGATTATAGGACGGATAATTTATACATACCTTTCAGCCGTTCAGCGTGGTGGAGTTATGAAGTGACATAACTGATACTGTGGCATTTCAAGGAAAGGCAGTTTATTTATATGCTACTGGTTGATGCACAAACCCTGTGGCTGCAGTTCTGAAATTCCTTAGTAAGGTAAGATTTCCGACAGACTCCAGCGTACTCTTTGCCCTCAGTGTTGCTGCCGTTGCATGATGAGGAGAACATCAACGTTACCTTGTGATATCCAATTTCAGTAATAGGTGTAATCTTTCCGTCGGACTAAGGGCCCTGCTCTGAGCATATCAACACTTTAGTGTCAGAAGGCTATGTTTATCCCGTTTCTGAACGACTGAGACACAGCTTATACCGTAGCAGTAATTGGTGCTGCTTACTGGTACATTTACAGGCACGGGTTAAAATATGTAAGAAATGCGTTCATAAAATATATGGACATCAGACTAAGAATGTCATCCACTGTCTCTCGTGATAACCACTGGTACATTTTCATTACGCCACATTCCCTTCATTATTGATTAATGCAAGAATCTCTTCGCTATTCTACGAATGGGAATTTCCCTCCATGAACAACCGTTTCTTTCTTGGATTGTCCGAGTAGTGGACTTTGACACAATTCTCCCTTATTTGACCATATTATTAAATGACTATAATATGCTAATTCTTTTCTAAAATGGTCCCATTTATGGCTATATATCATCCTTCAGTAAATGTACCCTAACATTATTCGAATAACTGGTTAACAGGTTAATATAAACCAAATGATACTTAGTTGAATTGTAATATCATGAGAGTTACAGAAAATAACCTGCTGCTTGTCTATTTAGATTTACCAAAGGGATACGAGTTCCCATTTACGGGACACGAGTTCTTCATTGTAGTGTCAGATGCAAATAGGCAAACAAAGTTAACCGTGTTCAGGGGATATGTTTAGGGGACAACACTAAGTGGAAGTTGCGTGTAGGTTCAATAAATCACTGCACTTCACCGAGCATCTTAGTAAGTAGAGCGCTTCTTTAATGTGCATTCTGCAGTCCCTGAGCCCCCTACTGTAGACGGATAAGGCTTTTTTTTAGATTGTTTATTTGCCAGTTTGGGAAATTAGATGGTAAGTCTTAGCCAACTGAATTACATTTCCTAAAATTTAATGCCTGTATGCTGTAATCATTAATTTTGTGATACATAAATCCTCTTTCTTGATTAGCACTGGCTCAGGCTAATTCACGTAACTACTCAGATATTTGGCAATTAATTCTTACTAGTTCAAGTCAAATAGTCAGACACCTGTACAAGTAGAGACTTGTCAGTGTTGTGGCCATTTTAGAGTGGCCTGTGGACCAGAGGTCAAGCAGAAGTGTGAAGAGTGCAGTGCTGACAGTGGAGCTGTGGATCTAGAATGGCATTTGGTGGAGACTGGTGCTGGAAGAGATGTCAAAGCTTGTGAACATGGGTCAGGGTTGAGTCAGTCAGAGTGTGCGTGCGCACGTGTGTGTGTGTGTGTGTGTGTGTGTGTGTGTGTGTATGTGTGGAGAGAGTTGTGAGTCAGTTCCTCTGTGGATGGTCTCACAGGAAGACAGGATGGGATCTGAAGGAAACACAGGGTCCTCAGATATGTCACATCCTGGTGGATGACAGAAGTTAATTCGGTGGGTCATGTCACACAGTTTGTGTATTTGTTTTAAACAAAGGGGCTTTCATGGTTTAATCTATGACATCACAAACACTATTAGAAAACCGGTTAAAAATGAGACATCCAGTTACTGTTTCTTGTCATCAGTGTATATGTAATATATAATTATTACTAATTGTACCATGAACACTGAAAGTATGTTTCTGTATGTTACTGGTTAGGTGTTTTATCTGTGTCTTTTTGTGTAAAGCCAAATGAGGATAACACATGTAGGGGTGTGAGCCCAGTTCTGGATTTACAAGTCTGGTCTAAATTGTGACCCACATGTTAGTTTTTCACATCAAAGGATGCCTGTTCATTTAAATTTTGCCGGCTTTTGTAGATAAAGGAGGCTATT